>CM051234.1:174205353-174636314 GCA_027917425.1 Gastrophryne carolinensis | reverse complement strand
AAGCAGTAGTGGAGTAGTGTATGATTTTATACTGTGCCACACCTGTGATAGGGCATCTTTAACCCTTTAAATGCCAGCTAAGGGCTGTCTCTCAGTCATTTAAGTGCCAGCTACATGAATTTCACGTAGCTGGTATTTTTCTCTGTCTTCAAAAACAAAATGTGCTCACCTCCATCTGGGATCCAGCAGCAGAGGTCTCCTCTTCCCCCCCCCCCCCCCCCGGGTCTTCAGTGAGGCAGATAATGCACCCAGATTTTGCCGATTACTACCTTCTCTCAGTGACAGTGGTTGTGATCAGTGAAGGACGTAGCGTGAAGGTGAGTATAAAAATAAATAAGGGCCATTTTCGCTGCATGTGTGTTTTTTATTTTTAACTCTTTTGTGAACTTGAGACTCCTATACCAGTTCACAGTGTAGAAGGGGATGGCAAATTACCTGCTGGCCAGCGGGTGGCTTGCCATAACCCCTTGTCGCATGACCTGAATCCTCAATGCCCACAGGGTTGGATAAGAGCACGTGGCCCATAAGGGCTATGTGGGCTGGTAGACTTCAGGGCCAGTGGGTGGGCCGGTCAGCCTCTGAGCCTTGCTACAGTCCCCATAGCTAGTGCCCCGGCTGGGTTTACTAGGTAGGGGGGCGGGACCCCATGCAATTTTTTTAACCCTTGATAGTGCACATAGCAGTTGTATGTGTTATATATATTTAAGGAATTACTTCATTAAATGAATAGCCTTAATGGGTCTTAAGGGTTAATATTTTTTCAGTTATGCCTGCAGGGTGGACATGCACCTGGGGGAAGGCTTTATTCACAGATTAACGCTTTTGTTTTTTTTGGGGGGGGGGGATCTTGTGACTCAACTCTTCCCTGGAACACTGTGTTCGTAATACCAATAGGATAATTTTTTGGATGCTGCTTCATTTTTGTGTCACAATGTTTTATTTTTTTTTTATTCTCTTTTACTTACTAGAGGAATTGGAGCCTTGTTTAGCACTTAACTTAAAGTTTTCTTTTCTTAACTTGGTATAAGTCTTTTTAGAGAGACCAATTTTGGGAGGTGATTAATGGGTAATTTGGTTAACGGACTCAAGAGTTATTTCTCATAATAACATTCAGGGTTTTAATTCATCCATTTAAAGAGATAACGCATTCAGGTATTATAGTTCTCTTGGCGCTGACATAGTCATGCAACAAGAGACCCATTTTACGGATTCTTCTTCACCAAAATGTTTAATTTATAGGTTTTAATCCTTTTTTATGGCTAACAGCAGTGTAAAGAAGAGAGAGGTGGCTATTTGTGTAGCCAACATAATTACTTTTCTTAAATTAAGATTATCTTCAGGGAAATATAATAGTAATCCAGTAAGGATCCTAGATGCATTTTTCAAATTTTATAACAATTTATATGCTGCTCCTACTGCTTTTGATAAATCTGAACAGATGATTTTTTTCAAGATATTCCATTTCCTCAATTATCAGAATTATAAGAATATTTTAGAAACAGTTAGTGGAAGAGGCGATCAAGAGGAAAATTGATGTTCTCTAAGGCTCCTGGACCTGATAGTTTTACTAACATTATTATAAAACGTTCCTACAAATTCTATCACCTCATCTTGCTTTATGGTTTAAAAGGTTGAGGACTGATAAAGTGAGATTAGGAGTTTTAAATAAAGCACACATTAGTGTCCTCCCAAAGACAGGAAAAGATCCAGGAGATTGTAATAACCTTGAAAGTGTTGTCCTATGTCGCCATCATTATTTGTGTTGTCAATGGAACTATTGGCGAGAACAATAAGATTAAGCAGGCATGTTGGGGGGGGGGGGGGGCTGGAGTGTGGGTGGAGGGAACATAAATGTACATTTTTTGCTGACGATGTTCTATTGTTTGTTTCCTCACCCCCACACTTCATTTCCTAATTTATTTCAGATGCTCAAGAAATGTAGCACACTTCCGGGCTTAAAATTGATTGAACTGATGATACTAAGTTTGAGGCATTGAATTTGACACTCTCAGACCAAGAGGTTCTTAATTTAAAACAATCCTTTAATCTCATTTGTAAACCTAATAGTATTAAGTATCTTGGGATCTAACAAACACTTCAGTTTCATTTGTTAAATAAAAAAAATTACAATTCATTATTTCATAAATTAGGAGGTGACATAGACTCCTGGTCTGGTTTGAGGCTGTCATAGTTGGGGTGCATTAGGGCAGTTAAAATGACTGTGTTACCTAGACTGTTAAATTTGTTCAGAACACTTCTTATTCCTATCCTGAAGGCAAATTTAATATAATTTCAATCTGAAGTATTGAGATTTATTTTAGCAAGCCCAATTAGAAGAATAATTTAGATCATTTTATATATAGCAAAACCTAAGGGGGGCTTCGGGGTCCCAAATTTAGATAGTTATTAGGTAGCTGCTCAATGATCCCAACACTGATTTTTATTAGTGGCAAAAAGTCCATCTGGGTAATGATAGAACCGAAATCATGTAATTTGTTTGCCATTGATTCTCTCATGTGGATAGCTAAGATAAAAATGCCAGCTGTATTATGCCCTGCATTGTCTAATGCATTAGCTCTTTGGAATACTATTATCAAAAAACAGAACCTGATTTCCAAACATACACTGATACCCCGCTAGGGTAAATTTCTGACTTTGAGCCTGGGAGAAAAAGAGCATATCTAAAATGGTGGACACAAAGAGGTCTTTACAGAATTGCAGACTTTATGACTCCAGGTGGATTACAGAGTATGGGAATTTTTTTAGACAAATGTCAGCTTTAGAGATGAGCGAACTTTTGAAAAATTGGATTCGACTGATTGGCCGAATTTTCTGACAAAAATCGTTTCGACCCGAATTTATTCGCGATGAATTGCTATTAAAAATGGCTATTTCTGAGCTTCCTAGAGCCTCAATAGGGTTGTAAACCATTTTGCCTTGCTGTAACACGCATAGGATGCGTGCTGGGTTAGTGAAATAATACTGTAAATAATTAGGACATGCAGATCAGAGGCATCGCTATTAGAATTGCAGAGCGGCACAATTACAGAGAGTTGAGGTGGCATCACTATGAGGGGCCACTATATTGCCTGAAAAACACACCCTGGAGCTGGCAGCGGCAGGAGCCCAAACATTGGATTTGGCTCAAAGAGACATTGGAGTTTGCAGCAGGAGAAGCAGGAGCCCAAAAATTGGCTGAATGACACACTGGAGTTGCAAGCAGCAGCAGGAGCCCAAACATAGCTTGAAAGAGACACTGGAGCCCAAAAATTGGATGACTCACACCCTGGAGTTGCAAGCAGCAGCAGCAGCAGCCCAAACATAGCTTGAAAGAGACACTGGAGTTGGCAGCAGGAGCCCCAAAATTGGATGAATCACACCCTGGAGTTGCAAGCAGCAGCAGCAGGAGCCCAACATAGCTTGAAAGAGACACTGGAGTTGGCTTCAGGAGCCCAAATATTGGATGAATCACACTCTGAAGTTGCAAGCAGCAGCAGCAGGAGCCCAAACATTGGCTGAAAGAGACACTGGAGTTGGCAGCAGGAGCCCAATAATTGGATGAATCACACCCTGGAGTTGCAATCAGCAGGATCCCAAACATAGCTTGAAAGACACTCTGGAGTTGGCTTCAGGAGCCCAAAAATTGGATGAATCCCAACCTGGAGTTGCAAGCAGCAGCAGCAGCAGGAGCCCAAACATTGCTTTAAAGAGACACTGTAGCTGGCAGCAGCAGGAGCCCAAAAATTGACTGACACACCCTGGAGTTGGCAGCAGCAGGAACCTAGAAATTGTCTGGAAGGCACCCTGAAGTTGGCAGTAGCAGGAGCACATACATTTGCTGGAAGGCACACCCTGGAGTTGGCAGCAGCATAAGCAGGAGCCCAAACATTGTTGAAAGACACCCTGGAGTTGGCAGCAGCAGCAGGAGGCCAAAAATTGGCTGAGAGAGACACTGGAGTTGGCAGCAGGAGCCCAAAAATTGGATGAATAACACCCTGGAGTTGCAAGCAGCAGCAGCCCAAACATAGCTTGAAAGACACACTGGAGTTGGCTTCAGGAGCCCAAAAATTGGATGAATCACACCCTGGAGTTGCAAGCAGCAGCAGCAGGAACCCAACATTGGCTGAAAGAGACACTGGAGTTGGCTTCAGGAGCCCAAAAATTGGATGAATCACACCCTGGAGTTGCAAGCAGCAAATTGGCTGGAAGGCACCCCGAAGTTGGCAGCAGCAGGAGCACATACATTAGCTGGAAGGCACACACCTTGGAGTTGGCAGCAGCATAAGCAGGAGCCCAAACATTGCTTGAAAGACACCCTGGAGTTGGCAGCAGCAGCAGCAGGAGTCCAAAAATTGGCTGAAAGAGACACTGGAGTTGGCAGCTGGAGCCCAAAAATTGGATGAATCACACCCTGGAGTTGCAAGCAGCAGCAGCAGGAGCCCAAACATTGGCTGAAAGAGACACTGGAGTTGGCAGCAGGAGCCCAAAAATTGGATGAATCACACCCTGGAGTTGCAAGCAGCAGCAGTAGCAGGAGCCCAACATTGGCTGAAAGAGACACTGGAGTTGGCAGCAGGAGCCCAAAAATTGGCTGAATCACACCCTGGAGTTGCAAGCAGCAGCAGCAGGAGCCCAAACATTGCTTTAAAGAGACACAGGAGTTGGCAGCAGGAGCCCAAAAATTGGATGAATCACACCCTGGAGTTGCAAGCAGCAGCAGGAGGCCAAAAATTGGCTGAAAGGCACATCCTGAAGTTGGCATCAGCAGGAGGCCAAAAATTGGTTGGAAGGCACACCCTGAAGTTGGCATAAATAAATATGTTTTGCACCATTTGGAAAGTGTAAAACGTGGTACCATGCTGAATCTAGTCGCATGCATCAGGCATTGGTGGGTGGAAATCCTGGCTGATCCATCCCTGATTCATTTTGACAAAGGTGAGTCTCTCCACATTTTTAGTTGACAGACGAGTTCTCTTCGCCGTAACTATGGCCCCCGCCACACTTAACACCCGCTCAGATGGCACGCTACTTGCCGGGCAGGACAGCTTTTCCAGGGCAAACTCTGCTAGTTGCGGCAACAAATCAAGTTTGGCTGCCCAGAAGTCCAGCGGATCCTCAAGGTGTGTTGGCATGGTCATGTCAAGGTATGACATGACCTGCTAGTTCAGGTCCTGCTCCAGGTCTTCCTGCTGCTCATGAGTAGCCTCACTATGTGGGTGTAGAAAGCTACTCATTAGCGACTGAAGACTGAGGCTGCTGCTGATGGAGCTGCTGCTGTTGCTCCTGCCACCCCCCCCAGCAGCCATGGCAGTGGAAGGTGAGCGCAGAGGTTCCCTCGAGTCAGACCTGCGAGAGTATGGACCATGGTGCAGATAGGCATCGGCCAACTGACTACATAGAATGTCTTTGCAGTAGTTCAGTTTGTCCTCCCTCTCGGCGGGTTTAAAAAATGCCCCCATTTTGTGCCGGAAGTGACGGTCCAATAAGGTGGACAGCCAGAAGTCATCCCGCTGACAAATGGAAACAATTCTGGGGTCACTACGCAAGCACATGAGCATGCTTTCTGCCATTTGCGCAAGTGACTCGGATGGACTACTTGTCTCCATCTCCACTGCATACTGCCACGGTGTGTCCGGGTCCTCTGTCTCGCCTTCCTCAAAACCCTCTAGCTCCTCGGGCTGCTCCTGCTCCTCCTCTCCTGTCCGCTGACTAGATAAACCAGCCATTTCGCCAAGCCTAAACTGTGCTTCACTGTCCCCCTCCTCCTCCTCCAGTTCAGCTCCAACGGGGTTCATGTGGCCGTAAGATGTAGACGCCATGTCTCCAGTGCCCTGACCAGCCATGGTTTCCAACATGTGCTGTAGTACACGAAGCAGTGGAATCACGCCGTTCATCCCGTAATCCTGCCGACTGACAAATAAAGTG
Organism: Gastrophryne carolinensis; assembly: GCA_027917425.1. Lineage (NCBI taxonomy): Eukaryota > Metazoa > Chordata > Amphibia > Anura > Microhylidae > Gastrophryne > Gastrophryne carolinensis. The sequence goes on along the minus strand of CM051234.1, from coordinate 174,630,389 downwards.
GCTTCCTCAAAGGGCCTGAGCAAACGGCAGGTGTCACGTTTGAGCTGCCACTGGTTGACATTGAAGTTACACAGGGGAGTCCCCCTATCCGCTTGGATCATCAGGAAATCCGTGATGGCTTTTCTCTGTTCATATAATCGGTCCAACATGTGAAGGGTAGAATTCCAACGGGTGGAAACATCGCAAATCAGACTATGTTGGGGGATACCGTTCTGACGCTGTAGCTCAAGAAGGGTGTGTTTGGCGGTGTATGAGTGGCTGAAGTGCATGCAAAGTTTCCGTGAAGTTGTTAGGATGTCTTGCATATGGGGGGAACACTTCAGAAACCGCTTGACAACCAGATTGAAGACGTGAGCCATGCAGGGGGCATGGGTCAGCCTTCCTTGGCGCAGCGCAGATAAAATGTTCATTGTCGGTAACCATGATTCCCATTTTAAGTTTTCTTGGAGTAAGCCATGTTTGGATTTCCTGATGAATACATTTAAGCAGTTCCTCCCCTGTGTGACTCAGTTCGCCAAGACAAACCATGTGAAGCACTGCGTGACACCTCCGTGCCCTGCACACATGGTAGACTGGAGGGGCACTGAGACTTGAGCCTACAGTGGAGGGTGAGGAGATGGCGGAGGATGAGGAGGCCGAGTCGCACAGTGTCACAGGCCCAACGGGCAGGGAGCGCGGAGGCCGAAGTGGCGTGACCTGTCCAAGTTGCTGCTGCTGCTGCAAAGGGACCACATTCACCCAGTGGGCAGTAAACGACATGTACTGTCCCTGACCGTAGTTACAGCTCCAGACGTCGGCACTGCCATGCACTTTGCTACACACCAACAGGCTCAAGGACTGGCTCACCTTCTGTTCAATAAAAGTGTGCAGCGCTGGTACTGCCTTCTTGGCAAAGAAATGTCGGCTTGGGACTCTCCACCTCGGCTCGACACAAGCCATCAGTTCTCTGAAAGGTGCAGTGTCCACCACCTGAAAAGGGAGCGACTGCAGCACCAGCAACTTGGACAGGAGCGCATTCAGCTTCTGCGCCGTAGGATGAGTGGGCGCATACTGCTGTCTCTTGGACATGGCTTTGCTGATGGATTGCTGGCGGGATGCATGACTTGGAGGAGGAGGAGCAGGAGCGACAGGTGCTGGTATGATGCACAGCTGCCTTCGGCTGAGGTGCTGGAGCCTTGGCTGGCAGAAATTGGGAGCGGCGTGCCACTTGGGAGCCTCGGTTCTCTCAGGTCGCTTTATGGTGACGCATCATATGTTGACGCAGGGCCATGGTGCCAGCATTTGAGCCCTGGCCACACTTCACCTTCTGCCTACATATCTTGCATGTGGCCATGTTATCCTCCTGCGGATGCTTCAGGAAAAACTGCCACACTGCCGAGTAGCTACTTTTCCCACCAACAGGCCTCACTGATTCGGTGCTATTGTCGCCAACTCCAGGAACCCCTGCTCCACTACCTCCCGATAAGGTAGCCTGCCGCGCAGCAGGTGCTCTACCCCGGCCCGGCCCCGTTTGGCTCCAGGCTTTACAATTGTGCCCCCATGCTGACTGCCAACCATGCTGCTAACACCTTGCTGCCTGAGCTGCTGACTCCGGGGCAACCTGCGCCCCTCTTCTCCTGATGATGACGATGAAGCCCCTTCATCACCCGGCTCCCAAGGGTGATCGGCTTCATCATCATCATCACCGAGTTGTGGCGATACGTCACTGATGTTCTCGGTTTCCTCAACAGTGTCTGGCGCAGAAGCTGGAAATCTCGTAACACCCACGACACTGTCCACATCACTATTTGTCTGCCGAGCTAAAGAAGCCACCTCCATTTCATGGCTGGGCAGTAGCTGCTGACTGTCCTCTATCTGATCGTCCTCCTCACTAAAGAGTGGAGCTGAACCCAAAGCATAGAATACATCGCTGGGGGAGGGAACGGCATAGGACAGAGGCAATGGGAGGACAGGGACTGCTCTCGGGGCATGCCAACTCAGGGTTGTGTCAGAGGAACCTACCGACCCTAGACTGGGGTCTCAGACGTAACTTGTGATGATGTTGATGAGCGCGTTAACCAATCTACCATGGCAGATGCGTTACTGGTGGAGACACGACTGCTAGCAGATACTGGCAGATCAGGCCTCTCACCATGACTCCTGCTGCCACTCGCCCCTAGTCTGCTGCGACCTCTGCCTGCTGAATCTTGGCCTCTGCCACTCCTCTTTGAACATCCTGGCACTTGTCTGCCTGACATTTTTATGTATTTGCTTATTTAGTATAAACAGATAGGGTGCAAGGTGCAGCTTTGGGGTGCCCTGCGGCCTGGTTTATTGAAAGCAGTCAAAAAGGAAGCGCAAACTGAAGTAGCTTAATGAAGCTGATGCTGAACAACGCTTATGTTGTATAAGAGATAGGGTGCAAGGTGCAGCTTTGGTGTGCCCTGCGGCCTGATTTTTTGAAAGCAGTCAAAAACAAGTGCAAACTAAAGTAGCTTCATGAAGCAGATGCTGATCAACGCTTATGTTGTATAACAGATAGGGTTAAATATCATGTGCCTTGGGATGCCAGTGTGGTGTAATGTATTTTAAGCTGAACAGAAACTATTAACACTAATCCAAGTATGAGAAATGCTTTTGTTTAACAGATAGGGTTAAATAGCATGTGCCTTGGGATGCCAGTGTGGCGTAATGTATTTTAAGCTGAACAGAAACTATTAACACTAATCCAAGTATGAGAAATGCTTTTGTTTAACAGATAGGGTTAAATAGCATGTGCCTTGGGATGCCAGTGTGGCGTAATGTATTTTAAGCTGAACAGAAACTATTAACACTAATCCAAGTATGAGAAATGCTTTTGTTTAACAGATAGGGTTAAATAGCATGTGCCTTGGGATGCCAGTGTGGCGTAATGTATTTTAAGCTGAACAGAAACTATTAACACTAATCCAATTATGAGAAATGCTTTTGTTTAACAGATAGGGTTAAATAGCATGTGCCTTGGGATGCCAGTGTGGCCTGATGTATTTTAAGCTGAACAGAAACTATTAACACTAATCCAATTATGAGAAATGCTTTTGTTTAACAGATAGGGTTAAATAGCATGTGCCTTGGGATGCCAGTGTGGCCTGATGTATTTTAAGCTGAACAGAAACTATTAACACTAATCCAATTATGAGAAATGCTTTTGTTTGATAGGGTTAAATAGCATGTGCCTTGGGATGCCAGTGTAGCCTGATATATTTTAAGCTGAACAGAAACTATTAACACTAATCCAAGTATGAGAAATGCTTTTGTTTAACAGATAGGGTTAAAATAGCATGTGCCTTGGGATGCCAGTGTGGCGTAATGAATTTTAAGCTGAACAGAAACTATTAACACTAATCCAATTATGAGAAATGCTTTTGTTTAACAGATAGGGTTAAATAGTATGTGCCTTGGGATGCCAGTGTGGTGTAATGTATTTTAAGCTGAACAGAAACTATTAACACTAATCCAAGTATGAGAAATGCTTTTGTTTAACAGATAGGGTTAAATAGCATGTGCCTTGGGATGCCAGTGTGGCGTAATGTATTTTAAGCTGAACAGAAACTATTAACACTAATCCAATTATGAGAAATGCTTTTGTTTAACAGATAGGGTTAAATAGCATGTGCCTTGGGATGCCAGTGTGGCCTGATGTATTTTAAGCTGAACAGAAACTATTAACACTAATCCAATTATGAGAAATGCTTTTGTTTAACAGATAGGGTTAAATAGCATGTGCCTTGGGATGCCAGTGTGGCCTGATGTATTTTAAGCTGAACAGAAACTATTAACACTAATCCAATTATGAGAAATGCTTTTGTTTACCAGATAGGGTTAAATAGAATGTGCCTTGGGATGCCAGTGTAGCCTGATATATTTTAAGCTGAACAGAAACTATTAACACTAATCCAAGTATGAGAAATGCTTTTGTTTAACAGATAGGGTTAAAATAGCATGTGCCTTGGGATGCCAGTGTGGCGTAATGAATTTTAAGCTGAACAGAAACTATTAACACTAATCCAATTATGAGAAATGCTTTTGTTTAACAGATAGGGTTAAATAGCATGTGCCTTGGGATGCCAGTGTGGTGTAATGTATTTTAAGCTGAACAGAAACTATTAACACTAATCCAAGTATGAGAAATGCTTTTGTTTAACAGATAGGGTTAAATAGCATGTGCCTTGGGATGCCAGTGTGGTGTAATGTATTTTAAGCTGAACAGAAACTATTAACACTAATCCAATTATGAGAAATGCTTTTGTTTAACAGATAGGGTTAAATAGCATGTGCCTTGGGATGCCAGTGTGGCCTGATGTATTTTAAGCTGAACAGAAACTATTAACACTAATCCAAGTATGAGAAATGCTTTTGTTTAACAGATAGGGTTAAAATAGCATGTGCCTTGGGATGCCGGTGTGGCATAATGTATTTTAAGCTGAACAGAAACTTTTAACACTAATCCAATAATGAGAAATGCTTTTGTTGAACAGATAGGGTTAAATAGCATGTGCCTTGGGATGCCAGTGTGGCGTAATGTGTTTTAAGCTGAACAGAAACTTTTAACACTAATCCAAGTATGAGAAATGCTTTTGTTGAACAGATAGGGTTAAATAGCATGTGCCTTGGGATGCCAGTGTGGCGTAATGTATTTTAAGCTGAACAGAAACTTTTAACACTAATCCAATAATGAGAAATGCTTTTGTTTAACAGATAGGGTTAAAATAGCGTTCAGGGCTAAATAGCAGAAAGGGTTAAATAGCATGTTGCATGCACAGTGTGCAGCTGTATTTAAACCAAACCAAATATATTAACAGTAACCCAGTAATTATGAAATATGAATCATAGGCAGCACTAGGCAATGTGACTTGTATGCTGCTGGATTGTTCCGGTTTTAAACCTATCTTTCCCTAGCTCTGTCTACCACTCTAAATCTCCCTAACTATCTGTCTCTTTCTTTACCTATCTGTAACTGTCTCTAGCTATCGCTAACTCTCACCTAACTATGACTAACTGTCTGTCCGTGTCTGCAGCTAGCTCCGTTCTGTCTGCAATGCAAGTCTCAACTGCGCAAAAGGAAAATGGCAGCCGCTTTATATAGCACGGTGACGTCACCGGGCTTCCTGGCTGCTGATAGGCTGCATGTGACTGTCCCATCGTCACTTGCCCCTGGGAACATGTCTGAACATGTCCGTCCACCATCTTAGAATGCCTGTCATTGAGTTTAAAGGAAAACTTTGATCGATCGAATCGCCGGGAAATTCGGATTTGTTCAAGCGAATCCGGGTTTGTCCGGATTGATTCGCTCATCCCTAGTCAGCTTCCTTTAACCCTTTAAATGCCAGCCTACCTAGAGTTTTTGTCACCCTCTGTTGCCAGACAGACCATTTTCACTATTTTTTATAATTAATATATATATATATATATATATATATATATATATATATATATATATATATAATATTGTTTTTTTCAGCACAATCCGGACTTTAACATTTTAATGCATTCTTAATATTTTGGGTGAAAGGCTCTTCTGTGTTGTATAGTGAGGGGGGAGATGTCAGAGAAGATTGGTATGTATATGTTTGTGTGCATGGCAATTTTTTGAGACAAATGTCAGCTTCCTTTAACCCTTTAAGTGGCAGCCTACCTAGAGTATATATATATATATATATATATATATATATATATATATAGTTTTTTTTTCAGCAGAATCTGGTCTTTAACATTTTAATGAATTCTTACTATTTTTGGGTGAAGGGCTCTTCTGTGTTGTATAGTGAGGGGGAGATGTCGGAGAAGATTTGAATTCTGGATCCTCTTAGCTCAGGGTTTTCTCTGCAGAACTTTAGGACTTGCTCTTTAATGCAGTAAAAGGTTTACCTATCACATCCTTGGCTAGTCCATCTTGTTGCATAGGGGTGAGGGCCCTGTGGCAGCTATCAAGCTTGAGGTGGAGGGTATGCCTTCCTGGAATCAGGGGTTTTGAAAATTTCTTTTAACGCTGGGTCTAGGTCCGTTATTGATTCAGGGAGCCTCTGATTCTAAAGTTTTCTCTCCTGGATCTATATGTTATAAGAGAAGGGCTCACTGTGGGTAGATATTGTGTGAGGGGCCTGGCTACGTGCAGGGAGAGGAGTAGTGTTGTTGCTTCGAGGCTTGCGATCCCTGGTCTTCTGAGGTGCCTTAGTCAGGAAGTGCCTCCACGTGCAGCGGGGATGAGGCATCTTTGGTGTCTGGAGGTGCTGCTTTGTGTGCTGGGGTAGAAAAGAGGCGATCTTCATCTAGTGAATGTAGGAGATTGGCTGTGGGGGCTACAGATTTGAGTGTGGTCCCAGTCGGGATGCGTCTGGCTGCCTGCGGCTTGCTTAGTCTCCATAGGGGTGCCTGGGAGCCTATTAAACATGGCGGTGAGCAACACCATATTCCAGTGTGACCTGAATGCCGGTGGGAGGGGGGCGGACAAATTCAAAAGGGTGCAGGTACATTTGTCTTGTTTTTTGGGGCTCTTGCTTTTGCTAATAGGAAAAAAGACCAACCTCGTTTGCCTGTAGTTCCGATTTAACTCCAACTACTTGTCTCCTGAGTTTGCAGTGTGCACCAGTAGCATTCAACCAGACCCACAGCCTTGCGCAGTTGAGAGAAAAAAAATCCCCAAAACTCGCTTTCCACCTCCGCATGCATAATACTGCCTGCACATACATTTGCTCCTACATACACTCAAAGCTAAAATATCCCTTAACTGAGTTTCTCGTGGTTGTAGCCATCCTCAAGCAGGCTTCCTTTCCCTGCATGACAGCTGGGCTTCAGTAATCCAGTTCCTCAGTGGGGGACAAAAAAAACTTGCAATCTCCAGCCCCTGAAACAACAGGGCTGTACAGAAGACACTGACACTCAACTGGTTATTTCAAAACAAGAAGAGGCTTTATTGTAAATCCTTACACCAGGTCTGTGTGGCATTCTTAGTAAAGCATTTCAATAGTAACTGTGTGCTCTCCCTTGCTGACATGAACTGGTAACCCCAAGTAAGTACTTCAGGGCCCTAGCAACATGCCGGTCATCTCACTGTAAAATCACTATCCTGAGGGCTCACACTGGGTCCTACAGTCCTGGGTCTCCCCACATCAGTGGGCCCACTTTCACTGCCGATGTACAGTGTATTTTTAGGATGCCAGCCAGATGCTGGCCACTGCACTGTAAAATCACTTCCTCCTGATGCCTAATAATTTGGACCCAGCCTGTGATTTAAAAAATTCTAAATTGGCTAAGCCGGTGCAGCTGCCAGCTAGCGTCTTTTTCACAAAAAACTGGATTGAAGTGTTTAATGCTTTTATTTATTATTAAACACATTTTTTTAACAGAACCTGCATTCAGACTTGTCAGTAATTGAAATTCCTAAAATTATTTACCTTGAAATATGGTTGAGAAAGCATTTGCAGTTGCTTACCTGTAAATGACTCTTGAAAGTTGTGTTGTGTAATGTTAGCAGTTGGACTATAGGCTCGATTCAGAGACACATTCGTCTGCACTTCCGTAGCTGTCTGTGAAAGTTTTAGTGGGTGTTTGTCATTTTTTTGCTTTTTTTCATTCATTTTCCATTCGTACGTAAGTTCAGGAAAATGTGTATATGCGCTTTCGATGAACGGAAGCAAATCACAACATTTCCGTTAGTTCGGATCATTTTCCAAACAAAATCTGATATTTTTCGTTCATTCAGATAACTTACGTTGTTGGGATGGGCTTGCGTCTGATTCAGAGAGCTGATTTCCGACGGACCACCACCCTATAAATCCGTTTCATTTCCGATCCACTTACGGGACCTTTGAGAGCTCGGATTGCTATTGTTGAACATGTTTTGCGGCTATGTGGAAGAGTCTGCGCGCCTTTAGCACCAAGGCATTGCATGTATCAGCATGGCCGAGGCCATAAATTGTATAGCAATGCATACCTAAATCATACATTTCATGTATGCCTTATTGAAGCATTTTAATGCTGACCTTAATTAGTCCTTAGCATGTAAACTTTTATTTTCCCACACATCCATATAATTGCTATATTTTTTTAGACTTATGTCATTTGTGAATTATATTTGGATTGTTGAACCTGAATCTTAATTTGTTGTAGGAGTTCTTGTTTTAGTCGGTTACCTTTGCTTTGTGTAATTATTTTATATTTGGTTGCAGGAACCACAAGATGTGCTACTCGCACAACATACAAGCAGTGTTTGGTCCAGCTATGCGATTCCTCAGTGTTCTTGCAGGGCATCCAGGGTCGTCCCATGATGCTTATATATGGCAGAGCTCCGGCAAATTTTGCCAGTAGTCAGGAGAATTATCTGGTAGATGGCTCCTGGGTAAGTTTGCTCACATTCCATCAACCATTTTCACTGTATGGCAATGAATATAGTTGATGACTCATGTCTTAACCTATGGCTGTTTTTAGCCCTTGATGACATGTTAAACAATATTGTAGCTTAGAATGTGTGTTTTATGTTAGTATTTTTAAATTCATTCAGGGGATTCTGGATATCCACTCCTGCCCGGCCAGGGGTTCTCTAATCGGGCACTATGCAAAACCCGGGCGAGGGCCCTCTGGCTTTTGAAGTCCAGATTTAGCTGTTTGGACCATACGGGGGGGGCACTGTAGTATGAGCCCAACAAGGTTATACCAATATTTTAATTTACGTTTTTCAACAGGGACCACACGTGCCAGAGTGAGTATCACTGAGTGTCAGGGTGAGTGTCACTGAGTGCCAGAGTGAGTGTCACTGAGTGTCAGGGTGAGTGTCACTGAGTGTCAGGGTCCTTTAGTTGGTGGGCGAGATGCAGGAGCCGCGTGACTCGTTGGGGACCACAGATGAAGAATAATGTTCTGTGGCCTGCCATTGCTATGTATTTTGTTTTTTAGAGTTGTAAAAATTTGAAATTTGAAATTTTTTTTAAGATTTGATATTTTATGATGGAATAAAAAAAAAAATGTTTCAGTGTCATTTCATTTACAACATACATTAACACAAAACTAATGGGCCCAGAAATATTTAAAGATGAATATTCACATGACCGAGAAGTGATTTGGGTAAGTTTTAGGGGGCTAAAATGGAAGAAGAACCTAACCGCGAAGTGGTTTGGGTGAGCTTTAAGGGTCCAAAAGGGAAGATGGAGGATAGTGCTAAGTGATTTAGCTAAACATTGTAGTAGAAGTGAGGGTGGCAAATATGTAGGCAAGCACTTTAATGAGTTAAGTTTGTAGTGCGCAGGCGCAAGATAGTAAGGGAAACAGAAACTAATGGGAAACGTAAAGGATTCGTGGGAGGATACGATGGGAAAATGGCAAAAACTAAAGCCTACGTTGTAACATGTAAAAATGAAACGGAAAAGTCACGCTGGGAAATGACATCCTCGTATTCGTAATCTGCCGTATGAACGGACGGAAACTTTACAGAAGGATTGCAATGCATGCACAGAATCGCTCCTACACTCATACGAGAGCAGGAACGTTTCAAAAATAAAACAGATCGGCACTAAAACGAAAGTTTTTTTTGTCTCTCTGAATCGAGCCTTATATGCTGCAAAATAAAGGGGAATGCTTGGAGAAAACATGGCACACTGCCTGCAACATGCTTGGGAAGAGATATGTATTCCAGCAAGAAAAACTTACCAGCCTAAAGCCAAAGCTACATGAAGATAGTTCAAAAATATTGTTAATGCTCAAGGGTCAAAGTGAGGATCTCAAAGTAATAGAGACATTTTCTTTGTTTATAGATATGACACTCTGATGTAGAGGAGTCTATATCCACTGATCAGGCTAAACACACATACACTTTCATTTCTTTGTTATTCAATGGGAATAAAATATAAATGTTTCCATAGAGACCAATTACCTTTAAGGGCACAATATGGTAGTTGCAAAGTCAAAGTGCAGATCTAAATGCAATAGAAATGTTATCTTTGCATGAATGATTAAACATATTTTCTCACTCCTAATTCATACCTTATTCTGTTAATTAAGATATAAAGACGCAGATTGATCCCACTGTGACTCAAAATGGCGATAAAACATGAAAGCTTCCAGGGAAGGATAAAATAAATATCCTCCTTCCCCACAAAACCTCACATTTCCGGTACTCCCATGCAGCTGGCCTGCATTCCTGCAGCAGCCATTCTCCCGCCGACATAGACACACACAGACACAGAAACATACACATATCTTACCAGCCGTTGCCCACTACCCGCTGCTGCGGGATCACGAGCCTCCGCTGCCGATTTCCAAGCCACTGCTGCCTGCTACTGATCACAGATCACTGCACTGGTTTCAGGCCATGCCCACCCATGGGATGCACCAGAAACGTGTGTAGCGACAGGCGGCCAGCAGAGCCGCTGTGATCAGCAGCAGGTCAGGGATCAGTAGTGGCAGCGGAGGTGTGGTGATAGCAGCGGGCATTGGAGGCGGGCAGCGGGCATCGGCTGGTAAGATAGGTGTGCATATCAATGTCGGAGGGAGACGGGGAGGCCGATTCATTAATAGCGCCAGGTAGCGACAGATGAGCGACTGAAGTATGGCGCTATGAGCGCCGCTAGTGTACGCCGCGGGCGGTAGCGATTCGCTATAGCAGGCCTCCTCAGTCGCTACCTGGCGTTGTTGGGAACAACGCCTACATTGCTGAATAGGATGTTGGAGCTCAGCTTTGTAGGCGCTGTCAGTCAGTTTGACCACGCTATTCAACACAGCGCCTGCGCTTTGCTTTGCTGTGGGCTGGGAATCAAGTACCTTCAGAATTAAACACATTGCAACATGTTTCTTTCGTTTTTTTTTTTTTATTTTGTGTTGAAAAGGAACTAAAATTAAAACAGAAATTAGAATGAAAAGGAAAATTAAAACAGAAATTAGAATGAAAAGGAAAATTAATACAGAAATTAGAATGAAAAGGAAAATTGGCGTCAGGGTGCATCTCGGGGTGCCTGAAAAAGATTAAAAAGTGCAGTTAGTATATATATTTAAATTGGCTTTTTCGCTGTAAAAAAATATTGCATTAATTGTTAACCAACATTTGCGTCAATCTTGCACACCAACCCTAATTGTTATGTTGTTCAGCTTCCACCCCCCCTTAGAGTGGTTTGGGTCATCTTACACCCCCCTTAGAGTGGTTTGGGTCATCTTACACCCCCCTTAGAGTGGTTTGGGTCATCTTACACCCCCCTTAGAGTGGTTTGGCTCATCTTACACCCCCCCTTAGAGTGGTTTGGCTCATCTTACACCCCCCCTTAGAGTGGTTTGGGTCATCTTACACCCCCCTTAGAGTGGTTTGGGTCATCTTACACCCCCCTTAGAGTGGTTTGGGTCATCTTACACCACCCTTAGAGTGGTTTGGGTCATCTTACACCACCCTTAGAATGGTTTGGGTCATCTTACACCCCCCTTAGAGTGGTTTGGGTCATCTTACACCCCCCCTTGGAGTGGTTTGGGTCATCTTACACCCCCCTTAGAGTGGTTTGGGTCATCTTACACCCCCCTTAGAGTGGTTTGGGTCATCTTACACCCCCCCTTAGAGTGGTTTGGGTCATCTTACACCCCCCTTAGAGTGGTTTTGCTCATCTTACACCCCCCTTAGAGTGGTTTGGGTCATCTTACACCCCCCTTAGAGTGGTTTGGGTCATCTTACACCCCCCTTAGAGTGGTTTGGGTCATCTTACACCCCCCTTAGAGTGGTTTGGGTCATCTTACACCCCCCTTAGAGTGGTTTGGGTCATCTTACACCCCCCTTAGAGTGGTTTGGGTCATGTCCCCCCCCCCCTTAGAGTGGTTTGGGTCATCTTACACCTCCCTTAGAGTGGTTTGGGTCATCTTACACCCCCCTTAGAGTGGTTTGGGTCATCTTACACCCCCCTTAGAGTGGTTTGGGTCATCTTACACCCCCCCTTAGAGTGGTTTGGGTCATGTCCCCCCCCCCCCCCCCCTTAGAGTGGTTTGGGTCATCTTACACCCCCCTTAGAGTGGTTTGGGTCATCTTACACCCCCTTAGAGTGGTTTGGGCCATGTTACACACCCCCTTAGAGTGGTTTTAGCCAAATTATGATGGGAGGTCAAATAAATTTACCCAGTAGTGCAGTACTTGGATTAGAGTGAAGGGTAGTTAGCTTACCGCAAAAAAGGAAGTGATCATCCTTTCCCTTAGCTCATCGCCAGTCTGGGTGTCCTCACTTCTTCCTGCGGGCAAGTTGGGGATTTCTGGCACCAGTGCTGTCTCCTCGGGGGATTGAATTCGGTGACATATGCAGATATTGTGGAGCACACAGCAGGCGAGGATGATCTTGGAAACCTTCTGTGGGCTGTATAGCATCTCTCCTCCTGGGCGTGCCAAACATAGAAAGCGTGCTTTCAGCAGGCCGATGGTTCTTTCCACAATGCTTCTGGTCTTGCGGTGTGCTGCATTGTAGTGTTCATGGGCAGAGGTCCGTGGGCTCCTGACCGGAGTCAGCACCCACGTTCTCTGCCCATATCCCTTATCCGCTGTAGAAAAAACACAAGGAGAGAGACAGCAATTAGTACTAGTACATGTATTGGTTTTCATTTTTTAGAATTTGGCTTACTAGGCCACATATTTGAGTCAAAATACTTTGACATGGTTAATTATTTACCCAGTAGCCAGCCAGCTGGCATTTCGTTGTTCTCAAACTTCCGGCACAGGACTGTCCGCTGCAAGACGTAAGAATCGTGGCATGAGCCGGGGAACCCCGATCTCACCGCCCGCAGCTTCATCTCATGGTCACAGACCACCATAACATTGAGAGAATGAAATTGTTTCCGGTTTCTGTAATACAGCTCCTGTGCACGGGGAGGGCGGAAAGGGATATGTGTACCATCAACGCACCCTAGCACATTCGGGATCCCTCCCATTAGATAGAAAGCATGTTTTATTTTGGCAACCTCTTCCTCATCCTCAGGAAACTTGATGTAAATTGGGATTAAATCACAAATCGCCAGAACTACCTGGATTAGTATGCGGCTCATAGTAGCCTGGCTTATCCCGCTGAGGAGGGCAGAGGTTGCCTGGAAGGTCCCTCGTGCCAAGATATTAAGCGTGGCACACAGGCGTACTATGCCTGGAATGGATTGAGTGCGTTTGGTGGATGGCTCTATTTTGTGCTTAATCTGATCATATAGGGACTGTAGTGCAGCACGATTCAGACGGAAGCGGCTCCTGATCTGCTCGTCACTTAAGTCCCATACTGAAAGGCGGATTCCAAAGGAGCGGGGTGCCCTAAGCCTCACAACACCCCGCTCCCTGGCCTCCTGCTCTTCCAGCATACGCATACATCCATCCACCCAGACACCATACATCACCCCCTTATCCATCACACACACTCAACAGATATACAAAATCAAACAAACAAAACCAAAAACCACAAACACACCACACACACAAACAATCACACTCCTCACACACTCACTACAATGCAGCTCACCACAAAACCAGAAGTATAGTGGTCCAAACCACCAGCCTGCTGAAAAACAGCTTTCTAAGTTAGGCACAACCAAGAGGGGAGTTGCTGCACAGCCCACAAAAGGCCCCCAAATCAAGCCTCACTTGCTGTATGCTCCACAATATTTGCATATGCCACCAAAAACAATCTCCTAAAGAAACAGCACTGATGTCAGAAATCACCCAACAAGCCACAGAGAGTGAGGACAAAACCCAGACAAAGACTCAAATGAGCTAAGGGAAACAAGCACCACACCACAGCCTTTGCCACAGTGTAACAATACCAGAAGCTTGCAAATTCCTTCCATTTATACTTCACTTTGAAAAAGGACAGGTCCGCTTTCCCGCCTTTTGCGTTCCTCTGCTATTTCCGGGCGCCAATTAGCCGACCCAGGTGTGCGTGAAATGGAGTGCGCACGCGCACGCTAGTAGCGCTACTAGCGTACGTGAGCCGAAACTTGCGTGCATTAACGGACATGGCCGAAAATTCAGTGGTGGGCCAATGAAAGGTAAGCTGCTGTTTATTTAAATAGCCGTTAGGATAGCCACATGTCACAAGGGTTTCATATACATCAGTCCATTGTTGTATTTGGGTGTGTGTTGTTTGGTTAATGAGGTCTGTAATTAGTTAATTGGCTAACACACATGCTTCAGTCAGTGCAGTGGAGGTGTGGCTAGAAGGACCTGGGCAGTATGTGTGAATCTATTAAGTGGGCTGGTTTGTGATTGGCTGTTAGAGCACATAAAACCTGGCCAACCCAAAGAGAGTGCAATGCCATTCTGTAGTCTGCATGCATGCTTGTTGGTTGTGTATTTGTGTGTGTGTGCAGCTACAGGATGGAGCCAAATTCAGGACATCTGCCGGCCACAGCAGGCCCAAGTAGGAGTTTGGTGGGTGCTGTGCGCAGACCTCCCTTACGGAAAAGGGCCCAGCCTGAAGGTGGTGCAGCACCCCAGGCTAAGCGCCCAGGTGCCAAGAGGGAGCCTGAATTTAATTTGGCGGAGAATAATCATCTTGTGCGCCTTACCCTTGCTAAATGGGAGCTACTCTTTGGCTCCCAAAGCAAGTCAATAGGCAAACAAGAAAGAAGCAAACTGTGGGATGCCATTGGTGTGGAGCTTAGTAGCACTGCTCAACACCCACGTAGTGGCCCATCCTGCAGGAAACGCTTCTACACTTTGAGAGGGGCCCTTATGAAAAAGATGAATCACGATCTTGATGTGGACAGTGGGACCATCCAGGCTCCAAAGAGTACCTACAGGCCGTATGAGGAGATGCTGAAGGCCAAAATTCCACTGGCTCGGCTGCAGGGTGTGGATCCTGGGGATGACACCACAGGTTGGACTGAAGGTACATTATTTTCTGCCTTTTTTTAAAAGCTAATGTTAATGTATGTGATTAGCATTTTCTCTTTCTGCCTGTGAAGTAGTACATTAGACCTCATACATTTTTTACCTTCCTGTCTGTTGCTTTCTGCATAGGTGCACATGGTGCTGTCCAGGATTTGCCTCAGGACACACAAACTCCTGCCCTTCAACCAACCTCAAGCCTAACCCAGTCTGCCATTGAAGGTATTTACCACTAATTTAGGTGCTGGTTGTTTGGGGAACAAATGGGTGTGGGAGCAGCTCCAACAATCGAGTGGGCACTGTTGAGTATTAATAATATGGACCTGCGGCCTAATTTCACGCCCACTGTAACACTCACAGCAACTAACTAACAAGGCCCTAACATGTGTAGCTATGTTGGAAGGCAGAGATGTGTGGCCATATATCTGCATATAAATGTGTAAGCCACACTGGCCTTGATTAGTGAATATTAGTGAATGAGCTGCTCACACACACCTTAATGCATGTTGGATTTTTGCACGCACATTACCAATGGCTCAATGTTTGCTTGATTTTTGCCTAGCTGCCCCGCCATTGGCCCCAGCATCTCCTCAGGAGCCAAGCTACTCTTTGGATGTCGGTAAGTGCATGTGTCAACCTTGCTTTATCCACTTTAACCCAAGTGCATGTGTCTCATTCCTCTTTTTTATTGGTAGGCCAAGTGACTGGTTCATCTTTGATGTTGCAGGTCAACAGGAGCCTGTTGGTGTGTATAGCAATACATAATGTATCCTTTATGCCGTTTCTGTTACACTGGTTCGATTTGGTTAGTCTAATAATCTACATGTTTGCTCTGTCAACTTGAAGATGCCTCTTTGGAGTGCTTATTCCCTCCCCAGGGTCAGTCTAATAGTTTTTGGAGTGATTGCAATGCATTTTGTTTGACATATTTTTGGACAAACATTCACCCTAGTAGTTTGAGGAATATTTAGAGCCATTACTTGTGTTTTTTAGTTGGCCAGAATATCGGAAGTGGCTGTCCGGAAAGGGCCCTTCAAGTTCAGGCTGCCAGAGATGAGGGTAAGTTGTTTTGGCTTGCTCTAGTATGTATTTTGGCTCTACTTTTGTGGCACTTTCTTCAGGCAACTTGTGTTTCCACATGTATTTTAAAGGTCCAAGCTCGAGTGAGGGCCCCACTCCAGACATCTGGGAGATTGCGGGTATGTGTAATTTTAGCAATGTGTCTGATCTTATTTGGCCCAATTATTGCCTCTTATTCCTCTAACATACATGTTATCAATCTGAGTTTAACAGATACCTTTTGTCTAGTGTGTAATTTTGCACTTTGTGGAGGTATGGCCTCGATAGGCTATCCATGTTACATTTGAGTTTTGTCCACTGACCTACTAACCTGACTTTCCTGTTTAGCATATGCCAACTTGCCTGAGATCTCAGATGTTGAATTGCCCCTCTCTGGCAGCGATACCTTGCTCCTATCTGTGGCGGACGACACGGAGGTAACATGGCTGATTTAGAGGAGCAATAACCACATTGCCATGTTCGTGGGTAGTGGATGACGCAACATGTCACATTTCCTTTCTTGGTCGTTTTTGCAGGAGGCGGAACCAGAACCCCAAGCTGGGACCTCTTCCCAAGTCCCATGTGGCCAAGCTTCCGAGGCTCAAACAAGGGTAAGTTGTATAGTGACTGTTTTGGCAAATGATTTGGAGGGGCATACCTGCATTGGTTCGGTTTGACTAAAATGTTGTTTTATATTTTGTTAGCCTCAAACCACAGCAAGAGGAGGTGTGGCACCAACCAGTGCAGATTTTTACGAGCTAGGGGTCCGGATGCTGGAGGACTACAGTCGCCAACAGCCGCGTGATGGAACTAATGAGCGCATTGCGGCGTTGGAACAGCAGGTGCTGATGTGTCAGCAACAAAATGAG
This sequence comes from Gastrophryne carolinensis, assembly GCA_027917425.1. NCBI lineage: Eukaryota > Metazoa > Chordata > Amphibia > Anura > Microhylidae > Gastrophryne > Gastrophryne carolinensis. The sequence continues at coordinate 174,613,628 of CM051234.1, read as the reverse complement.
GCCCAGCAGCGCCAGATCGACCAGTTGATCCGTAACCAGCAGCAGAACCAGGAACTTGGTCGGCTGGCCAATCTAATGGAGCAATCTCTCCAGCAGCAGCAAGAATCTATACAGCGCCAGGAAGAATGTCTCCAGCGGCAGGACCAAACTTTGTTGTTGATACAACAGCTCATACAACAGCAGTCTATATTTTTTACTGCACTGTTGTCCCCCAACACCGCCCCTAGCAATGACTCCCAACCTCCCCGGCCACCCAGCCAAGAATATTAATTTTTTTTTTTTTTTTTTTTCTGTAAATATATTTGATTAACCCACCTCTAAATTGTGTTTTTCCTAAGACATAGCTAATAACACAGTCAGGGATGAGTATCTTGATCTAGATATGTAAATGTATTTGTAAATTTATGCCACACATTTGTGACCATAGCTTACTATGGTTTACACATTAAATGGCTCCAAAGGTATGGCAAAATTTACACACAAATGGGTTTGGAGACAGTTAAACTATGCTTGCCAAGGCACAACACTGTAATTATGAAAATAGAAAATGCTTTATTTGAAAGGTGGCCAACAGGGCCAACATTGCCCAACAAAGGGCCTCAAACAACGGGCCAGTCATCCCCCCACCCTAACGCCACCGCCGCCGCCTCTTCTTGGCCAGCAGCATCAGATTCAGACGCCTGATCTCCCGCCACAGTCTGCGATGCTGGTTTTCACAAGCTGTAGAGATGTATAAAAAAAAAACAATTAATAAATGGAATGTGACCTCAACAGACACAGATGTAGCAATGTAATGTCAGTGTGTCAAATTAGCTGACACTCACATTAACATTGTTGCCCACTGTGCGCTTATTTGTTAACATTATATGAGTACTATTGGCTGGCAGAAATTTGGCCACCACATCCCAAGCATACATTTACTCTTAAAGTGGACCAACACCCACCGGTGATCGGCCCTGGAATCTATAAGATTCCCGGGCCGATCACCTCCCTCCCCGCGGGACATCCGAGATCGGGATGTCCCGCGGGGTGAAACCCCCCCAAACACCCCAAACTCCTTACCTCAGTTTCGGCGGCGCCCGGCCGCCGCCCCCTCCCTCACGCCCCTCTAGACGTGCGCGTGCCTGCGCCGGCCGTCTGTGAATGGCCGGCGCGGGCACGCGTGCGTAAAGAGGGACGCGCGGGAGGCGGAGGAGGAGGAGCCGCTTGTCCGCGGCTTGTCCGTCGGCTCGGGGAGAGGTGAGTTCGGGGGGTTCGGGGGGTGTCACACAGCGGGGCACCCCCACCGTAGTGGACCAAGACCCAGGATAGTCAAAATCCTGGGTGTTGGTCCACTTTAACTCTTGGGAATCAAAGAAGGTATAAGTCCCAGTGTGTACATTTATGTGTTTAGTCACAACCAAACATCAGGGCCTAAGTCCTAACGCGTAAACTAGTTTTGACAAGAATCTTAGAGGTCACGACCTGAGCAGCCCCATTTGGTTGTGTCTAAACCACAAATTGACTCAATGTGGCAAAATCAAGAATGTGAGGCAACAATCAAGCATGCAGACAGGCATGTAGGATTGTTGACCAAACACATGTAACCTAGATGTGTGTTAAATTAACACATAGGTACATTGTAAATGTCTGCAGATTTGACTCGAAGACATAGGGTTCACAAGTGCATAGGAAGTGGGATGTACTCACCATCGCAGCTGTGGCGGGGGCCCATGCTGCTGGCCGTCCCTGGAGCTGGGGTGGGGAGGATGGTGACTGGCTCCGTCTGCGTAGAAACATCTGTCAGGAGAAATCAAAAGAGAAATCCAAAATTAGTGGGACAATGACACCTGACTATTTGACATCCATCTGGTTAGGGAGTCTGAAAAAACAAATGCTTGCATGGTTACATACATGTTGTCCAACATAAGCATATTTCCTGGACCATGAGTTCATGTAAATTATTTATGGTTGCAACATGGACCCCTAAAGATAATGTGCCAATAACCTTGACAGTACAATGTTAAGGACTAATTTGCAGTTGATTGGCGAATGTTACTAGTGTGCAACATGTGTTAGCCGGAACAACTTAACCAAATAACACATTTGCTAGCCCCCATCATGTTGTGGGCAGAAACATAGGGGTGGTTGCCAGTTGGCTAGCACTGTAGTGGGGTTTGTGATGTTAATGTACATTATCAAACCACCTTGTACTATGGACCAGGAAACATGTGTCTCTTAAAAGTGGGCCAAGACCCAGGATTGATACTATTCTGTGTTTTGGTCCACTTTGGCAGAGCACCACCATTTGAGTGAGACACCGTCCGCCGCCGCTGCCTTCTGCACATCACTCCTCCAGTGTGTGCGCACTCGCAGGCCATTAGAAAACAGAGAGCGCAGGCGCACACACATCTAGAGGGGCACGCAGGAGGCTGCGCCGGTGGCTTCTTCCACCCCCAATGAGGTAAGAAGTTTGTGGGGTTTTTTTGGGGGGGGGGCCCTGGGTGAGGGAGGTGATTGGGCAGGGAAGCTTCGAGATTCCAAGCACAATCAACCATGGGTCTTAGTCCACTTTAAGGAATGTCATAACATAGTGAATGTGATGGATAACAACAAACACTTACCATGACTATGCCCGTGGAGAATGCGTCGCCAAATGGCCATGGAGGTGCCGCCTATATGATGCCCTGCAAATTTGAGAGGAATGGCAAGGGCTAAGTACAAATGGGCAGATGAAACCTGTCACAGACTAACAATGACAAAATGTGCACTCACCAGGGGATGATCCGCCACTTGAAGCCCAGGGAGGGCTCTGAGGAGGAGGCGGGGAGCCTCGGCTCCTCACACTCTGCTCGGAAGATCCCCCAGCCAAAGGGCCACCCTCCTCCCTCTCACTCCCTGCTCCTTCAGGGAGTGTGGGAAAGTCCATTCCTTCCACCCCACTTGGACTCCCCACTTGAGAGTGGCCCCTTGGCTGGTGAGACTCCTCAGAGTCAGAGTGTGAGGAGCTGAGGCTTGAGCCTGCCAGCCCCCCAGCAGCACACTCCTCTGGGGCGTCATCCCCTTCCTCCCCTGGGTCCTCCAAATAGGATCCGCGAGAGGGACCCTCCCCCGATGACTCCCCCGAGTCCGCCTGCCTGGTTCGGGGGAGGAATCCCTTCCCACGTTTACCGAGGGGAGGACGCTTATCTGTGTTGAGGGGGAGAAAGAAAATAATTAATATTACGACCACAAATGGACACAGCTTAGCAGATGATTTAAACTAAAGTATAAACATAGCATAAGCTTAAACTTACCTGATGCGTAGGCATCATATAGGCGGTACACGCCTTCAGGGTCCCGGCGCTTGAAATCGGACCATTTCTGCTGGATGGCACGGATGGTGAGCTGGGTGTTGAAGCGCCGGGACACTGTGGCCTTCACCTCCATGGCAATTCGCTTCTTGCCCCCACGGGCATAGTCATATTGGTGGATGCAGAAATCCTATGAGAAATGAAAAACAAACACAAATCAATACATGACATCAGAACTATGGCATAAACAGTTATACTGAGACCAGAGTAAAGTGGACCCACACCACGGATTAGCAATATTCTGGGTTTGGGTCCACTTTGGTGGGGCACACCAATCGGGGGTGGGCCGCTGTCTGAACCCCCCTTGGAAGGCCTGAAAAACACCACTGACCACACTCCCACGTGACTGCGCCAGGCTAGCACAGCGCTCTGCGCCGCTGTGGTATGTGCATCCAAGGCCATTTGGACGTGCATACCAGCTCCGCTGCCTCTGAGCGCCAAAGAACGCGTGTGGCGTTTGACTCTAACAGGGAGTGCGCGTGCGCAGGCCATGAACAAATGTCTGGCGCAGGGGACCACCCTGCTAGAGGGAAGCCAAAGACGCATCCGCAGCCCACGCATGCACAGATGGGACGGGGCTGAGTTAAGGTTTATGGCCCTCCAGGGGGGTTCATCCACGCAGGACATCCAGATTGGGGATGCCCCGCGGGGAGTGATCAGATTGGTCAAGAAAACTAATAGATTTCAGGGCCAATCCCCCCTGGGTGTTGGTCCACTTTAAACACAAAATGCAAGAAAAACATACTCACTTTGACCACCTGGCCATTAACGCGGCTATCCACTCTAAAACGCTTCTTTTTTGCATGCCCAGGAGGGGAAGGGGTGGGAGGGGTGCTAGGTGGGGGAGGTGAGGTAGGTGGGGGAGGGGTGGAGGGGTCTGAATCTGAGGAGGAGCTGGGGAGGCGCTGGATCCGTCTCATGGGCAGCATGGTGGAAACGCTAAGGAGGAAACAGGAAACGGATATGACCCAAGCGACAGGGACACCAAAAAAAAAAAAACGCTCCGCGCACCAGGAACAAGCTAATATCAGCTATGTGCAAGCTAAGTGGCGGAAAAAGTAAATTGACGCATTACAACAAGCTATTGGCCTAAGCGCTAGACATTTTTTTCCTTTAGGTGGCTTTGAAACGCAAAGGAGGGAACCGGAACCGGATATGACGAAAGCAACTGTGAAATAAATTTGAAAATAAAACGCTCCGCGCACCAGGCACAAGCTAATACCAGCTATGTGCAAGCTAAGTGGCGGAAAAAGTAAATTGACGCATTACAACAAGCTATTGGCCTAAGCGCTAGACATTTTGGTCCTTTAGGAGGCTTTAAAACGCAAAGGAGGGAACCGGAACCGGATATGACGAAAACAACTGTGAAATAAATTTTTTAAAAAAAAAAAGCTCCGCGCACCAGGCACAAGCTAATATCAGCTATGTGCAAGCTAAGTGGCGGAAACAGTTAATTGACGCATTAAAACAAGCTATTGGCAAAGACGCCATTATTTATTAGCTTCATTTAGCTGGGGGTTCAACATACTGTAATGCATAGGTCCTTGAAAACCAAACAACTTGGTGCTGAAAAAGACAAATCTTATTCCTTCATAAAATCATCACACAATAAAACTATCCAACTACATGATAATGTGGCACACATGAGAATGCATAACGGGTTGTTATGAGCTTGTACGCCTGAATTAAATCCTGCATAATGTGGACATGCACGCTCACAACTACAGTGTATTCATTAAGAACGACTGGGGTCGCGGGAAGTGAATTCCTTGCAAATGGCAGAAGGGCACATGTATGAACAGCACAGCGCCGCACAACGCAGCGCAGCGAAGCACAGCGATGCTCGCGCCGCCACATAGCGAATCAAAACAGCGACTGCACAAACTCTGACTGATTCATCAAGGACAGGGCTGCCGAATAGCTTGGGCGCTGACAATTTCGCAGAGCGAACGTGACCGCCAAACAGGACTGGCTAAAAAGTAGCTTTACAAGCCCCGTGTGTGGTGAAAACAAGCGATTTAGAGTCCAATGAGTTTGGTGGGAGGAGATGCATTTTAGATGTCACTCACAACATTACAGTGTAAAAATTACTACTTTCTCCAAAAAAAGTAAAATAACTAGCCAGATTAATAAAACATATCCCAATAAACATGTGTTGAATTTTGTGCCAAAGACAAGAACACAAAAACCACTTAAAACAATCATTGCAGCGTCTGCCATTGAAATGTATGGGAGAGCGGCAGGTAGCGCCAGGTCATACCTGTCGCTGTGATGGGATTAGCAGCGGCGCTGTTCGTTGCAGTCGGCTACATGATGAATGCCGCGCTAGCCGTCGCTCTCGCCGGCGCTAGCCTCATTTAGCTTGATAAATGCGTCATTGTGACCGCCGCCGGGCGTACTTGAGTCGGTAGTCGCCGTTAGCTGCCGCTACCTGGCGCTCGTCAGACACTACCTGGCGCTATCGCTTGATGAATAAGGGCCTGATTCTGAAAGAGCGCAGGCCAGCCGTGTGGGAGCCCCAGGATTGTAAGTATATTTTTTGGGGGGAGTAAGCTGCACACTGCCTGTATTTGGGATGCCTCACACTGCCTGTATTTGGGATGCCTTATGCTGCCTGTATTTGGGATGCCTCACACTGCCGGTATTTGGGATGCCTTATGCTGCTTATATTTGGGATGCCTTATGCTGCCTGTATTGGGGATGCCTCCCACACTGCCGGTATTTGGGATGCCTCACACACTGCCGGTATTTTGGATGGCTCACACACTGCCTGTATTTGGGATGCCTTATGCTGCCTGTATTAGGGATGCCTCATACACTGCAGGCATTTGGGATACCTCACACACTGCCGGTATTTGGGATGCCCCACACACTGCCGGTATTTGGGATGGCTCACACACTGCCGGTATTTGGGATGTCTCACACACTGCCTGTATTTGGGATGCCTTATGCTGCCTGTATTGGGGATGCCTCACACACTGCTGGTATTTGGGATGGCTCACACACTGCCTGTATTTGGGATGCTTTATGCTGCATGTATTTGGGATCTTTCACACACTGCCGGTATTTGGGATGGCTCACACACTGCCTGTATTTGGGATGGCTCACGCACTGGCTGTATTTGGGATGGCTCACACACTGCCTGTATTTGGGATGCCTCACACTGCTTGTATTTAGGATGCCTCACACACTCCCTGTATTTAGGATGCCTCACACTACTGGTATTTTGGATGATTCACAGTGCCTGTATTTGGGGTGCCTCACACTGTCTGTATTTAGGATGCTTCACACTGCCTGTATTTAGGATGCTTCACACTGCCTGTATTTGGGATGCCTCACACACTGCTTGTATTTGGGATGCACAACACTGCCTTTAATGTGGGATACCACTCACTAACTGTAATGTGGGATGCACATCACTGCCTGTAAGTTGTGCCGTTTGTATTCTGCACACTTGGCTTGATTCAGAGCCTCCCCCGATCTGACCTTATTTTCCGTTTTTCATAAGTCCCGTTTTGATTCCGTTTGTCCCGGGGTTCTCACGTGATTCTGAGCCGCCGTCGGGAGACTTCCGTTAATGATCCGTTTCTGTGTCTTCAAGCGGGAAGTGTTTTTTCCCCTCTCTGGTGCTTTCTGTGTCGTCGTGGGTTCCGTGCCCATTCACACTGACGTTCCATTTTTGGGTCCTTTTTACTGCATTTTACAACGTAGCTTCTTCCCATCTGTTTCCGTTTCCAGCCTGATTCTGAATGTTTTTCAAAGTATACTTACATTTCCACGGATTTCCTGTTGACAATCTGGGTCCACGCAAGCGCACATCCCTAGTCCTCCCTCAAGCTTTCCTTATCCAACAAACTGTCACTTTTAGCTCCACCAAAACATCCCTTCAAATTATATTCTTCTTCTTCTTCCCTGTCTTTAATGCTTACCTTAATGTCTTCTCCTTCTTCTTCTTCCCTGTCTTTAATGCTTACCTTAATGTCTTCTCCTTCTTCTTTTTCCCTGTCTTTAATGCTTACCTTAATGTCTTCTCCTTCTTCTTCTTCCCTGTCTTTAATGCTTACCTTAATGTCTTCTCCTTCTTCTTCTTCTTCCCTGTCTTTGATGCTTACCTTAATGTCTTCTCCTTCTTCTTCTTCCTAATCCTTGCCCCATATACTTACCTTTTGGGACATGTAACTGTATGGTCATGTTGTTCTAACTAGGGATGAGCGAATCGATCCGGACGAACCCGGATTCGATCCGAATTTCATGAAAAATTTGATTCGGATCGAATCCGAATTTCCCCGCGATTCGATCGCTCGAAGTTTTCCTTTAACATCCATTCATTTACATTACAGGCATTCTAAGATGGCGGACGGGACATGTCCAGACATCAACCCCGCGCCAGTGCAGGCTGGGACAGTCACATGCAGCCTATCAGCAGCCAGCAAGCCCGGTGACGTCACAGCGCTATTTAAGTCGGCGGACATCTTGCTTTTCGGCATTTCTCTATTGCATTCGTGAGAGACAGGACGCTGCTGTAGGCAGGGAGAGACAGTTAGACAGACAGGGACAGACAGGGACAGGCTGGAGACAGGCAGGAGACAGGCAGGAGACAGACAGAAAGTCATCGAAAAGCAGGGAAAGTTAGGAAAAATCAGAGGCAGTCACAGGGAGATTTTTTTTTCATCCAGCCTGAGTGTTACTGGCTGGCTGACTGGCTTTGTTAGCGTTTTCAGGCTGCTTATACACTAACTGTGCATATATACTGAACTGATCTCAAGTCTGCTGTGAGGCATCCCATTCTGTGACTACACCAGCCTCTATTTAATACCATAATAACCATTTGCACTTATTCTAATAGAAATTAGGCCTGATAAAGACACTTTTGCTGTGCATAGCCTTACTGCTGCCAGGTGCTCTCTGGTTTTTGGGGCATCCCATTCTGTGACTACACCAGCCTCTATTTAATACCATAATAACCATTTGCACTTATTATAATAGAAATTAGGCCTGATAAAGACACTTTTGCTGTGCATAGCCTTACTGCTGCCAGGTGCTCTCTGGTTTTTGGGGCATCCCATTCTGTGACTACACCAGCCTCTATATAATACCATAATAACCATTTGCACTTATTATAATAGAAATTAGGCCTGATAAAGACACTTTTGCTGTGCATAGCCTTACTGCTGCCAGGTGCTCTCTGGTTTTTGGGGCATCCCATTCTGTGACTACACCAGCCTCTATTTAATACCATAATAACCATTTGCACTTATTCTAATAGAAATTAGGCCTGATAAAGACACTTTTGCTGTGCATAGCCTTACTGCTGCCAGGTGCTCTCTGGTTTTTGGGGCATCCCATTCTGTGACTACACCAGCCTCTATTTAATACCATAATAACCATTTGCACTTATTCTAATAGAAATTAGGCCTGATAAAGACACTTTTGCTGTGCATAGCCTTACTGCTGCCAGGTGCTCTCTGGTTTTTGGGGCATCCCATTCTGTAACATACCATTAGCCTCTGCATTTACTGTAAGCTGCACAGTTATTTAAAGTAATTTGGGCTGTATGAGCCTGCTTACACACTGTTGCTGTGTGCATATATACTGATCTCAAGTCAGCTTTGGGGCATCCCATTCTGTAACATACCATTAGCCTCTGCATTCACTGTAAGCTGCAAAGTTTTTAAAGTAATTTGGGCTGTTTCAGCCTGCTTACACACTGTTGCTGTGTGCATATATACTGATCTCAAGTCTGCTGTGGGCATCCCATTCTGTAACATACCATTAGCCTCCGCATTTACTGTAAGCTGCACAGTTATTTAAAGTAATTTGGCCTGTTTGAGCCTGCTTATCCACTCTTGCTGTGCATATATACTGATCTCAAGTATGCTTCGGGGCATCCCATTCTGTAACATAACATAACCTACCTCTCTTATTTACACTAAGCAGCTCTCTTATTTAAACTAAGCAGGCCTCGTATTTTCACTAAGCAGCTCTCTTATTTAAGCTAAGCAGTTCTCTTATTTAAACTAAGCAGGCCTCTTGGATGCTGATTGTCCACTTTTGGGTGTGCATTATATTCGGTTTCATATACAGTGGGGTATCCCAATTTGTAAGATAACCTACCCCAACCATGTAAACTCAAGAGGCCTGTTGCAGCCTGAGTTTCTCTGCTTGCGTATGGCCTGCATTAAATCTGTCTCTTTCAATAACACTGCTGCCTGGGGTATCCCAATTTGTAAGATAACCTACCCCAACCATGTAAACTAAAGGTTATGTCCTTCCAGAAGGAAAACTTATGCCGAACACTATTTTTGTTGGGGGCATTGACCTATTGGATTGATCGGCATGAAATTAAGGATTTTTTTCAAAGTATGGCGCTGTAAAGAAGGTCAAAATTATTTCTCATACTTGGATTATTGTTACTTTTTGTTCAGCTTAAAATATACCAGGCCACACGGGCATCCCAAGGCACATGCTGATTAACCCTATATGTTAAGCACAAGCATTTCTCATACTTGGATTATTGTTACTTTTTGTTCAGCTTGAAATATACCAGGCCACACGGGCATCCCAAGGCACATGCTATTTTAACCCTATCTGTTATACAACATAAGCGTTGATCAGCATCAGCTGCTTTATTAAGCTACTTCAGTTTGCACTTGTTTTTGACTGCTTTTAATAAACCAGGCCGCAGGGCACCCCAAAGCTGCACCTTGCACCCTATCTGGTATACAACATAAGCGTTGATCAGCATCAGTTGCTGATTTGGCACACTACCCATCCCTTTATTGATTAACGATCAGGTGGTGCTATATAGGAAAGATTTTGTTATCCTTACACGATCAGCATCAGCTTCATTAAGCTACTTCAGTTTGCACTTCCTTTTTGACTGCTTTCATTTAACCAGGCCGCAGGGCACCCCAAAGCTGCACCTTGCACCCTACCTGTTTATACTAAATAAGCATCTACAGCCTCAGCTTTATTAAGTTATTGCATTTTGAATTGGTTTTGGTCTGCTTTAAATACACCAGGCCGCAGGGCATCCCAAACCTGCATGTTGCACCCCATCTGTTATACTAAATAAGCGTTGATCAGCATCAGCTTTATTAAGCTATTGCATTTTGCATTGGTTTTTGTGCTGCTGCCAAAACACTAGCCCATATGGGCATCCCAAACCAGCACATGTCACCCTATCTGTTATACTAAATAAGCTTCTACAGGCCCTTTTTTTATTTATTTATTTTTATTTATATAGAGCTGTAATAGCTTATATAGTGAGGTAAATTTGCCATTTTGCTGCATTATATAGAGCACCCCCTCTGTAAATCTGAGGGGCAATAGTTTATATTATAAGGTAAATTCATGGTTTTGCACCATTATATGGAGCAGCCCCTGTGTAAATCTGAGGGGCAATAGTTTATATTATAAGGTAAATTCATGGTTTTGCACCATTATATGGAGCAGCCCCTGTGTAAATCTGAGGAGCAATAGCTTATATTGTGAGGTAAATTTGCCATTTTGCTTCATTATATAGAGCAGCCCCTGTGTAAATCTGAGGGGCAATAGTTTATATTATGAGGTAAATTCATGGTTTTGCACCATTATATGGAGCAGCCCCTGTGTAAATCTGAGGGGCAATAGCTTATATTGTGAGGTAAATTTGCCATTTTGCTTCATTATATAGAGCAGCCCAGTTGCCATCTAAATCAACTACTGGCCGGCCAGTACAGCTTTTCCAGGGCAAACTCTGCTAGTTGCGGACACAAGTCAAGTTTGGCTTCCCAGCAAATCCAGTGGATCCTGAAGGTGTGTTGGCATGGTCATGTCAAGGTATGACATGACCTGCTGTTTGAGGTCCAGCTCCAGGTCTTCCTGCTGCTCATGAGTAGACTCACTATGCGGGTGTAGAAAGCTACTCACTAGCGACTGAAGACTGAGGCTGCTGCTGATGGAGCTGCTGCTGCTGCTCCTTCCACCCCCCCAGCAGCCATGGCAGTGGAAGGTGATCGCAGAGGTCCCCCCGAGTCAGACCTGCGGGAGTATGGGCCATGGCACAGATAGACATCGCCCAACTGACTACGTGGGATGTCTCTGTAGTAGGTCAGTTTGTCCTCCCTCTCAGTGGGGGTAAAAAATGCCCCCATTTTGTGCCGGAAGCGAGGGTCCAATAAGTTGGAGAGCCAGAAGTCTTCCCGCTGACAAATGGAGACAATTCTGCGCTCACTAGTACGCAAGCATGTGAGCATGCATCGTGCCATTTGTGCCCTTCCTCCCAACCCTCTAGCTCCTGTGGCTGCTCCTGCTCCTCCTCTCCTGTCAGATGACTAGATAAAATTTCATTTTGTGAAACCTAAACTGTGGTTTGCTGTGCCCCACCCCCTCCTCCTCCTCCACTTCAGCCCCCACAGGCTTCATGTGGCTGTGAAATGTATGTGCCATGTCTCCAGTGCCCTGACCAGCCATGGTTTCCAACATGTGTTGTAGTACATGAAGCAGTGGAATCTCATGGCTCATCTCATAGTCCTGGCAACTGTCTAATAAAGTAGCTTCCTCAAAGGGCCTGAGCAAACGGCCGGTGTCACGTATGAGCTGCCAATGGTTTACATTGAATTTACACAGGGGTGTCCCCCTATCCGTTTGGATCATCCAGAAATCCGTGATGGCTTTTCTCTGTTCCTATAGTGGATCCTGCATATGGAGGGTGGAATTCCAACGGGTGGAAATATGGCAAATCAGACTATGTTGGGGTACACCGTTCTGACGCTGAAGCTCAATAAGGTTGTGCTTGGTGGTGTAGGAGTGCCAGAAGTGCATGCTAACTTTCTTTCCTGCTGTTCGGATTTCTTTCAGATGGGCGGAAGACTTCAGAATACACTTGACAACTAGAGTGAACACGTGTGCCATGTCAGGACGCATGACTCTGGCTTCCTTGTCGCAGCACAAACAAGATGTTCTTCCAAGTGTCAGTCACCATGGGTCCAAATTTGCAGTTTTCGTGGATTAAGCAATGCTTTCATGGATTGAGTTCTCATTTTTAGTAGTTCCTCCCATGTGTGACTCTATTGGTCAAGGAAAACCATGTGAAGAACAGCGTGAAACCACAATCACCAAGGGGGCCTAAAAGGATATATATTGTCCACCATGAGTCCATAGTTACAGCTCCAGACGTAGACAACACTGTGCACTTTGGTACACACTGACAGGCTAAAGGACTGGCCCACCTTCTGTTCAACAACCATGCCATTGGACTCTCCACCTCGGCTCGGCCCCACCATCAGTTCTCTGAAAGGTCCACCACTGGGTAATGCAGCAGGCTGGACTTATGGTGACGCTGTCTGAGAGGAGAAATCCCTCAGACATCAAGATTAAAAATTCCAAGAATTTTTGAGGGCTAATTATTCAGAGGCAATGATAGCTAGTTGTTTCTGATTTAATTACAAGGTGGAAACACACCCTCAAACAAAACTTCACTTTGGCAATACTATTGCATTTGTCTATTCAAAATTTTATGTATATATACTAACTAGTTGGGGGGGGGAAAGGGGTCTGCGCTTGAGCAGAGGACCCTTCCGTTGGGAGTATTTGAAGGGACTGTATTTAAATAAATTGTCTTCTTATTATAGTGTATAATACATTTATTTTGTGAAATATAACATTCAAAACACATGTCAAATTTTTGTCACATATATGGTACATCTACATATTTTTCTACATATTTTTTCACATTTTTTTCACATATTTTTTTCACATATTTTTTCAAATATACATTGAATAAGGGTTTGACAAGTGAAGATAATATTGGTATCTCCTTTTTGCCTTCTGTATGGAGGTTAATCCTCATGTACAGTTCACAGCAAGCATCTGTAAAATTCAGTTGTAGCAAGTATTTTTGTGCAGACGTTTCGCATACAGCTTCTTCAGTGCACAATCTAATAATACATGATGTTTATTAGTTCAAATAAACAGGTTTAAATCATATATATGATCTTTAGGTTGTTATCCTATAGAAGAAACCCATACCTTATATTTAGTCAGGGTGGGGGAGGGGCGCTTGCTTGTCCATGATTTTGGATTATTTTCCTATGGTCAAATGTACATTTAATTATGTTTTGTTCAGTGATATTTTATGAAGCAGCTATTTATCACATGAGAAATCTCTTTACCTCAGTAGGTGGCGCTGTGGTCCCTTAATTTGTAGTAGTAGCTTAGTCTGTAGGACAGTAGTGGCTTGGTCTGTAAGACAGATGAGCATGATTCGTCTCATATTTGTACTAAGGAGCAATGATCTGTGTAGTGTATATTGATTAGCTGTTACCTCATTTAGGGGCTGTTCATTTTCTGCTATAACCGACCCTTTCTTGTAGTGTGGGGCCGGTGGCGTTGTGTCCGCTCTCGTTCGCCGCCCCCGGGATACAGAGCGCAGGCTGTGGAGCAGCGCGCTTTTACATCCAGGGGACGCCGCAGGGGGGCGGGGTTACGTCGCCGTGGGGGCGCTCTCAGGCGTCTACTGCAGCCGCTATTGGGCGGTTCGCAGTGACGTCAGTCCGCCTATACAGGCAGAGGGAGAATGACAGGTGGGGAATGTGTCATTCTCCTGCTGGGCAGCCCCACTCAGCCGGAAGTAAACAGAACTCCATTTTCTTGTAGTCCTAGTGGGGAAGGAATGTATGTTTATGTTCACTGTGTAGTAATTCAATTGCGCTATGTTGCGCCCGACAATTCTAGTGTTATGCATGTGTCTAACTACTCTATATTTAACATCATATTTAAGAACTATATATTCAAATTCATTTAATCAGGTTGTCTTCTCATTTCTGTATAACCGGATAGCTTAGTATTTCTAAAACTTATTCTCTTTTAGGGGGGGAGAAAGTAGTAGTAGTAACATGGTTCCGATATATAGATGACATCCTCATCATCTGGGACGGCCCCACCCCCTTACTGGAAGAATTCGTAAAGACACTAAACAACAACACCTTTAACTTAAAATTCACACTGGAACACAGTCAACAAGAAATCAGCTACTTGGACCTTAAAATTCGAATAGACCCCAAGGGCACAATATCCACAAATTTTTACAGAAAACCTACGGCCGCGAACAATATACTCCCCACCTGTCATTCTCCCTCTGCCTGTATAGGCGGACTGACGTCACTGCGAACCGCCCAATAGCGACCGCAGTAGACGCCTGAGAGCGGCCCCACGGCGACGTAACCCCGCCCCCCTGCGGCGTCCCCTGGATGTAAAAGCGCGCTGCTCCACAGCCTGCGCTCTGTATCCCGGGGGCGGCGAACGAGAGCGGACACAACGCCACCGGCCCCACACTACAAGAAAGGGTCGGTTACAGCGGAAAATGAACAGCCCCTAAATGAGGTAACAGCTAATCAATATACACTACACAGATCATTGCTCCTTAGTACAAATATGAGATGAATCATGCTCATCTGTCTTACAGACCAAGCCACTACTGTCCTACAGACTAAGCTACTACTACAAATTAAGGGACCACAGTGCCACCTACTGAGGTAAAGAGATTTCTCATGTGATAAATAGCTGCTTCATAAAAAATCACTGAACAAAACATAATTAAATGTACATTTGACCATAGGAAAATAATCCAAAATCATGGACAAGCAAGCGCCCCTCCCCCACCCTGACTAAATATAAGGTATGGGTTTCTTCTATAGGATAACAACCTAAAGATCATATATATGATTTAAACCTGTTTATTTGAACTAATAAACATCATGTTATATTAGATTGTGCACTGAAGAAGCTGTATGCGAAACGTCTGCACAAAAATACTTGCTACAACTGAATTTTACAGATGCTTGCTATGAACTGTACATGAGGATTAACCTCCATACAGAAGGCAAAAAGGAGATACCAATATTATCTTCACTTGTCAAACCCATATTCAATGTATATTTGAAAAAATATGTGAAAAAAATATGTGAAAAAAATGTGAAAAATATGTAGATGTACCATATATGTGACAAAAATTTTACATGTGTTTTGAATGTTATATTTCACAAAATGTATTATACACCATAATAAGAAGACAATTTATTTAAATACAGTCCCTTCAAATACTCCCAACGGAAGGGTCCTCTGCTCAAGAGCAGACCCCTTCCCCCCCCCCCAACTTGTTACAATAAAGGGAGTAGGGACTTGGAGACTTGACCAGCCCAGTTTCTCTCAGGGAATGGTTAGAGGCACTAACCCCTGAAGAAACTCCCCCCCTGTCATTATATACTAACTAACCTACTTTTTCTCCACAGGATTGTGGATGCAACATGAAAAACTGACACATCGCTGAGTAGCTGATTTTTCCTATCAACAGTCCCCAATAATTCACTGCTGCTGCTGCTGCCGCCGCCACCAACGCAGACTCCAGGGACCCTCTTCCACTACCTCGGCTTGCAACACCTCCTCCCACGACACTCTCCTCATCACTAATTGCCGGCTAGTGGGAGAAGAGGCGAGTGTCTCCTCCACTTCTTGGCTGGGCAGTAGCTGCTGAATTTTATGATTATCAGATCTTCATCAATGGATAGTGGAGCTGAACCCAAAGCATAACAGACAGACAACAGAGAGTTGACTGGGGGTGTCAGATTCCACTTGTGATGCAGTGGACTGTTTTGCAGCACTTCCAGACAAAGTTGCTTCATTGGCGGACACAATGACTGGTAAAGCTGTGGAACATATGGTTTAAAAGCAAAAATAACCATTTGTTTTTATATGAAAAAGACCCTGGTTTATACATACTTTTTTTTTTTCCAGAGACTGCCCTGCGTGGAAATGAATGGCGCATGGATCAGCCAAGCTTTCCTCCCAACAATGCCTGATGTATTCCAGTAGATAGATGACGGGGCCAGACCAACACTAAAGAAAGATGGATCGTGCAAAACAGATTTAAGGCGCTGCTCTCCAGTTACAGACATTCCTCCGCATCGGACCACAAGTAAGTATTGATAAAAAATCCTTTACGTTACTCTTACTTTTTATTAATATTCTTCGGATAAGACGGATCAGACATGATTCCAGATTAAAAATTCCAAGAATTTTTGAGGGCTAATTAGTCAGAGGCAATGATACCTTGTTGTTTCTGATTTAATTAAAAGGTGGAAACACACCCTCAAACAAAACTTCTCTTTGGCAATACTTTTGCATTTTTTTTTTATTCAGAATTTTATGTAGATATTACTAACTAAGCTACTTTTTCTCCACATGACTCTCCACAGGGTGTGATTCATCCAATTTTTGGGCTCCTGAAGCCAACCCCAGTGTCTCTTTAAAGTAATGTTTGGGCCCCTGCTGCTGCTGCCAACTCCAGGGTGTGATTCATCCAATTTTTGGGCTCCTGAAGCCAACCCCAGGGTCTCTTTAAAGTAGTATTTGGGCTCCTGCTGCTGCTGCTGCTGCCAACTCCAGGGTGTGATTCATCCAATTATTGGGCTCCTGAAGCCAACCCCATGGTCTCTTTAAAGTAATATTTGGGCTCCTGCTGCTGCTGCTGCCAACTCCAGGGTGTGATTCATCCAATTTTTGTGCCCCTGAAGCCAACCCCAGGGTCTCTTTAAAGTAATATTTGGGCTCCTGCTGCTGCTGCCAACTCCAGGGTGTGATTCATCCAATTTTTGGGCTCCTGAAGCCAACCCAGTGTCTCTTTAAAGTAATGTTTGGGCTCCTGCTGCTGCTGCCAACTCCAGGGTGTGAATCATCCAATTTTTGGGCTCCTGAAGCCAACTCCAGTGTCTCTTTAAAGTAATGTTTGGGCTCCTGCTGCTGCTGCCAACTCCAGGGTGTGATTCATCCAATTTTTGGGCTCCTGAAGCCAACCCCAGGGTCTCTTTAAAGTAATATTTGGGCTCCTGCTGCTGCCAACTCCAGGGTGTGATTCATCCAATTTTTGGGCTCCTGAAGCCAACCCCAGGGTCTCTTTAAAGTAATATTTGGGCTCCTGCTGCTGCTGCTGCCAACTCCAGGGTGTGATTCATCCAATTTTTGGGCTCCTGAAGCCAACCCCAGTGTCTCTTTAAAGTAATGTTTGGGCTCCTGCTGCTGCTGCCAACTCCAGGGTGTGATTCATCCAATTTTTGGGCTCCTGAAGCCAACCCCAGGGTCTCTTTAAAGTAATATTTGGGCTCCTGCTGCTGCCAACTCCAGGGTGTGATTCATCCAATTTTTGGGCTCCTGAAGCCAACCCCAGGGTCTCTTTAAAGTAATATTTGGGCTCCTGCTGCTGCTGCTGCTGCCAACTCCAGGGTGTGATTCATCCAATTTTTGGGCTCCTGAAGCCAACCCCAGTGTCTCTTTAAAGTAATGTTTGGGCTCCTGCTGCTGCTGCCAACTCCAGGGTGTGAATCATCCAATTTTTGGGCTCCTGAAGCCAACTCCAGTGTCTCTTTAAAGTAATGTTTGGGCTCCTGCTGCTGCTGCCAACTCCAGGGTGTGATTCATCCAATTTTTGGGCTCCTGAAGCCAACCCCAGGGTCTCTTTAAAGTAATATTTGGGCTCCTGCTGCTGCCAACTCCAGGGTGTGATTCATCCAATTTTTGGGCTCCTGAAGCCAACCCCAGGGTCTCTTTAAAGTAATATTTGGGCTCCTGCTGCTGCTGCTGCCAACTCCAGGGTGTGATTCATCCAATTTTTGGGCTCCTGAAGCCAACCCCAGTGTCTCTTTAAAGTAATGTTTGGGCTCCTGCTGCTGCTGCCAACTCCAGGGTGTGAATCATCCAATTTTTGGGCTCCTGAAGCCAACTCCAGTGTCTCTTTAAAGTAATGTTTGGGCTCCTGCTGCTGCTGCCAACTCCAGGGTGTGATTCATCCAATTTTTGGGCTCCTGAAGCCAACCCCAGGGTCTCTTTAAAGTAATATTTGGGCTCCTGCTGCTGCCAACTCCAGGGTGTGATTCATCCAATTTTTGGGCTCCTGAAGCCAACCCCAGGGTCTCTTTAAAGTAATATTTGGGCTCCTGCTGCTGCTGCTGCCAACTCCAGGGTGTGATTCATCCAATTTTTGGGCTCCTGAAGCCAACCCCAGTGTCTCTTTAAAGTAATGTTTGGGCTCCTGCTGCTGCTGCCAACTCCAGGGTGTGAATCATCCAATTTTTCGGCTCCTGAAGCCAACTCCAGTGTCTCTTTAAAGTAACTAAGCTACTTTTTCTCCACATGACTCTCCACAGGGTGTGATTCATCCAATTTTTGGGCTCCTGAAGCCAACCCCAGTGTCTCTTTAAAGTAATGTTTGGGCTCCTGCTGCTGCTGCCAACTCCAGGGTGTGATTCATCCAATTTTTGGGCTCCTGAAGCCAACCCCAGGGTCTCTTTAAAGTAATATTTGGGCTCCTGCTGCTGCCAACTCCAGGGTGTGATTCTTCCAATTTTTGGGCTCCTGAAGCCAACCCCAGTGTCTCTTTAAAGTAATGTTTGGGCTCCTGCTGCTGCTGCCAACTCCAGGGTGTGAATCATCCAATTTTTGGGCTCCTGAAGCCAACTCCAGTGTCTCTTTAAAGTAATGTTTGGGCTCCTGCTGCTGCCAACTCCAGGGTGTGATTCATCCAATTTTTGGGCTCCTGAAGCCAACCCCAGGGTCTCTTTAAAGTAATATTTGGGCTCCTGCTGCTGCCAACTCCAGGGTGTGATTCATCCAATTTTTGGGCTCCTGAAGCCAACCCCAGGGTCTCTTTAAAGTAATATTTGGGCTCCTGCTGCTGCTGCTGCCAACTCCAGGGTGTGATTCATCCAATTTTTGGGCTCCTGAAGCCAACCCCTGTGTCTCTTTAAAGTAATGTTTGGGCTCCTGCTGCTGCTGCCAACTCCAGGGTGTGAATCATCCAATTTTTCGGCTCCTGAAGCCAACTCCAGTGTCTCTTTAAAGTAATGTTTGGGCTCCTGCTGCTGCTGCCAACTCCAGGGTGTGATTCATCCAATTTTTGGGCTCCTGAAGCCAACCCCAGGGTCTCTTTAAAGTAATATTTGGGCTCCTGCTGCTGCTGCTGCCAACTCCAAGGTGTGATTCATCCAATTTTTGGGCTCCTGAAGCCAACCCCAGGGTCTCTTTAAAGTAATGTTTGGGCTCCTGCTGCTGCTGCCAACTCCAGGGTGTGAATCATCCAATTTTTTCGGCTCCTGAAGCCAACTCCAGTGTCTCTTTAAAGTAATGTTTGGGCTCCTGCTGCTGCTGCCAACTCCAGGGTGTGATTCATCCAATTTTCGGGCTCCTGAAGCCAACCCCAGGGTCTCTTTAAAGTAATATTTGGGCTCCTGCTGCTGCTACTGCCAACTCCAGGGTGTGATTCATCCAATTTTTGGGCTCCTGAAGCCAACCCCAGGGTCTCTTTAAAGTAATATTTGGGCTCCTGCTGCTGCTGCTGCCAACTCCAGGGTGTGATTCATCCAACTTTTGGGCTCCTGCTGCCAACTCCAGTGTCTCTTTCATCCAATATTTGGGCTCCTGCTGCTGCCAACTCCAGGGTGTGAATCATCCAATTTTTGGGCTCCTGAAGCTAACTCCAGTGTATATTTGGGCTCCTGCTGCTGCTGCTGCCAACTCCAGGGTGTGAATCATCCAATTTTTGGGCTCCTGAAGCCAACCCCAGTGTCTCTTTAAAGTAATGTTTGGGCTCCTGCTGCTGCCAACTCCAGGGTGTGATTCATCCAATTTTTGGGCTCCTGAAGCCAACCCCAGGGTCTCTTTAAAGTAATATTTGGGCTCCTGCTGCTGCTGCTGCCAACTCCAGGGTGTGATTCATCCAATTTTTGGGCTCCTGAAGCCAACCCCAGTGTCTCTTTAAAGTAATGTTTGGGCTCCTGCTGCTGCTGCCAACTCCAGGGTGTGAATCATCCAATTTTTCGGCTCCTGAAGCCAACTCCAGTGTCTCTTTAAAGTAATGTTTGGGCTCCTGCTGCTGCTGCCAACTCCAGGGTGTGATTCATCCAATTTTTGGGCTCCTGAAGCCAACCCCAGGGTCTCTTTAAAGTAATATTTGGGCTCCTGCTGCTGCTGCTGCCAACTCCAGGGTGTGATTCATCCAATTTTTGGGCTCCTGAAGCCAACCCCAGGGTCTCTTTAAAGTAATGTTTGGGCTCCTGCTGCTGCTGCCAACTCCAGGGTGTGAATCATCCAATTTTTTCGGCTCCTGAAGCCAACTCCAGTGTCTCTTTAAAGTAATGTTTGGGCTCCTGCTGCTGCTGCCAACTCCAGGGTGTGATTCATCCAATTTTCGGGCTCCTGAAGCCAACCCCAGGGTCTCTTTAAAGTAATATTTGGGCTCCTGCTGCTGCTGCTGCCAACTCCAGGGTGTGATTCATCCAATTTTTGGGCTCCTGAAGCCAACCCCAGGGTCTCTTTAAAGTAATATTTGGGCTCCTGCTGCTGCTGCTGCCAACTCCAGGGTATGATTCATCCAACTTTTGGGCTCCTGCTGCCAACTCCAGTGTCTCTTTCATCCAATATTTGGGCTCCTGCTGCTGCCAACTCCAGGGTGTGAATCATCCAATTTTTGGGCTCCTGAAGCTAACTCCAGTGTATATTTGGGCTCCTGCTGCTGCTGCTGCCAACTCCAGGGTGTGAATCATCCAATTTTTGGGCTCCTGAAGCCAACCCCAGTGTCTCTTTAAAGTAATGTTTGGGCTCCTGCTGCTGCCAACTCCAGGGTGTGATTCATCCAATTTTTGGGCTCCTGAAGCCAACCCCAGGGTCTCTTTAAAGTAATATTTGGGCTCCTGCTGCTGCTGCTGCCAACTCCAGGGTGTGATTCATCCAACTTTTGGGCTCCTGCTGCCAACTCCAGTGTCTCTTTCATCCAATATTTGGGCTCCTGCTGCTGCCAACTCCAGGGTGTGATTCATCCAATTTTTTGGCTCCTGAAGCCAACTCCAGTGTATATTTGGGCTCCTGCTGCTGCTGCTGCCAACTCCAGGGTGTGAATCATCCAATTTTTGGGCTCCTGAAGCCAACCCCAGTGTCTCTTTAAAGTAATGTTTGGGCTCCTGCTGCTGCTGCTGCCAACTCCAGGGTGTGTCAGTCAATTTTTGGGCTCCTGCAGCCAACTCCAGTGTCTCTTTCAGCCAATGTTTGGGCTCCTGCTGCTGCTTGCAACTCCAGGGTGGGAATCATCCAATTTTTGGGCTCCTGCTGCTGCCAACTCCAGTGTCTCTTTAAAGCAATGTTTGGGCTCCTGCCCCTCATAGTGATGCCACTTCAACTCTCTGCAATTGTGCCGCTCTGCGATTCTATTAGCGATGCCTCTGATCTGCATGTGATATTTATTTAAAGTGTTATTTAACTAACCCAGAACGCATCCTATGCGTGTTACAGCAAAGCAGAATGGTTTACAACCCTATTGAGGCTCTAGGAGGCTCAGAAATAGCCGTTTTTAATAGCGATTCGTCGCGAATAAATTCGGGTCGAAACGATTTTTGACGGAAAATTCGGCGAATCAGTCGAATCGAATTTTTCAAAAGTTCGCTCATCTCTAGTTCTAACGTACAGTGCCATGAAAGAGAAGACACCACTCCAGTGTGTATGAAACTGTTTTTTTTTTTAAAGACATTTTAAACATAAACCAAAAATAAAACCTTGGCACATTTGTGGCTGTCACCCAGGAGGCTCTTCTTAATCTTGTTGCCCCAGTTAATATGCGATCTCCTGGATGTCGCCCACCAGCCTTCTCAAATGGGCCGTTGTCTTGCAGCTGTGAAGGTATAACATCGTGAGTTTAGCCTTGTCTTTATTGCTTAGCTAGGTGTTTGGGTTGGGGCTTATTTTAGGTTTAAGGTGGGCCTAAGTTCATGAATTAATGTGTCTTGGACCATGTTTTTGGGGTTTTGGCCAGGAGTTTTAACTACATGTATGATTTCAAAAAACAACTTACATGGCTGGCAGCCAACAGGGCGTCTGGAGCGCAACCTCCTCCCTGGTCAAGCCACTCGTCCACCTGTGAAGCTGTTTTGATCAAAAACACAAGGTTATTATTTACACTTTGGCCCTCCTGAATGGCAGATTAGTTTAGGCTTGTATGCATCAAATCACTCACCTTCCCCAGGCACCTCTGGAGCTTGGCCTTGGCCCTCCACCATTCTTGTTGATGGTCCTGCGACGTCATCATCTAAAAATAAAAATTGTGCACGTTAGTATATGTCTGTAGTGCATGTATCTGGACATGGGTAGGTTTGAGAGTCTTACCGGAGTCAGGTGGGAGTTGTGGCTGGTCGGACTCCCTGCCGTACGACTGTGCCCCCCCTGTACTGTCAGGTCCAGTGGCTGGTCGGAGTCACTGGCAGAGGAGGGGGTGGGCGTTGGCACTGGCGTGGCACCACCTATACTTTCCCCAGTACCTCCCAACACTGGGCTGCGTCTTCTGGTCTGGGTGGGGCGGAACCTATAACTCCATTCCTGCACTGCAATATAAACACAATCAGAAACACATGCATAGCCATGGCCAGTGTGATTAGTGCATGTCATGTACCAAGACTTACCTGGGAAGTGCTGGACAAAGAACCGCCTCACCCGGGGCCTATGCCTCCTTTTCAAATCGGACCAGTGCTGGGCGATCTGGGTAAAAGTGTAGGTGGTGCCAGTCTTCCGGGCTATGGCTTCCACCACCGCCAGTGCCAATGTCCTCTTCTCAAAGTCGCACGGCAGGTAGTCATAACAGTTGCGCAGCATCATCTGTCCAAAAAAGCACAATGGCAGAGCATTAGTGACACTACTAGATTACACACTCTCATCCACTATCTAAATCAAGTTTCTGAGCCTCATTGCTACTCACATGGGCCTACTTAGCCTATCTGCCTCTAGGCTAGTGTGCTGCTGCGCACATGGCTCAAACTAACCTGTTCTAGTTGGTGCGGTTTGCAAGACAGTTTGTCCTCACTAATCTGGCCCTGCCATGGCTAATCTTTGTTGAGTGACTTGTGCGCGCAAATAATCGCACGCTCGCCTACTCACCTCCATAATGATTTTGTCCTGCTCCTCGGTATAGGTCGCGGGCGACATGTTTGGCTGTCTTCCTGATCGGGTTATGACGTGCCCCCACGGAGGCGTGCGTGCGCGCATGCTGCCGCGCACGCCCTCACGGGCAAACTATTTAAAGGTCAATGCACTCAGCTCTGTGTTGGTTACCATATCACTATGCCCAGGTCAAAAGGGAGCCGTCAGACCCCAAAAAGCCCCAAGCAACATGCTCGCCGCACAGAGAGCCATCAGGAACACCCACACACGACCAGGCATAGGAGCCGGGCCGGACATGGGCCTAGTCAAAAGGGGGATAAGCCAGCCACACAGGCTGCTCGGTCCAAATGCAGCAGCAAGGAGCCCTTGGCCCAGTCGCCCCCACCTGCTAAATCATCCTGGGCTCACAAGGGCCACAAATCTCGAGCCACCCTGCAACCTCCACCTCCTCCACCCAGAAAGCATGTGGGTAGCTCCAGCCACACCACCAAGGGGAAGCGTAGGGCCCAAACCACTAGCCCACCCAGGCCAACCACCCCTCATCCTCGCCACTATGTCTCCCCAACTACCACCAGCCCGGAGTCAATTGGGAGCTCCACAGGTGACAGCTCGACAGGCACCCTGCCATTATCACCTAGCACCCCCCACAGTCCATCACAGTCACCCATCAGCCCAATAAAACGAAACTACTCCCCAGACAGCCAGCCATCAATGTCTTCTGCTGCCGGGGAGACCACACACCCATGTGGGCGGCAGCTGCGATGTGGCTCACTTACAGCCTGTTTCTGTGATGTTCAAAGCATGGCTATAGCCACTGGTGTTTGTGAGCACTATGATGCCCTATTTGGGCGTCATTCAAAGTCAACCCCAAAGCATGCCAAGCAGGAGATTTGGGAGAACATCTGCCGGCAAGTGAATAGTGTTGGGTCTGTGAGGAGGGATGTGGAGCAAATTAAACGTAAATTTGGGGACCTTAAATATTATTGGGAAAAAAAAAATGGACATGCGCCGCCAGCAAAGGTAACGCCGATTTAGAGTGTAAATGATTGGACAGGCTGCTTTGTAGCATGATGTAACACTTATTATGTGTGCTTTACTCTTCCCCAGCCTGCAGACAGGGGGTGGTATCCCTACTAAAATCCTCCTTACCCCAGCGGAGGAGCATGTGTTGTGAATGTGAATGTCAGGTCCGGAGGTGAGTATAGTTTGACATTGTGACTTTGGAATGTGGACCAAAACATTTGTAGACTCCTTACAACACACATGTATTGGAGGCACTAAACAAAGTTCATTATCTCTTTCCAGAACCAACAGATGCCAGGCAACAAGGCCAAGCTACCCCTGCATTGTCCCGGAGGAGCTCGCCAGAACAGCAATGTGTCAACACCAACCAACCTGAGTGGACGGATGAGGTAAGTCATTGGACCACTGTGTAGCTGAATGAAATGCCAATTGCCTACATTAACTTTACAACAGTGGCCTCACTACCTGCTACTTTTCTTGTCAGACCCTAATGAGTCCACCCATTTTTGAAGTAATTCGGGATTTGGAGGAGGAGGACACAAGTCTGCTGCAGCCAAGGCCACGAGACCCTGTGGGCCAACATCCAACACACCAGCCCCAGCAAGTGCAGCCCCTGCTGTCCCCTACACATACCTCAGGGGCCCAAACCTATGCTGGTGTGGACAGTGGGCGCTCAACAGACTCTGCGGCCAGGCAGCCACCTGCAGCCCCTCCATCAGTACCAGACGCACCAACCCGTGCCAGTGGCGGCACCCAGCAACGTCGCCATATCAGCCAGAGGAGGCATCTGCAGCTAATGGAGGAAGCATGGCACCACGAGAACGTGGAGTTCGCGGCAAACACACAGAGGTATAATGAGACAGTGTGTTCCAAAGTAACCTCGATGTCACAACAACTAGAGGTTTTGAATCAAAATGTTTCCTGCCTGCTTGACGAAACCAGAGAACAAAGCAGGCAGATGGCGGCAATGGTCCAGCAATGGCAGTTAATCAATCAGAGCCTTGCTCATATTGCTGCTAACATGCAGCACCCCCATCCATCTACTTCCTCCTCCTACTCTACCTACCACTGAAGGCATGTGTTTAGGTAGGGATTCTGGGGAGCAGGACACACCACTACCCTAACCCAAAACACATGCTCTTCCACCAACCCACATTAACAGGCAAAAAAATAATCAACAATGTTTGTCACATTAAATTTAATTGTTTGAATCACAAAATAAAAAAGGCACACATTGGCCAAAATCAATGAAACTTATGAAAAAACATTGTCCACAAGCTGGGACCGGATCGCCTGTGCCGACCCACTTTGGGGGCCAGATGAGGGAGGTGTGTAAACTTCAGAAATGGCTACAGCGTCCTCAGGCAGGTCAGTGTATCTGGGAACCCGGCTACGGATGGCGAGGTTGTGCAGGACCCCACACGCCACAATTATTTTGATAACCTGAATACTGAAGGGCCCCCCCAGTCTGGTCCAGACAGCATAATCCAAACATACCCTGACAAATATGTAGTGGCAGTCCCCATAACTAGCCAAGACATACAAACCTAAACACCAGAGCTATAAAGTGTATCTAAACAAGTTCCATCCTGCTACTAACGAAGAGCCACAAGTACGTTACATGCTACTTACAAATACTGCATGTTAGGTTAATTAAAACAGGCAAGAACAGGGAGCAACAGACAGAGGGCTAAGGGGAAGTGGCTCATTAATGTGCTGCTTAGCATTCCAGCATTGTTGAACAGGGCCATAGGTCAGCTGTGCAGTGTCAGTGCTAAGCACAGTTCTGATGAGGCAACATGCACATCCCCCAGCACACTCCTCTAAAATGACTCTGGGATGCAACATAGCTAAGATGGCATGGACAGAAAGGTATAGTGGAGAATCACAAGCAAGCTCATAGGAGGAAATACCGGTAAGGAATTGAGTGGAAACTTCTGCTGTTTCATTGGAGTGTCTAACAGATTAGTGGGGTACAGGCACAGACCAATCAGAACATTCATGCTGGACGGCCACACCAATTTGTTAGCACTTACCCAGTAGCCATCTGCCAGACATATCTCCAGATTGAAAGCGAACAAAGAGGCTGGAGTTCCTCAAAATGTGCGAGTCGTGTGTGGACCCAGGGAAGGCAGCAAATATACTCAAAAATTGCAGGTCTGGCCCGGACACTGCCTGCACATTTATCGAGTGTCCCATCTTCCTGTTCCTGCAATAGGACAATATAACAGGAATTAGTGGCCCATAAAGGGCCAACACAATAAAATAGATGCATTCACATAAGCAACATTTAAAACCACTGGATGTTTGGCATACACAGGATGTAGGTCTGCTTTCAGCCATTGAAACCTACTCCACATTGGCCAAATGTAAATGTATGTGCTACATGGCAGACACATGCTGACCTAAACCACATACCTGAACAGATATTCCTGCGCAGCTGGCGGCACCAACGCAACGTCTGTACAATCGATGGCACCCATGACGTTGGGCATGTCGGCTATATTATAAAAGCCCAGCTTAACCGCATTCCAGGCTACCACTGTGTCAGGGAAAAAGATGTATTTTGGAGCCTGGGTAGCCATGCCATCCAAAAACTTGTTAAGGCTGCGGCTCAGCGTAGACTGGGACATCCCCAAGGAGAAGGCACCCAGTCTCTGGAACGAGCCATTTGCCAAAAACTACAGGCAGCCAACCAATTTGGTCATACCTGCAATTGCATGCCCCTTCCTTGTGGTGCGCGCTAACCATGGCCGCAGCTGCCTATACAAGTCCTGGAGAGAAACACGGTTAAGGCGGGTGAGCTCGAATAGCTCCACGTAATGCATGCTATCGATGTCCAGACGTGTGTGGTGCAGCCTGGTTTCTGCCAGGCTCAAGAGAACCAGGCCGCGTAGCTGTCGTCGTTGATGATCGCGCACAGCAGACTGCATGACTGAGAGACGGGATGCATATACGGCTGCTAACACTGGCCATAAGTTGAGCGCCCACACCCTCGTTATATTGGGCTGATTTCAATCGGAAATCAAGGCTCGGAATCAGTTAAAAAAATGGACCAATCACGGACAAGTCCGTTTGCGCGGAGTCCGGCCTCTTGCGAGCCGACATACGAAAGGCGCATGCTGGAACACCTGATCGCAAACACACACACAAAAAGCAATGGAGCACCCTTTAATGCCCCGACCACAGCCCAAAACCAACGGCAAAACGTACGGGATAGCTGAACGAGGAGGCTCTGCATCAGGCCAACTATCGGTAATAGGGTGATTGGGAGGGGGTATTTTAGCACACCATTTGGTTCAGAATATTTTTTCCTTACTTTTCTCCCCCAAATCCTGGGTGCATGTTATTGGCAGGTGTGCTTGTATGACAAAAAAATATGGTGTGTGTGTATATATATAACATTTGCGTTAGTTCGGATCATTTTCCAAACCAAATCTGATATTTTTCGTTTGTTCAGATAACTTACGTTATTGCTATGGGCTTGCGTCTCATTCAGAGAGCTGATTGCCGACGGATTTGCGTTAGTTCGGATCATTTTCCAAACCAAATCTGATATTTTTCGTTTGTTCAGATAACTTACGTTATTGCTATGGGCTTGCGTCTCATTCAGAGAGTTGATTGCCGATGGACCACCACCCTATAAATCCGTTTCCTTTGCAATCCCCTTACGGGACCATTTGGACCTCGAGACTAGCAGCTATGGATGACTCTAGTGTATTTGAGGATCATGAGGATCTGCAGCTCATGGGCATTGAAATTGTCCGGAGGGCTGAGACCAGATTGCACTGGAGACGCATGCACATTCGAGCTCACCAGACTTAATCACGCTTCCCTCCATAAATTGCATAGTGAGCTGCGGCCATGGTTAGCCCGCACCACAAGGAAGGGGCAAGCAATTTCACGCTCGTTCCAGAGGCTGGGTGCCCTCTCCGTGGGGATCTCCCAGCCTACGCTGAGCCGCGCGCTATCCAAGTTTTTGGAAGGCATGGCTACCATTACTCACAAATATATTTGTTTTCCTGGCGACATGGTAGCCAGAAACGCGATTAAGCTGGCATTTTATAACATCACTAACATGCCCAACCTTATGGGTGCCATTGACTGCACCCACGTTGCCCTGGTCCCTCCGGCAGTCGACGAGTATATCTACAGGCAAGTACAATCAGTCATATATATTTTTTTTTTTTTTTATTTATTTATGTCCCAAAAAATATTTAGTTGCATATAAATGTCACGTGTTCACCAAGGAAACATTTTAATGTGTACCTGAAATAGACCCGGGAAAGTTAATCTTTCCTTTTTCAAACATACATATTCTTTTTTGGCAAAACAAAATACTTATGTGCTTGTTTATTGCTATTTTAATTGGGCCACAGGTTTTGCTTAGGGTGTTTTCCTTCCCTTTATAATGTTTTTGTTGTTTTTTTTTTTTTATCCCAGGAACCGCAAAATGGGCCACTCAATGAATGTCCAAGCAGTGGTGGCACCGGACATGCGGTTCCTTAGTCTGCTCGCCGGGTTCCCAGGCTCATCCCATGATGCCTACATTCTTCGAAGATCTGGATTGTACGGTCGGTTTGAGTCTGGGGAATTTTCCGGTGGATGGCTCCTTGGTAAGTTGACGCCAATAACATCCTTTTTTTTTATATGTATGGCTATGAATTTATTTTGTGTTCCATGTATGAAAATATGCCTATTTGAACACCTTGTTTACATGTGAAACACGACCTTAACCATTAGATTTTTCAAACAACCAAGCCTTGCCAAATGTTAGTCCTGCATTAGCAAAATGTTGAAATTGAATTTAGAGTAAAGTAAGAATTAGTCTTCCCCACACTCTGCTTAAATTATGTCCTTGAATTTATAATAGGGTCTGCGCCCTCTTTGATTAGATGCATTACACTTACTGAGTATAGGAGAGCGGGATAAAGTGCAGGGGGCGGGTTAGAGCTGTTTTGGACTCATACCAAGCAGATACAGGGTCCTGAAAATTTAAGACATCCAAGAATGCTGAGCAGCATAGTCCGAAACCAATACCTGTTAGCAGTCTGGCTGAATGGCCCTCATCCGTCATCTTGGATGTTTAATTTGTTTCCACATCTATTTGAAGTTTTTTTTTTTTTTTTGGCCTGTGCACTATGTATGCTCATGCTGTGTAGCAAATGTGACCTAGCCTCTTAGTCATGTTGATGGGCCGTTTAGGGGATTCCATTTATGGAGTAATGTGTAATATATGTTTTTTATAATACATTTTGGCAGGTGATTCCGGCTATCCACTCCTTCCGTGGCTGTTGACGCCCGTCCTCCGGCCCCAGAATGCAGCCGAGGAGGTATATAATAGGGTGCACAGGAAGACCAGGGCTGTGGTGGAGAGGGCGTTTGGCCTATTGAAGACCGGCTTCCGATGCTTGGACCATACCGGGGGAACACTTCAGTATGACCCCAAAAAGGTCATAGATATTATAATGGCCTGTGCAGTGTTGCATAATTTTGCTATTTTGCAGCGTGTCTCCCGGTATGTGGATTTTCCCCCCTCTCCACCTACCGATGACCCGATGCCATGTCCACATTGGGCAGCAAACAATTTAAGGTGTTTAATGTTTCTAATTGCCCATGAAGACGCTTGTGGTTTCGTTGATTTTGGAGGCGAAATAGCCGCCTCTCATGGTGCCATGCTGACTCCATCATCGGCGCGCCCCTCCCCTGGGCAACTGGGCAACGTAGTTGACTACGCCTCCCTATTCCCCGGGTTGGGGGGCGTGCAGATGATGTGCCTCTAGGTCCGGCTCAGTCTCTGCATGCTGCCCACGATGGGCTGGCAGCATGCAGCCAGCTTCACTCTGCTGCTGAGGATTTGGTGTAGAAACATGTTGGGACAGTTGCAGATTCTGTCCCGGGGGAGCTGTTCTGAAGGTTCAATGAAGGGTCCATCTTCCTCCAGCTCCTGGATTGGATGCATCCATCCGGCTGGTTGCTGCCCGGCGCTCCCCGGGTGTCCTGGCTCCTCAGCGCGGTTGTGGGGGTCAGGGGTCGGCGGCGCGGGATGGTGTCGGCGGCCGCGCCGCAGCCCGCTCTGCGCGGCTGCGCGGTCCCGCCGAGCTCCCTCGCTGTGCGGCGCTTCCCCCTCCCGGCGGGGGCGCGCTCGATCTTCAACGTGCTCGCGCGCGCGCGCGCGCGACCACGTCTCCTTTATGCCTCCCGGTGGCGCTTTCCCCAGCGCGCCCGCCGGGGGCGAGTTTGAATCACCCAATCTTTGTCCTGCTCATAGAGTGAGCCCAGGGACTGGTCGGCCTGTCTGGCCTGGGCCGTCCAGTTCCTGGGACCACTCCCGTTTTTAGTTGTGCATCAAACACTTTTGTTCCCTCCATTTTCCCTGTTCCCCACTGGCCAGATATCCCTATAAAACTGCACTACTCCAGTATCCCAGTGCCCGTTATAGCTTCTGGGTTCTGGATGTGCGTTGCTGTGTCTTAGTGAATATTTTGGATTTGGACTTCGACTATTCTCGCCTGCTGCCTGCCCTGACCTTCTGCTTTGCCTGACCACTCTTTTGCCTGACCCTCCTGTACCTCGCCTGTGACCTCCTGGACTTGACCTCGGCTACCCTCGACCACTCTCTCGTTATCTCCCTTGGATACCTCGCCTGTGACCTCCTGGTTTGACCTCGGCCTGAATTACGGACTTTCGCACCCGGCATCCTCATTCGGGATTCCCTGCCAAACATCATTCTGCACCTTAAGCTGTTATCCTTTGCGCCTTTTAAGTCCTGGGGGCAACCGACTGGGAGAGGCATTACCCGTGTCTCCTACAAGCGGGGGCTTGTCTATAGGCGGAAGTGGCGGTGGAGATTGGGGGATACCGGCTTAAGACAGACGGGTGTTTGGTATAGTCCTGACATTATAACGGGCCAGAAGAAGAATGGACCAAATCCTGGAGCAGGTGCAAGCCTTGACAGCGGCTGTGGAGCACCTGGCTCATCGAGTTTCGGCCCAGGAGAACCGTCCTACTCCCATTGTCCCCACTTCTCAGGGGACTCCGGCCGCAATGTCTGTGGAACCCAAGATCCCACTTCCTGAAAAGTTCTATGGCGACAGGGCAAAATTTGCCAATTTCCGGGACTCTTGTAAACTGTACTTTCAGCTTCGTCCGGTTTCCTCAGGGTCACAAGAGCAAAAGGTTGGCTTGATTATTTCCCTTCTGCATGGAGATCCTCAGTCCTGGGCCTTTAGCTTATCAGCTCAGGACCCAATCCGCCTATCGGTGGATAGTTTTTTCGCTGCAATGGAGGTCCTCTATGATGATCCCGACAAAGGGGCCTCAGCTGATGCCAAATTACGTACCCTCCGCCAGGGACGCCGTCCAGCCGAAGACTACTGTTCTGAATTCCGGCGTTGGGCGGTTGACTCACGTTGGAACAATCCTGCCCTCTGCGGCCAATTCCGACTAGGTTTGGCTGACACTATCAAGGACACCTTGGTGAATTACCCGGAACCCCAGACTCTGGACGAATTGATGCATCTGGCCATCCGCATTGATCGTCGACTCCGGGAGAGGCGCCTAGAGAAAGGGTCGCATCTTGAATCGGCTTCAAAGTCTGAGGCTCTAGTCGCTCAACCTTCAGAAGAGCCCATGCAGTTAGGTGCCACCAGGCTCACCGAAGGCGAGAGACGGCGACGTCTATCTGATGGGCTCTGTCTATATTGTGGAGGAACCGGCCACATGGTCAGACTTTGCCCAAAGAAACCGTCGGGAAACTTCAGAGCCTAGGGGGTTTCGAGGGGGCCCTCCTAGGCTGTAAGGTATCTCCTCAAGTATCGTCTCCAGTTTTCATCCCAGTCCAGTTTAAGAGTGGTGTTAAATGTATTAATCTAAAGGCTCTTCTAGATTCTGGAGCAGCTGGGAATTTCCTAGACTCTGAACTAGCGCAGACTTTAGGAATTATGGTACAGACCTTGCCGACTCCTATCCGGGTTTCAGCCATTGATGGCACTCCAGTGGCCGGGGGGTTAGTTCGGTTCCAAACCCCTCCTATGCAAATCAAAGTGGGAGCCAGTCATTCTGAGGTTATCAGGTTCTTGATTTTGAGAATGCCTGGTACCCCTTTGATTTTGGGTTTGCCATGGCTGCAGGAGCACAATCCCCAAATTGATTGGGTTTCGGGGCAAATCATCAAGTGGGGACACCAGTGTTTTCAGAACTGCCTAGAATTCCCACTCAGGGTTGCGCGCTTAGCACCTATTGGGGTTCCAACTCCATATTTGGAGTTTGCTGATGTCTTTTCAGAAAAGGCGGCAGACAAACTTCCTCCCCATAGACCTTGGGACTGCCCTATTGAACTGCTTCCTGGTACGATGCCTCCCAGAGGGAGAATATTTAATTTGACCCGAACAGAAACCCTCGCCATGCGGGAATATATCGCCGAGAACTTAGAAAAAGGATTCATTCGGCCTTCATCTTCTCCAGCAGGGGCAGGGTTTTTTTTCGTGGAGAAAAAGGATGGGGGACTTCGCCCCTGTATTGATTACCGGGGCTTAAATAACATCACGGTAAAAAATAAGTATCCCCTACCGCTTATTGAGGGACTCTTTACACAGGTGGTTGGGGCGCAGGTCTTCTCTAAACTCGATCTCCGGGGGGCCTATAACCTCATAAGAATCAGGCAGGGGGACGAGTGGAAGACGGCCTTCAATACCCTTGAAGGGCATTATGAGTATTTAGTAATGCCTTTCGGCCTGTGTAATGCCCCTGCGGTCTTTCAAAGTTTTGTCAACGAAATCTTTAGGGACTATCTTGGCCGGTTTATGGTTGTTTACTTAGACGACATTTTAATTTTTTCTTCGTCCATTGATGAACATCGTAAACACGTGTGTCTGGTTTTGCAGAAACTTAGGGAGAACAGTTTATATGCCAAGTTAAAGAAATGTCAATTTGAAGTATCTGAGGTTCCGTTTCTCGGTTACATTATCTCCAAATCTGGTCTGTCTATGGACCAATCTAAGGTGAAGGCTGTTTTAGAATGGGAGCAGCCCAGAGATTTGAAGGGCCTGCAAAGGTTTTTGGGTTTTGCCAATTTTTATAGAAGGTTCATTAAGAATTTTTCTGCCCTGGTTACACCACTAACTAACCTAACTAAGAAAAGCGGGTACCCCCCGGTTTGGCCGGCTCAAGCTGTCCAGGCCTTCGGGAATCTTAAGAGGGTATTTAGTGCTGCTCCCGTCCTAGTCCACCCTGATGAACAACGACCTTTCCTTGTGGAGGTGGATGCTTCTGAAGTCGCGGTCGGGGCAGTCTTGTCTCAGTATTACGGCTCACCTGCACGCCTCCATCCATGTGCCTTCTTTTCCAAGAAATTCTCAGCGGCCGAAAGAAATTATGACATCGGCAATAGAGAATTACTGGCCATCAAGCTAGCCTTCCAGGAATGGAGACACTGGCTGGAGGGGGCTCAGTATCCAGTTACGGTCTTTACGGACCATAAAAATCTAGAATACATCCAGTCCGCCAAGAGATTAACTCCTAGACAGGCTCGCTGGTCCTTATTCTTTTCTCGGTTTAATTTTTCTATAACTTATAAGCCCGGGTCCAAAAATATAAAAGCGGATGCCCTGTCTCGGAGTTTCTCTCCCCCTGACTTACCGGAAAGGGTGGTGTCTCCCATCTTACCTCGCTCCCTAGTGGTGGCCGCCATCCAACCCCAACTTCCTGATCTTACTCAGTTCCAGGCCCAAGCTCCTCCTGGGAAACCTGCTTCAGCCCTGTTTGTGCCCTCTACTTACCGGTCTGAGTTCTTGTCCCATTTTCACGATACCAAAACAACCGGTCATCCAGGGGTTAAGAAAACCATAGCTTTATTATCACGCCAAGTTTGGTGGCCTTCTCTCAGGAAGGACGCTCAAAGATTTGTCTCCGCTTGCAAAGTTTGTGCCCAAAGTAAGTCCTTGAGGCGTTCGCCTGAAGGCCCACTCCTTCCATTGTCCATTCCTGCCTCCCCGTGGACCCATCTGGCCATGGATTTTGTTACTGACCTTCCCCCGTCTCAGGGACATACTGTTATTTGGGTAGTTGTGGACCGCTTTAGCAAGATGGCCCATTTCGTCCCTTTAAAGAAACTCCCCTCAGCTCAAACTCTTGCTCAACTCTTCATTACTCATGTTTTTAGGATTCATGGTATTCCCATGGATATTGTTTCGGATAGGGGGGTCCAGTTTGTCTCCCGGTTTTGGAGGGCTTTCTGTGCCAAGTTGGGTTTCACCGTCTCCCTTTCCTCGGCCTTCCATCCGCAATCGAATGGACAAACCGAGAGAACGAACCAGTCCCTGGAACAATATTTGCGCTGTTTTACGGCGGATACTCAAACTGATTGGGCCTTCTTCTTACCATTTGCGGAATTTGCATTTAACAACGCCGCACATTCTTCCACGGGGGTTTCTCCTTTCCATTGTGTTTATGGCAAGGACCTGAAGTTTTCTGCCCTTTCGGACCAACCCTCTAGAGTTCCCTCCGTGGATGAATGGGTTTCCAAATGGCCAGGGGAATGGAATAAAATCCAGCAACATTTAGCTAAGGCCGCTCTTCAGCAGAAAAAATTTTCTGATCGCAAACGATCTTCTAACTCTAGCTATAAGGTGGGTGACTGGGTTTGGCTTTCAACCAAGAATTTGGCGCTACGCCAGCCCTCCGCTAAGTTAGGACCTAAATTTATTGGCCCCTTCCCCATAACACACAAAATTAATCAGGTTACGTATCAGTTGGCCCTCCCTTCGTCCATGAAAATCTGTAAATCCTTTCATGTTTCACTTCTTAAGTCTGCAAAAAACCATGAACCTAATAGTCCTCCTAGTCCTGTGTTAGTTGATGGGCATCAGGAGTTTGAGGTTGCCCGGGTTCTTGATTCTCGCTTTTTTCGAAACTCTCTTCAATATCTTATTGACTGGAAGGGATACGGTCCGGAAGAAAGATCTTGGGTTCCGGCCAGGGAGGTTCATGCGCAGAATTTGGTAAAGAGGTTTCACAGAGAGAATCCTTTGAAACCCAGTTTGGAGGGTCCGGTGGCCCCTCCTCAGGGGGGGGGTAATGTTAGGCACTTACCTCGTCGCCGTCCCTGGTCCCGCGGCGCGCTGTCGGGCGGTCCCCGGCTGGTTGCTGCCCGGCGCTCCCCGGGTGTCCTGGCTCCTCAGCGCGGTTGTGGGGGTCAGGGGTCGGCGGCGCGGGATGGTGTCGGCGGCCGCGCCGCAGCCCGCTCTGCGCGGCTGCGCGGTCCCGCCGAGCTCCCTCGCTGTGCGGCGCTTCCCCCTCCCGGCGGGGGCGCGCTCGATCTTCAACGTGCTCGCGCGCGCGCGAGCACGTCTCTTTTATGCCTCCCGGCGGCGCTTTCCCCAGCGCGCCCGCCGGGGGCGAGTTTGAATCACCCAATCTTTGTCCTGCTCATAGAGTGAGCCCAGGGACTGGTCGGCCTGTCTGGCCTGGGCCGTCCAGTTCCTGGGACCACTCCCGTTTTTAGTTGTGCACCAAACACTTTTGTTCCCTCCATTTTCCCTGTTCCCCACTGGCCAGATATCCCTATAAAACTGCACTACTCCAGTATCCCAGTGCCCGTTATAGCTTCTGGGTTCTGGATGTGCGTTGCTGTGTCTTAGTGAATATTTTGGATTTGGACTTCGACTATTCTCGCCTGCTGCCTGCCCTGACCTTCTGCTTTGCCTGACCACTCTTTTGCCTGACCCTCCTGTACCTCGCCTGTGACCTCCTGGACTTGACCTCGGCTACCCTCGACCACTCTCTCGTTATCTCCCTTGGATACCTCGCCTGTGACCTCCTGGTTTGACCTCGGCCTGAATTACGGACTTTCGCACCCGGCATCCTCATTCGGGATTCCCTGCCAAACATCATTCTGCACCTTAAGCTGTTATCCTTTGCGCCTTTTAAGTCCTGGGGGCAACCGACTGGGAGAGGCATTACCCGTGTCTCCTACAAGCGGGGGCTTGTCTATAGGCGGAAGTGGCGGTGGAGATTGGGGGATACCGGCTTAAGACAGACGGGTGTTTGGTATAGTCCTGACATCCACCCCATGGCTTGCACTTGAGAGGTTTAGGGCAACCTCAGGTAAGCCTGCTCCCAATTTATCTATTGCACTGTATGTCCCAAATGGGCTCTCAGAGATTAGAGTTAGAACTGCACCCCACAGAGGCACTTTGGCGTAGTGGTGCAGCTTAAGCATGCTTCAGATGTGTGTGACAGAGTCCTCTGTTTTTAACCAAGTTTAGAGACAGATTATAGGCTGGCCTGCAAGCTAACAGGGTTGAGTGCTGTGGCTCCTTTAAGACTTTGGTGGGGAATCCGCCGCCAGTTTGTAAGCTGAAAAAGAGAGTTGCACACATTTAGCTAAATGTTTCCAATACATGACGAAGCCAAATCCACAAAGTATATATGTACCTGTAATTTTGCCGTTTATTTTCTTTCTTCCGTGCTGCATACTTTAGGTCCAATATTTTCCTTTGTATCTGCTCCACATCTTTGAGCTCTTCCCCCGCTGCATTGACCTGTCTGGTGAGCTCCTCCAAAATCTCGGCTTTGCGCTGCTTGCTTGTAGCTTTGGATCTGCACCCATATAGCTCATCATAATACAAGGTGAGGCCACTAGCCAATGCCAGAGGCAAGATGGCGCCCACAATCTTCACCCGCCAACAAGAAGAGATCATCATGCTTGTAAGTGTCTTTTAATGCCTTTGATTTGCCATCTAAATGCATGCCTAGCCCTTAAGGAAGCGCATGAAGGAACGGTTGGTTCAAAAAGTGTCTCAAACTCCGTGCCAAACTGAAGTGAGGGCCCACACTTGCGAACCAACACTGAGGCCAGCTTAAAGGATTGTATTAGGCTACAAATGTGTCTGTTAATGTCATATAGTCAAATGATCGATTGTTGACAGATATTTGTATGCAGTTTGAACTAAAACCTAGCTTTATTTTGTGTTTTGTAGACCATGCTGGAGCGCAGGTACGACTACCTGCCCAACTCTTTTGAGAAGCGCACCGTCGCCCTGGAGTTCATTGCCCAAATCCAACATCAGACGAACACCACCTTCACCCACAGGCAGATCATGCAGCATTGGTCGGACCTGAAACGGCTGCACATGCCCCGGGTCCGGCGCTTTTTCGGAATCCATTTCCCTAGTAAGTACATAGCGATTGCATGGCAGATGTAAATGAAACCAGCACTCCATGTGTGCATGTAACAAAAGGATTGTATTAGCACACAGAAATTGTAAACAGGAACAGTAAATCCATAAATCCAACGTTTCGGGGGTTACAGCGGGCCCCCTTCATCAGGGAACATATACAGCAAGTTGCACCCACCAAGGCATCAATATATATACAATTACAACCAATGGCAGACACAGAAAAAGCCCGCCTGACGTCATAATGACGTCACACCGCTGTGCTGACAATGCTAAGAAAGATTAAGGATGAAGAATATAAAAAGCATAAACATACAGAAACAAATATGAGGGATACTCACACACCATCCCAGATGACAACCGCTGGGCTGCAGCCTGAGGCAGGCTGCAGCAAAAAACGCTGCTCGAGACAGTCCGGTTGCCTAGCAACCGGCCTGTCAAGATCCTCCAATAGGAGGAGGCGGAAGTGACCTCACAGTAAGGGCAAGAGTGCCCTATGCTGCGAGGTCCGCCCTGACACCGTCAGTGAGAGCTGATGAGTGCGCAGGCTCCAAGCTGTCAGAGGACTGACAGGGAGCCAGCCAGCGGAGATCAGTGGGAGGATAGGTGAGTATGTCCCCCTAATAGCACATTAAGGCACATACTTTGCTGACAATTAAAGGCACGGCTGCCCAAAAAACAAGTCTTGTTGCAAAAACATAAATACATAAATAATGGAAGAAAGAACAAAGGGGAATTAAATCACAACCTGGCTAAGGACTGTGGGACCCACCCGCAAGCGCACACCCGTGCTGCAGAGGAGACAACAGTTATGTAAAAGTACCAAGGCTATTGAAGGAAGTCAAAGAGACTATAAGGCAAAAATATGGTAAAGAACTTGAGGAGCAAGTACAAAGTGCAGGGTGACCTGCGTGGGGGGCCCACATTAGAAGCAGCCAGGAATAGTGGGCTACTGAGCCACTGGAGAGTGCTTAGAGATGAGGCCGGGGAAAAAAAGAACATAAAACAGAACCCCGCAGGGCAGAAAATGAGGGGAGATAAGTGGGTGCAAAGACAGGGAAGTCACCGGGAGTGTAGGATAAAGTGCATTTGAAGAACCCACACATAGAACCCATAAAGGGGTAAGATGGGAAAGGTAAGTCTGAGGGGACTCAGGTAGTGAGGTTAGGGTGGGGTCCTCCACCAGGTGGGGCATTGGGCAAGGGTATCGGCGCGGGGAGAAGGACTGTTTATCTCTGTTCAAGGAAGCTGTGAAAACCAAACGAGGTATTGAGTCCGCGGGGTGCAACCGTGTCCATCCTATGTATCCAGAATGTTTCTCTCTGAAGGAGAAGGCGTTCTCTATCGCCGCCTCTCTGGGGTTTTGGAACCCGGTCAATCACCATCCCTCTGAGTTCATGTACCTGGTGTCTATGTAGCAAAAAATGTACCGCCACTGGTTTATCCATGTCCATCTCACCACCGTATTGGGATTTCTCCTTCAGCACCTTGATGTCGCTCCTATGTTTGCTGAAGGAGAAAGGTGCTGAAGGAGAAATCCCAATACGGTAGGGAGATGGACATGGATAAACCAGTTGCGGTACGGCGTGGGCAGGGAGTCGTACCCAGCGACGCAGGCGGGAGCCTCTGGTATGTGACTCATGTAACCGCACACACATATACATGCTATTTCCACCCAAGCTGATTCCCTTAATCTGTTTTTGTAGATGCTTCTGGAGCGGGTGAAGATGCGGAGGCTGCAGCAGATTTCGCCCAGGAGGCACAGGGAGAAGGTGAGTGATGTGACACACACATTGAAAAATTAATTTTGATTACTGTTGACGAAGACATTATAAGTGACCCTATTTTCCATGTCTCCATAGCCTCTACTTCACAACAGTGGCAGGGCCCAGGACGTAGGGTTGTCCCCAACGAGGCATCCGTTGGCCACCAACCAAGTAAGTTGTAATGTCATTCTTTGCAGTATGTGTTAAGTGACATGATCACCCAGATACATCAAGCCATAGTCAATGGCATTAGCAGACTGACCTGTGCCCACTTGCTTAGAATAATTACTTAGCAGAATGACCAGGGCCCACTTGCTTAGAGTAATTACTTAGCAGAATGACATATGCCCACTTGCTTAGAGCAATTACTTAGCAGACTGACATATGCCCACTTGCTTAGAGTAATTACTTAGCAGACTGACATATGCCCACTTGCTTAGAGTAATTACTTAGCAGACTGACATATGTCCACTTGCTTAGAGTAATTACTTAGCAGAATGACAATTAAAGATGGAAAAAGCAGAGACATATGTTGCTTCCTTTTTCTAAATTATGTCAAGTGGGTGCAAATGTGATTAATATTGGAGACACAACAGTGATGGGGCCCCCTGACCTCCTCAGGTCTACTTACACCCCCTGCACCCTCTCAAGTTATGCCCCTGCTATTAAATTCAATGGGTGGCTTTGTACATGAGGAACTTCTGTGTATGGAAATGCTCCACTGAAGTCAATGGGAACACTCCATAGTGAGGCCATGCACACCCACCATTTAAAAAAATCTTGTTGGCCCCCACCTACATGTAGTGTGCATGTCTGTAATGTGACTTACCTTTTCCCCCTTGGTTCCTGTCGGGGCATTCAATATAGCTTTAAATTACCTACGTTCTCCCAGTTTTTTTCTTTCCGGGCATCCCGGATGCTTCCATCCACTGTCACTCACCTACTTCTTCTGTTTTTTGTCCTTCTTCCACCTCTTATTTTTTTACACCCTCACCCACCCCTGCTTGACCTGCTACACGCTGTATTATAGCTGTTTCTTTAATAAAGGACACCACACAGCTTACAAGCTATAAGCCTTAGCTAATAAAATATTTTTTTTGCTCAATAAAATTTGTGTGTGTGTGTGTGTGTGTGTGTGTGTGTAGGTGTGTTTTATTAAAAATCTAAAATACTATAATAGAGCAAAGTGAGTAACAGTCTCAAATGGCTCTTGCCTAACAACATGGCACATGTAAAGGCAAAAGAAATGCATGTCAACATCTGCTGAAACTCATGTGTGTAATTTTCCCCTGTTTCAGGCCTCCCAAATGCTCACTACTTATCACCACACTGTCATTTTTCCTTTTAGGAGGCCACCCTCCACCTTTGCTCCATCCCATCATCTGGGTCTGTAATGACACGCAAACAGATGTTAAAAATTGGAACATGTGCGTTCTGCTTGTTTAGTGGCCTGCTTTAATTGCTTTGCACCTACCGTTCTTGTTTTGGGTGGCCCCATTGCTGCATATTCACCCAGGTCCAATGAATCTGTAGGAAGCACAAGACACCAACACTTTTGCTTCCCCCAACCAGTGTGTTTTGTGTCGAATGTCCTACCTGACTGATCCAGGTCTGTGGGCGACTCCAAGCAGGTTCTGAGGCTGTTGGTGGGGAGGTTGAG
The DNA here is from genome assembly GCA_027917425.1 of Gastrophryne carolinensis. Taxonomy (NCBI): domain Eukaryota; kingdom Metazoa; phylum Chordata; class Amphibia; order Anura; family Microhylidae; genus Gastrophryne; species Gastrophryne carolinensis. The sequence continues at coordinate 174,572,719 of CM051234.1, read as the reverse complement.
AAGGAGAATGAGATCGTTGGCAGTGGTTGGGGCCGACATGTTACACCCACACCCTGTCTGCCTTGCCTGAACTCCCCTGCAGAAAAATAGATTCACTTACACAGTTCTGCATGAGTGACCTTCTCTCTTGGCCATCTACTTACCTGGGAAGTTCTGGCTGTAGCACCCGGGGCTATTTTTGTCATATGAGGTCCGACTAGTGCTGCATGATTTGTGTGTGGGTGTAAGTCAACATCCCCTGCCTGCACAGATGGACTGCCACCTCCAATGCCAATGTCACTCTGCAGCCCTGAAGCCCTGCAGCCAGGTGGCACCTGTATTGTTACGGTGGTGCCAACTCATAGAGGCAAATTGGAGGGCCGATAGCATGACTTTTAAATTACATTGTCAAACAATTACACCTCAAGAATGCTGGCACTGATGGAGGCCAGAAACCAAACCTCAAGGGTGACCAAGCGACCTCCCGATAAGCAAGCCTGCTTAATTTAAAACATAAAGAACCTGATTTGTGGGGCACTGTTCAATCACAACAAAAACAAAAAAAAGGGGAGCATAACAACAAAAAACAGGTAACAAAAGCCAATGGTGGAGAATTGTCCAGCCCGAGTATAGGAGCCAGGGAACCTTGGGAGCTGCAGCAGGGGTTGCCTCTTTCAGGCCGCCACCCTCTCCATCAAGGCAAAGTTGTGGAAGGCAAATCAGGCGAGGATGATCTTTGCCACTTTATCCGGTTTATACTGCAGCACACCCCCTGTAAGGGTCCAAAGACCCACTCAAGCACTGCACAGGTGCGGTAGTGTGTCCGGTTATATGACTACTGGGCTGGTGTTTGGGGCCTTAAAAAGGGCTTGAGGAGCTGGGGACCAGAATCACCAGAATCACGTAAAAATGAATAAAATCCAAAATTAATCAAAACATTAAAACAAAAAGCCAAAAATAAGAAAGCTACCTGTAAGGGGAACCCTTAATGCAAATGGGCGCAAAACAACAACCACCCAAGGAAACATGAGGAGATAGGGGCCCGCGCCATACAATGTGTTCCTATTAACTCTCCTACATTTTCTCTGCCAAATAAATTCCAGTATAGCTTACTGCATTGCTGGGAGATGGGAGATGGGGGGGGGGGGCTAAAATAATACAATAATTTAGGCAGTAAGTCCATTTTAATAAATATATCAAATAAACCACTGTGTGGAGCTTGTGCTCATATTCCTCTAGAGTGACATGCACATATTAAAACTTAAAAGCGAATATTAAAGTGGACCAACACCCACAAAAATAACATTGCTTTAAATGAACAAACATAAAAAAACACTTACGTTTTGATGATCCAGGCAGCCCTCTGTCCCTCACAGCATCTGCTTTCTGGATTCACCTTCGCCGGAAGTCCCGCTCTCCAGCGCTTGTATGTGTCCTTTGACTGGCATCTGCACTGCTAAGATGTGCATACCAGTCTCCAGGCATCGCGTGAATCCAGTTTCTGTTTCTTCAGGAGTGATGTCATCGTGGTGGGCGTGGCCTCTGTCTTGCAGTCGTCTTCTCGGGAGCGTGCACGTCTCTCAGGTCTTGTTTCTTCATGGGAAGGTGATTGACAACATGTGCTCAGCCATGATTGGCTGAAGCAGCATGAGTCTCCGCCTCCCCTCCCTCCCCCAGGGCTCTAGTTTTTTTTTTATAGGTGGGTGAGTGAGTGGGCAGGTATATAATTTGCAGGTTCAGTAGGTAGATGGGTAGGTAGTTAGGTGGGTGGGTCAGTAGCCAGATAGGTAGGTGGGTGAGTGGGCAAGCAGGCCAAACAGCCGATCCACCCACTCACATGCACACTGGGCCGAGGCTCCCTCCCGCATGCCACCTGGTTGGCGGATCTTGCTGCCGATCCCTCTGCCCACCTATCTGCTACCCATCCAATCCGCCCGCCCACCTGCTTGTTTGCCATAGTTGGTATATGAGCATAATACAAATTTTATATATAAAAAAAATAACATAATATTTTTATTAATAATTTATATTAAAAAATCAATAACTCACCTATCCTATGCGTCCAACAAAACCACGTACAAGCGAGGTAGGGCATAATATGGCAAACGAAGCGTAGTGGAGGAAGATAAGGCAGAAGGGAGGAGCTGAAAGGTGGAGGGAGTGAAAGGCGGGGATATGCCAATGAGGAGGCATATCCCCGCCTTTCACTCCCTCCGCCTTTCAGTCTTTCCTCTGCTATGCAGAGCGCACTCGCGCGCTCACGTAGAGACAAAAAAAAAAGCGCGCGTGCGCAGTAGCGCCGCTAGGTAAAGTGAAGCGCCGCTTGCTCTCCCTTTACCTACTGCGGCGCTACTGCGCATGCGCGAGGTTTAGAATAGGAAGAGGTCAAAGGATCTCTTCCTCTTAGATGTAAATCAAAGATGGCGGCGCAAAATATAAATTAATGCGACGCCGCGCAGGTTCATCTAAGGTACTTTTTTGGGGGATTATTAAGGATAACGGGTCCTGGGGAATGGTATGGGATATTAAATGAAGGAAAAAAAAAAACGTAAAAAATGTTAAAAGTCCAGCGATAAAGTCCTTAATTTTGAAGATTAAGATTTAAATACTGTTCCTCCGTCTTCTTATCACTATATAGTAACCCTCCACCACATATGACACTAATTTCCTGCTTACCAGATATCCAATTTAATGTTTCACTTTGGTTCCACCTTAAGGTGTATTCCTACTGGTCAATATCTAATTCCATTCACCTTAAAGTATTCCAAACATTCTTGCATTAAAATATATAAATGCATAGCATAGCGTGATATTCCTTTAAAACTTTTAATTACTAAAAAGTCAAATTTTCACTTGAAAAATGCATATAGAAAGCACCCAGTTTGGTTTGTGGCCATCAAGCTGGGACTCTAGTCTATAAGTGTCTCCTCAAACCAAAGGCACCCCAATTTCCACCAACGCGTTTTGTTCCCCTTTGGGAACTTTATCAAGGCATCCAGTAAGTCCATCTTCAAGGTATAAGTACAAACAAGGTATAACATACTGTACAGGGATTATTACAAACTAGATGTTACGAAGTTCTAACTAAATGTGATAACAAGAGACAACAGGAAGGAGAGCTCTGCCCTTGCGTGCTTGCAATATAAAGGATCGGGGTGGAGACAAAAAGGGGAAGGATTACAAGTAGTAGCTCTGGTGAAGGGTGAGGAGAAGTGGATGAGGCAAGCAGAGTTCAGAGTTCAGAATAGATTGGAGGGGTGCCATTCAGTTTGTTGGTAAGCTGTAAAGGAGGGTGTTGCAGTAGTCAAGTCGGGGTATGACCAAAGCGTGCACTAACTTTTCAATGGTGTCAGGTGAAAGAACGGGATGGATGCAGAAGATATTTTTAAGTTAGAGGAGGCAGGAGGTTGCTAGGGAGTAAATGTGAGGTATAAATGAGATAGAGGCATCCAGAATGAAGCACAGGCATTGAGCTTGAAGAGTTGCAGTTATTGTAAGATTATTTTCAGAGATTGTAGTGTTAGAGAGTGGTAAGGAGTGAGATGGTGGGAAGATGACCAGTTCTGTTTTGTCCATGTCATGAGTTGTCATGAAGGAAGAGATGGCTGTTAGAAGGCGAGAGAGTAGGGAAGAGAAATTTGGTCCAGAGAGGTAGATCTGAGTGTCATCTGAGTAAAAGTGATATTGGAAATTGGAAGCCCAGTGAGGTTATTAGTTGGCTAAGACTAGAGATGAGCGAACTTTTGAAAAATTCGATTCGACTGATTCGCCGAATTTTCCGACAAAAATCGTTTCGACCCGAATAAATTCGCGACGAATCGCTATTAAAAACGGCTATTTCTGAGCCTCCTACAGCCTCAATAGGGTTGTAAACCATTCAGCCTTGCTGTAACACGCACAGGATGCGTGCTGGGTTAGTTAAATAATACTTTGAAGAAATATCACATGCAGATCAGAGGCATCGCTAATAGAATCGCAGAGCGGCACAATTGCAGAGAGTTGAAGTGGCATCACTATGAGGGGCAGAAGGAGCCCAAATATACACTGGAGTTGGCCTCAGGAGCCCAAAAATTGGATGAATCACACCCTGGAGTTGGCAGGAGTTGGCAGCAGCAGCAGCAGGAGCCCAAATATACACTGGAGTTGGCCTCAGGAGCCCAAAAATTGGATGAATCACACCCTGGAGTTGGCAGAAGTTGGCAGCAGCAGCAGCAGGAGCCCAAATATACACTGGAGTTGGCTTCAGGAGCCCAAAAATTGGATGAATCACACCCTGCAGTTGGCAGGAGTTGGCAGCAGCAGCAGCAGGAGCCCAAATATACACTGGAGTTGGCTTCAGGAGCCCAAAAATTGGATGAATCACACCCTGGAGTTGGCAGGAGTTGACAGCAGCAGCAGCAGGAGCCCAAATATACACTGGAGTTGGCTTCAGGAGCCCAAAAATTGGATGAATCACACCCTGGAGTTGGCAGGAGTTGACAGCAGCAGCAGCAGGAGCCCAAATATACACTGGAGTTGGCTTCAGGAGCCCAAAAATTGGATGAATCACACCCTGCAGTTGGCAGGAGTTGGCAGCAGCAGCAGCAGGAGCCCAAATATACACTGGAGTTGGCCTCAGGAGCCCAAAAATTGGATGAATCACACCCTGGAGTTGGCAGGAGTTGACAGTAGCAGCAGCAGGAGCCCAAATATACACTGGAGTTGGCCTCAGGAGCCCAAAAATTGGATGAATCACACCCTGGAGTTGGCAGAAGTTGGCAGCAGCAGCAGCAGGAGCCCAAATATACACTGGAGTTGGCTTCAGGAGCCCAAAAATTGGATGAATCACACGCTGGAGTTGGCAGGAGTTGACAGTAGCAGCAGCAGGAGCCCAAATATACACTGGAGTTGGCCTCAGGAGCCCAAAAATTGGATGAATCACACCCTGGAGTTGGCAGGAGTTGACAGTAGCAGCAGCAGGAGCCCAAATATACACTGGAGTTGGCCTCAGGAGCCCAAAAATTGGATGAATCACACCCTGGAGTTGGCAGGAGTTGGCAGCAGCAGCAGCAGGAGCCCAAATATACACTGGAGTTGGCCTCAGGAGCCCAAAAATTGGATGAATCACACCCTGGAGTTGGCAGAAGTTGGCAGCAGCAGCAGCAGGAGCCCAAATATACACTGGAGTTGGCTTCAGGAGCCCAAAAATTGGATGAATCACACCCTGCAGTTGGCAGGAGTTGGCAGCAGCAGCAGCAGGAGCCCAAATATACACTGGAGTTGGCTTCAGGTGCCCAAAAATTGGATGAATCACACCCTGGAGTTGGCAGGAGTTGACAGCAGCAGCAGCAGGAGCCCAAATATACACTGGAGTTGGCTTCAGGAGCCCAAAAATTGGATGAATCACACCCTGGAGTTGGCAGGAGTTGACAGCAGCAGCAGCAGGAGCCCAAATATACACTGGAGTTGGCTTCAGGAGCCCAAAAATTGGATGAATCACACCCTGGAGTTGGCAGGAGTTGACAGTAGCAGCAGCAGGAGCCCAAATATACACTGGAGTTGGCCTCAGGAGCCCAAAAATTGGATGAATCACACCCTGGAGTTGGCTGAAGTTGGCAGCAGCAGCAGCAGGAGCCCAAATATACACTGGAGTTGGCTTCAGGAGCCCAAAAATTGGATGAATCACACCCTGGAGTTGGCAGGAGTTGACAGTAGCAGCAGCAGGAGCCCAAATATACACTGGAGTTGGCTTCAGGAGCCCAAAAATTGGATGAATCACACCCTGGAGTTGGCAGGAGTTGACAGTAGCAGCAGCAGGAGCCCAAATATACACTGGAGTTGGCCTCAGGAGCCCAAAAATTGGATGAATCACACCCTGGAGTTGGCAGGAGTTGACAGTAGCAGCAGCAGGAGCCCAAATATACACTGGAGTTGGCCTCAGGAGCCCAAAAATTGGATGAATCACACCCTGGAGTTGGCAGGAGTTGACAGTAGCAGCAGCAGGAGCCCAAATATACACTGGAGTTGGCCTCAGGAGCCCAAAAATTGGATGAATCACACCCTGGAGTTGGCAGAAGTTGGCAGCAGCAGCAGCAGGAGCCCAAATATACACTGGAGTTGGCTTCAGGAGCCCAAAAATTGGATGAATCACACCCTGGAGTTGGCAGGAGTTGACAGTAGCAGCAGCAGGAGCCCAAATATACACTGGAGTTGGCCTCAGGAGCCCAAAAATTGGATGAATCACACCCTGGAGTTGGCAGGAGTTGACAGTAGCAGCAGCAGGAGCCCAAATATACACTGGAGTTGGCCTCAGGAGCCCAAAAATTGGATGAATCACACCCTGGAGTTGGCAGAAGTTGGCAGCAGCAGCAGCAGGAGCCCAAATATACACTGGAGTTGGCTTCAGGAGCCCAAAAATTGGATGAATCACACCCTGGAGTTGGCAGGAGTTGACAGTAGCAGCAGCAGGAGCCCAAATATACACTGGAGTTGGCCTCAGGAGCCCAAAAATTGGATGAATCACACCCTGGAGTTGGCAGGAGTTGACAGTAGCAGCAGCAGGAGCCCAAATATACACTGGAGTTGGCCTCAGGAGCCCAAAAATTGGATGAATCACACCCTGGAGTTGGCAGGAGTTGGCAGCAGCAGCAGCAGGAGCCCAAATATACACTGGAGTTGGCTTCAGGAGCCCAAAAATTGGATGAATCACACCCTGGAGTTGGCAGAAGTTGGCAGCAGCAGCAGCAGGAGCTCAAATATACACTGGAGTTGGCTTCAGGAGCCCAAAAATTGGATGAATCACACCCTGCAGTTGGCAGGAGTTGGCAGCAGCAGCAGCAGGAGCCCAAATATACACTGGAGTTGGCTTCAGGAGCCCAAAAATTGGATGAATCACACCCTGGAGTTGGCAGGAGTTGACAGCAGCAGCAGCAGGAGCCCAAATATACACTGGAGTTGGCTTCAGGAGCCCAAAAATTGGATGAATCACACCCTGGAGTTGGCAGGAGTTGACAGCAGCAGCAGCAGGAGCCCAAATATACACTGGAGTTGGCTTCAGGAGCCCAAAAATTGGATGAATCACACCCTGGAGTTGGCAGGAGTTGACAGTAGCAGCAGCAGGAGCCCAAATATACACTGGAGTTGGCCTCAGGAGCCCAAAAATTGGATGAATCACACCCTGGAGTTGGCAGAAGTTGGCAGCAGCAGCAGCAGGAGCCCAAATATACACTGGAGTTGGCTTCAGGAGCCCAAAAATTGGATGAATCACACCCTGGAGTTGGCAGGAGTTGACAGTAGCAGCAGCAGGAGCCCAAATATACACTGGAGTTGGCTTCAGGAGCCCAAAAATTGGATGAATCACACCCTGGAGTTGGCAGGAGTTGACAGTAGCAGCAGCAGGAGCCCAAATATACACTGGAGTTGGCCTCAGGAGCCCAAAAATTGGATGAATCACACCCTGGAGTTGGCAGGAGTTGACAGTAGCAGCAGCAGGAGCCCAAATATACACTGGAGTTGGCCTCAGGAGCCCAAAAATTGGATGAATCACACCCTGGAGTTGGCAGGAGTTGACAGTAGCAGCAGCAGGAGCCCAAATATACACTGGAGTTGGCCTCAGGAGCCCAAAAATTGGATGAATCACACCCTGGAGTTGGCAGAAGTTGGCAGCAGCAGCAGCAGGAGCCCAAATATACACTGGAGTTGGCTTCAGGGGCCCAAAAATTGGATGAATCACACCCTGGAGTTGGCAGGAGTTGACAGTAGCAGCAGCAGGAGCCCAAATATACACTGGAGTTGGCCTCAGGAGCCCAAAAATTGGATGAATCACACCCTGGAGTTGGCAGGAGTTGACAGTAGCAGCAGCAGGAGCCCAAATATACACTGGAGTTGGCCTCAGGAGCCCAAAAATTGGATGAATCACACCCTGGAGTTGGCAGGAGTTGGCAGCAGCAGCAGCAGGAGCCCAAATATACACTGGAGTTGGCTTCAGGGGCCCAAAAATTGGATGAATCACACCCTGGAGTTGGCAGGAGTTGACAGTAGCAGCAGCAGGAGCCCAAATATACACTGGAGTTGGCCTCAGGAGCCCAAAAATTGGATGAATCACACCCTGGAGTTGGCAGGAGTTGACAGTAGCAGCAGCAGGAGCCCAAATATACACTGGAGTTGGCCTCAGGAGCCCAAAAATTGGATGAATCACACCCTGGAGTTGGCAGGAGTTGGCAGCAGCAGCAGCAGGAGCCCAAATATACACTGGAGTTGGCCTCAGGAGCCCAAAAATTGGATGAATCACACCCTGGAGTTGGCAGGAGTTGACAGTAGCAGCAGCAGGAGCCCAAATATACACTGGAGTTGGCCTCAGGAGCCCAAAAATTGGATGAATCACACCCTGGAGTTGGCAGGAGTTGACAGTAGCAGCAGCAGGAGCCCAAATATACACTGGAGTTGGCCTCAGGAGCCCAAAAATTGGATGAATCACACCCTGGAGTTGGCAGGAGTTGGCAGCAGCAGCAGCAGGAGCCCAAATATACACTGGAGTTGGCCTCAGGAGCCCAAAAATTGGATGAATCACACCCTGGAGTTGGCAGGAGTTGACAGTAGCAGCAGCAGGAGCCCAAATATACACTGGAGTTGGCCTCAGGAGCCCAAAAATTGGATGAATCACACCCTGGAGTTGGCAGGAGTTGGCAGCAGCAGCAGCAGGAGCCCAAATATACACTGGAGTTGGCTTCAGGAGCCCAAAAATTGGATGAATCACACCCTGGAGTTGGCAGGAGTTGACAGTAGCAGCAGCAGGAGCCCAAATATACACTGGAGTTGGCCTCAGGAGCCCAAAAATTGGATGAATCACACCCTGGAGTTGGCAGGAGTTGGCAGCAGCAGCAGCAGGAGCCCAAATATACACTGGAGTTGGCCTCAGGAGCCCAAAAATTGGATGAATCACACCCTGGAGTTGGCAGGAGTTGACAGTAGCAGCAGCAGGAGCCCAAATATACACTGGAGTTGGCCTCAGGAGCCCAAAAATTGGATGAATCACACCCTGGAGTTGGCAGGAGTTGACAGTAGCAGCAGCAGGAGCCCAAATATACACTGGAGTTGGCCTCAGGAGCCCAAAAATTGGATGAATCACACCCTGTAGTTGGCAGGAGTTGGCAGCAGCAGCAGCAGGAGCCCAAATATACACTGGAGTTGGCCTCAGGAGCCCAAAAATTGGATGAATCACACCCTGGAGTTGGCAGGAGTTGACAGTAGCAGCAGCAGGAGCCCAAATATACACTGGAGTTGGCCTCAGGAGCCCAAAAATTGGATGAATCACACCCTGGAGTTGGCAGGAGTTGGCAGCAGCAGCAGCAGGAGCCCAAATATACACTGGAGTTGGCTTCAGGAGCCCAAAAATTGGATGAATCACACCCTGGAGTTGGCAGGAGTTGGCAGCAGCAGCAGCAGGAGCCCAAATATACACTGGAGTTGGCTTCAGGAGCCCAAAAATTGGATGAATCACACCCTGGAGTTGGCAGAAGTTGGCAGCAGCAGCAGCAGGAGCCCAAATATACACTGGAGTTGGCTTCAGGAGCCCAAAAATTGGATGAATCACACCCTGCAGTTGGCAGGAGTTGGCAGCAGCAGCAGCAGGAGCCCAAATATACACTGGAGTTGGCCTCAGGAGCCCAAAAATTGGATGAATCACACCCTGGAGTTGGCAGGAGTTGACAGTAGCAGCAGCAGGAGCCCAAATATACACTGGAGTTGGCCTCAGGAGCCCAAAAATTGGATGAATCACACCCTGGAGTTGGCAGAAGTTGGCAGCAGCAGCAGCAGGAGCCCAAATAGACACTGGAGTTGGCTTCAGGAGCCCAAAAATTGGATGAATCACACCCTGGAGTTGGCAGGAGTTGACAGTAGCAGCAGCAGGAGCCCAAATATACACTGGAGTTGGCCTCAGGAGCCCAAAAATTGGATGAATCACACCCTGGAGTTGGCAGGAGTTGACAGTAGCAGCAGCAGGAGCCCAAATATACACTGGAGTTGGCCTCAGGAGCCCAAAAATTGGATGAATCACACCCTGGAGTTGGCAGGAGTTGGCAGCAGCAGCAGCAGGAGCCCAAATATACACTGGAGTTGGCTTCAGGAGCCCAAAAATTGGATGAATCACACCCTGGAGTTGGCAGGAGTTGACAGTAGCAGCAGCAGGAGCCCAAAAAATGGCCTAAAGACATAAATATGTTTTGCACCATTTGGAAAGTGTAAAACGTGGCACCATGCTGAATCTAGTCGCATGCATCAGGCATTGGTGGGTGGAAATCCTGGCTGATCCATCCCTGATTCATTTTGACAAAGGTGAGTCTCTCCACATTTTTAGTTGACAGACGAGTTCTCCTCGCCGTAACTATGGCCCCCGCCGCACTAAACACCCGCTCAGATGGCACGCTACTTGCCGGGCAGGACAGCTTTTCCAGGGCAAACTCTGCTAGTTGCGGCCACAAATCAAGTTTGGCTGCCCAGAAGTCCAGCGGATCCTCAAGGTGTGTTGGCATGGTCATGTCAAAGTATGACATGACCTGCTGGTTCAGGTCCTGCTCCAGGTCTTCCTGCTGCTCATGAGTAGCCTCACTATGCGGGTGTAGAAAGCTACTCATTAGCGACTGAAGACTGAGGCTGCTGCTGCTGATGGAGCTTCTGCTGCTGCTGCTGCCAACCCCCCCAGCGGCCATGGCAGTGGAAGGTGAGCGCAGAGGTCCCCTCGAGTCAGACCTGCGAGAGTATGGACCATGGCGCAGATAGGCATCGGCCAACTGCCTACGTAGAATGTCTTTGTAGTAGTTGAGTTTGTCCTCCCTCTCGGTGGGTTTAAAAAATGCCCCCATTTTGTGCCGGAAGCGAGGGTCCAATAAGGTGGACAGCCAGAAGTCATCCCGCCGACAGATGGAAACAATTCTGGGGTCACTACGCAAGCACGTGAGCATGCTTCGTGCCATTTGCGCAAGTGACTCGGATGGACTACCTGTCTCCATCTCCACTGCATACTGCCACGGTGTGCCCGGGTCCTCTGTCTCTCCTTCCTCAAAAACCTCTAGCTCCTCTGGCTGCTCCTGCTCCTCCTCTCCTGTCCGCTGACTAGATAAACCAGCCATTTCGCCAAGCTTCAGGAGCCCAAAAATTGGATGAATCACACCCTGGAGTTGGCAGGAGTTGACAGCAGCAGCAGCAGGAGCCCAAATATACACTGGAGTTGGCTTCAGGAGCCCAAAAATTGGATGAATCACACCCTGGAGTTGGCAGGAGTTGACAGTAGCAGCAGCAGGAGCCCAAATATACACTGGAGTTGGCCTCAGGAGCCCAAAAATTGGATGAATCACACCCTGGAGTTGGCAGAAGTTGGCAGCAGCAGCAGCAGGAGCCCAAATATACACTGGAGTTGGCTTCAGGAGCCCAAAAATTGGATGAATCACACCCTGGAGTTGGCAGGAGTTGACAGTAGCAGCAGCAGGAGCCCAAATATACACTGGAGTTGGCTTCAGGAGCCCAAAAATTGGATGAATCACACCCTGGAGTTGGCAGGAGTTGACAGTAGCAGCAGCAGGAGCCCAAATATACACTGGAGTTGGCCTCAGGAGCCCAAAAATTGGATGAATCACACCCTGGAGTTGGCAGGAGTTGACAGTAGCAGCAGCAGGAGCCCAAATATACACTGGAGTTGGCCTCAGGAGCCCAAAAATTGGATGAATCACACCCTGGAGTTGGCAGGAGTTGACAGTAGCAGCAGCAGGAGCCCAAATATACACTGGAGTTGGCCTCAGGAGCCCAAAAATTGGATGAATCACACCCTGGAGTTGGCAGAAGTTGGCAGCAGCAGCAGCAGGAGCCCAAATATACACTGGAGTTGGCTTCAGGAGCCCAAAAATTGGATGAATCACACCCTGGAGTTGGCAGGAGTTGACAGTAGCAGCAGCAGGAGCCCAAATATACACTGGAGTTGGCCTCAGGAGCCCAAAAATTGGATGAATCACACCCTGGAGTTGGCAGGAGTTGACAGTAGCAGCAGCAGGAGCCCAAATATACACTGGAGTTGGCCTCAGGAGCCCAAAAATTGGATGAATCACACCCTGGAGTTGGCAGGAGTTGGCAGCAGCAGCAGCAGGAGCCCAAATATACACTGGAGTTGGCCTCAGGAGCCCAAAAATTGGATGAATCACACCCTGGAGTTGGCAGGAGTTGACAGTAGCAGCAGCAGGAGCCCAAATATACACTGGAGTTGGCCTCAGGAGCCCAAAAATTGGATGAATCACACCCTGGAGTTGGCAGGAGTTGACAGTAGCAGCAGCAGGAGCCCAAATATACACTGGAGTTGGCCTCAGGAGCCCAAAAATTGGATGAATCACACCCTGGAGTTGGCAGGAGTTGGCAGCAGCAGCAGCAGGAGCCCAAATATACACTGGAGTTGGCCTCAGGAGCCCAAAAATTGGATGAATCACACCCTGGAGTTGGCAGGAGTTGACAGTAGCAGCAGCAGGAGCCCAAATATACACTGGAGTTGGCCTCAGGAGCCCAAAAATTGGATGAATCACACCCTGGAGTTGGCAGGAGTTGGCAGCAGCAGCAGCAGGAGCCCAAATATACACTGGAGTTGGCTTCAGGAGCCCAAAAATTGGATGAATCACACCCTGGAGTTGGCAGGAGTTGGCAGCAGCAGCAGCAGGAGCCCAAATATACACTGGAGTTGGCTTCAGGAGCCCAAAAATTGGATGAATCACACCCTGGAGTTGGCAGAAGTTGGCAGCAGCAGCAGCAGGAGCCCAAATATACACTGGAGTTGGCTTCAGGAGCCCAAAAATTGGATGAATCACACCCTGCAGTTGGCAGGAGTTGGCAGCAGCAGCAGCAGGAGCCCAAATATACACTGGAGTTGGCCTCAGGAGCCCAAAAATTGGATGAATCACACCCTGGAGTTGGCAGGAGTTGACAGTAGCAGCAGCAGGAGCCCAAATATACACTGGAGTTGGCCTCAGGAGCCCAAAAATTGGATGAATCACACCCTGGAGTTGGCAGAAGTTGGCAGCAGCAGCAGCAGGAGCCCAAATATACACTGGAGTTGGCTTCAGGAGCCCAAAAATTGGATGAATCACACCCTGGAGTTGGCAGGAGTTGACAGTAGCAGCAGCAGGAGCCCAAATATACACTGGAGTTGGCCTCAGGAGCCCAAAAATTGGATGAATCACACCCTGGAGTTGGCAGGAGTTGACAGTAGCAGCAGCAGGAGCCCAAATATACACTGGAGTTGGCCTCAGGAGCCCAAAAATTGGATGAATCACACCCTGGAGTTGGCAGGAGTTGGCAGCAGCAGCAGCAGGAGCCCAAATATACACTGGAGTTGGCTTCAGGAGCCCAAAAATTGGATGAATCACACCCTGGAGTTGGCAGGAGTTGACAGTAGCAGCAGCAGGAGCCCAAAAAATGGCCTAAAGACATAAATATGTTTTGCACCATTTGGAAAGTGTAAAACGTGGCACCATGCTGAATCTAGTCGCATGCATCAGGCATTGGTGGGTGGAAATCCTGGCTGATCCATCCCTGATTCATTTTGACAAAGGTGAGTCTCTCCACATTTTTAGTTGACAGACGAGTTCTCCTCGCCGTAACTATGGCCCCCGCCGCACTAAACACCCGCTCAGATGGCACGCTACTTGCCGGGCAGGACAGCTTTTCCAGGGCAAACTCTGCTAGTTGCGGCCACAAATCAAGTTTGGCTGCCCAGAAGTCCAGCGGATCCTCAAGGTGTGTTGGCATGGTCATGTCAAAGTATGACATGACCTGCTGGTTCAGGTCCTGCTCCAGGTCTTCCTGCTGCTCATGAGTAGCCTCACTATGCGGGTGTAGAAAGCTACTCATTAGCGACTGAAGACTGAGGCTGCTGCTGCTGATGGAGCTTCTGCTGCTGCTGCTGCCAACCCCCCCAGCGGCCATGGCAGTGGAAGGTGAGCGCAGAGGTCCCCTCGAGTCAGACCTGCGAGAGTATGGACCATGGCGCAGATAGGCATCGGCCAACTGCCTACGTAGAATGTCTTTGTAGTAGTTGAGTTTGTCCTCCCTCTCGGTGGGTTTAAAAAATGCCCCCATTTTGTGCCGGAAGCGAGGGTCCAATAAGGTGGACAGCCAGAAGTCATCCCGCCGACAGATGGAAACAATTCTGGGGTCACTACGCAAGCACGTGAGCATGCTTCGTGCCATTTGCGCAAGTGACTCGGATGGACTACCTGTCTCCATCTCCACTGCATACTGCCACGGTGTGCCCGGGTCCTCTGTCTCTCCTTCCTCAAAAACCTCTAGCTCCTCTGGCTGCTCCTGCTCCTCCTCTCCTGTCCGCTGACTAGATAAACCAGCCATTTCGCCAAGCCTAAACTGTGTTTCGCTGGGCAACTCCTCCTCCTCCTCTTCCTCCTCCTCCTCCTCCAGTTCAGCTCCAAGGGGGTTCATGTGGCCGTAAGATGTAAACGCCATGTCTCCAGTGCCCTGACCAGCCATGGTTTCCAACATGTGCTGTAGTACATGAAGCAGTGGAATCACGTCGTTCATCCCGTAATCCTGCCGACTGACAAATAAAGTGGCTTCCTCAAAGGGCCTGAGCAAACGGCAGGTGTCACGTATGAGCTGCCACTGGTTGACATTGAAGTTACACAGGGGAGTCCCCCTATCTGCTTGGATCATCAGGAAATCCGTGATGGCTTTTCTCTGTTCATATAATCGGTCCAACATGTGAAGGGTGGAATTCCAACGGGTGGAAACATCGCAAATCAGACTATGTTGGGGGATACCATTCTGACGCTGTAGCTCAAGAAGGGTGTGTTTGGCGGTGTAGGAGTGGCTGAAGTGCATGCAAAGTTTCCGTGAAGTTGTTAGGATGTCCTGCAGATGGGGGGAACACTTCAGAAACCGCTTGACAACCAGATTGAAGACGTGAGCCATGCAGGGGGCATGGGTCAGGCTTCCTTGGCGCAGCGCAGACAAAATGTTCTTCCCATTGTCGGTAACCATGATTCCCATTTTAAGTTTTCTCGGAGTAAGCCATGTTTGGATTTCCTGATGAATACATTTAAGCAGTTCCTCCCCTGTGTGACTCCGTTCGCCAAGACAAACCATGTGAAGCACTGCGTGACACCTCCGTGCCCTGCACACATGGTAGACTGGAGGGGCACTGAGACTTGAGCCTACAGTGGAGGGTGAGGAGATGGCGGAGGATGAGGAGGCCGAGTCGCACGGTGTCACAGGCCCAATGGGCAGAGAGCGCGGAGGCCGAAGCGGCGTGACCTGTCCAAGTTGCTGCTGCAAAGGGACCACATTCACCCAGTGGGCCGTAAACGACATGTACTGCCCCTGACCGTAGTTACAGCTCCAGATGTCGGCGCTGCCATGTATTTTGCTACACACCGACAGGCTCAAGGACTGGCCCACCTTCTGTTCAACAAAAGTGTGCAGCGCTGGTACTGCCTTCTTGGCAAAGAAATGACGGCTTGGGACTCTCCACCTCGGCTCGGCACAAGCCATCAGTTCTCTGAAAGGTGCAGATTCCACCACCTGAAAAGGGAGCGACTGCAGCACCAGCAACTTGGACAGGAGCACATTCAGCTTCTGCGCCGTAGGATGAGTGGGCGCATACTGCTGTCTCTTGGACATGGCTTCGCTGATGGATTGCTGGCGGGATGCATGACTTGGAGGAGGAGGAGCAGGAGCGACAGAGGATGGGTATGACGCACAGCTGCCTTCGGCTGAGGTGCTGGAGCCTTGGCTGGCAGAAATTGGGAGCTCACTTGGTGAGGAAGCAGACTGGACCACCCCTTGGGAGCCTCGGTTCTCCCAGGTCGTTTTATGGTGACGCATCATATGTTGACGCAGGGCCGTGGTGCCAACATTTGGACCCTGGCCACGCTTCACCTTTTGCCTACATATCTTGCATGTGGCCATGTTACCCTCCTGCGGATGCCTCAGGAAAAACTGCCACACTGCCGAGTAGCTACTTTTCCCACCCCCTGGCCTCACTGATTCACTGCTGCTGTTGCCAACTCCAGGAACCCCTGCTCCACTACCTCCCGATAAGGTAGACTGCCGCACAGCAGGTGCTCTACCCCGGCCCCGGCCCCGGCCGGCTCCAGCCTTTGGAATTGTGCCCCCATGCTGACTGCTACCACCTTGCTGCCTCAGCTGCTGACTCCGGGGCAACCTGCACCCCTCTTCTCCTGATGATGACGATGAAG
The DNA here is from genome assembly GCA_027917425.1 of Gastrophryne carolinensis. Taxonomy (NCBI): domain Eukaryota; kingdom Metazoa; phylum Chordata; class Amphibia; order Anura; family Microhylidae; genus Gastrophryne; species Gastrophryne carolinensis. The sequence goes on along the minus strand of CM051234.1, from coordinate 174,556,517 downwards.
CCCCTTCATCACCCGGCTCCCAAGTGCGATCGGCTTCATCGTCATCATCATCATCATCACCGAGTTGTGGCTGTACGTCACTGATGTTCGTGGATTCGTCAACAGTGTCTGGCGCAGGAGCTGGAACGCTCGCAGCACCCACGACACTGTCCACATCACTATTTGTCTGCCTAGCTAAAGAAGCCACCTCCATTTCTTGGCTGGGCAGTAGCTGCTGACTGTCCTCTATCTGATGGTCCTCCTCACTAAAGAGTGGAGCTGAACCCAAAGCATAGGATACGTCGCTGGGGGAGGGAACGGCGTAGGCCAGAGGCAATGGGAGGACAGGGACTGCTCTCGGGGCATGCCAACTCAGGGTTGTGTCAGAGGAACCTACCGACCCTAGACTGGGGGTCTCAGACGTAAGTTGTGATGATGTTGTTGATGAGCGCGTCAACCAATCTACCACGGCAGATGCGTTACTGGTGGAGACCCGACCGCTAGCAGATACTGGCAGATTAGGTCTCTCAGCGTGACTCCTGCTGCTACTGGCCCCCAGTCTGATGCGAGCTCTGCCTGCGGAATCTTGGCCTCTGCCACTCCTCTTTTCACTTCCAGGCACTTGTCTGCCCGACATAGTCTAACTGGCGTGGTAGTAGGTGATATTTAAAAAAACCCCGGGCAGCGGTGGGTCTATATGAAACAGAATATAATGCACACCAAAAGTGAGCAGTAACACTCAGCCTCCAACAGGCCTGCTTAGTGTAAATAAGAGAGCTGCTTAGTGTAAATAAAGAAGGGTATGCTATGTTACAGAATGGGATGCCTCAACAGAAGTGCACCTGGCAGGCAGCAGTAAGCCTATGCCCAGCAAAAGTGTCTTATAATATAAATATAATAAGAGCAAATGCTTATATGGTCTTAAACAGAGGCTGCTTTAGTCACAGAATGGGATGCCCTGGGCAGGAATGGACCTGGCAGGGTCCAGTAGTGCTTTGGCCAGCAAAAGTGTCTTTATCAGGCTAATTTCAAATATGATAAGAGCAAATGCTTATATGGTCTTAAACAGAGGCTGCTGTAGTCACAGAATGGGATGCCCCGGGCAGGAATCGACCTGGCAGGGTCCAGTAGTGCTTTGGCCAGCAAAAGTGTCTTTATCAGGCCTAATTTCAAATATGATAAGAGCAAATGCTTATATGGTCTTAAACAGAGGCTGCTTTAGTCACAGAATGGGATGCCCCGGGCAGGAATCGAGCTGGCAGGGTCCAGTAGTGCTTTGGCCAGCAAAAGTGTCTTTATCAGGCTAATTTCAAATATGATAAGAGCAAATGCTTATATGGTCTTAAACAGAGGCTGCTGTAGTCACAGAATGGGATGCCCCGGGCAGGAATCGAGCTGGCAGGGTCCAGTAGGGCTTTGGCCAGCAAAAGTGTCTTTATCAGGCCTAATTTCAAATATGATAAGAGCAAATGCTTATATGGTCTTAAACAGAGGCTGCTTTAGTCACAGAATGGGATGCCCCGGGCAGGAATCGAGCTGGCAGGGTCCAGTAGTGCTTTGGCCAGCAAAAGTGTCTTTATCAGGCTAATTTCAAATATGATAAGAGCAAATGCTTATATGGTCTTAAACAGAGGCTGCTGTAGTCACAGAATGGGATGCCCCGGGCAGGAATCGAGCTGGCAGGGTCCAGTAGGGCTTTGGCCAGCAAAAGTGTCTTTATCAGGCCTAATTTCAAATATGATAAGAGCAAATGCTTATATGGTCTTAAACAGAGGCTGCTTTAGTCACAGAATGGGATGCCCCGGGCAGGAATCGAGCTGGCAGGGTCCAGTAGTGCTTTGGCCAGCAAAAGTGTCTTTATCAGGCCTAATTTCAAATATAATAAGAGCAAATGCTTATATGGTCTTAAACAGAGGCTGCTTTAGTCACAGAATGGGATGCCCCGGGCAGGAATCGAGCTGGCAGGGTCCAGTAGTGCTTTGGCCAGCAAAAGTGTCTTTATCAGGCTAATTTCAAATATGATAAGAGCAAATGCTTATATGGTCTTAAACAGAGGCTGCTGTAGTCACAGAATGGGATGCCCCGGGCAGGAATCGAGCTGGCAGGGTCCAGTAGTGCTTTGGCCAGCAAAAGTGTCTTTATCAGGCCTAATTTCAAATATGATAAGAGCAAATGCTTATATGGTCTTAAACAGAGGCTGCTTTAGTCACAGAATGGGATGCCCCGGGCAGGAATCGAGCTGGCAGGGTCCAGTAGTGCTTTGGCCAGCAAAAGTGTCTTTATCAGGCTAATTTCAAATATGATAAGAGCAAATGCTTATATGGTCTTAAACAGAGGCTGCTGTAGTCACAGAATGGGATGCCCCGGGCAGGAATCGAGCTGGCAGGGTCCAGTAGGGCTTTGGCCAGCAAAAGTGTCTTTATCAGGCCTAATTTCAAATATGATAAGAGCAAATGCTTATATGGTCTTAAACAGAGGCTGCTTTAGTCACAGAATGGGATGCCCTGGGCAGGAATCGACCTGGCAGGGTCCAGTAGTGCTTTGGCCAGCAAAAGTGTCTTTATCAGGCCTAATTTCAAATATGATAAGAGCAAATGCTTATATGGTCTTAAACAGAGGCTGCTGTAGTCACAGAATGGGATGCCCTGGGCAGGAATCGAGCTGGCAGGGTCCAGTAGGGCTTTGGCCAGCAAAAGTGTCTTTATCAGGCCTAATTTCAAATATGATAAGAGCAAATGCTTATATGGTCTTAAACAGAGGCTGCTTTAGTCACAGAATGGGATGCCCTGGGCAGGAATCGACCTGGCAGGGTCCAGTAGGGCTTTGGCCAGCAAAAGTGTCTTTATCAGGCTAATTTCAAATATGATAAGAGCAAATGCTTATATGGTCTTAAACAGAGGCTGCTTTAGTCACAGAATGGGATGCCCCGGGCAGGAATCGAGCTGGCAGGGTCCAGTAGTGCTTTGGCCAGCAAAAGTGTCTTTATCAGGCTAATTTCAAATATGATAAGAGCAAATGCTTATATGGTCTTAAACAGAGGCTGCTGTAGTCACAGAATGGGATGCCCCGGGCAGGAATCGAGCTGGCAGGGTCCAGTAGTGCTTTGGCCAGCAAAAGTGTCTTTATCAGGCCTAATTTCAAATATGATAAGAGCAAATGCTTATATGGTCTTAAACAGAGGCTGCTTTAGTCACAGAATGGGATGCCCCGGGCAGGAATCGACCTGGCAGGGTCCAGTAGGGCTTTGGCCAGCAAAAGTGTCTTTATCAGGCTAATTTCAAATATGATAAGAGCAAATGCTTATATGGTCTTAAACAGAGGCTGCTTTAGTCACAGAATGGGATGCCCCGGGCAGGAATCGAGCTGGCAGGGTCCAGTAGTGCTTTGGCCAGCAAAAGTGTCTTTATCAGGCTAATTTCAAATATGATAAGAGCAAATGCTTATATGGTCTTAAACAGAGGCTGCTGTAGTCACAGAATGGGATGCCCCGGGCAGGAATCGAGCTGGCAGGGTCCAGTAGTGCTTTGGCCAGCAAAAGTGTCTTTATCAGGCCTAATTTCAAATATGATAAGAGCAAATGCTTATATGGTCTTAAACAGAGGCTGCTTTAGTCACAGAATGGGATGCCCTGGGCAGGAATCGACCTGGCAGGGTCCAGTAGGGCTTTGGCCAGCAAAAGTGTCTTTATCAGGCCTAATTTCAAATATGATAAGAGCAAATGCTTATATGGTCTTAAACAGAGGCTGCTTTAGTCACAGAATGGGATGCCCTGGGCAGGAATCGAGCTGGCAGGGTCCAGTAGGGCTTTGGCCAGCAAAAGTGTCTTTATCAGGCCTAATTTCAAATATGATAAGAGCAAATGCTTATATGGTCTTAAACAGAGGCTGCTTTAGTCACAGAATGGGATGCCCTGGGCAGGAATCGACCTGGCATGGTCCAGTAGGGCTTTGGCCAGCAAAAGTGTCTTTATCAGGCTAATTTCAAATATGATAAGAGCAAATGCTTATATGGTCTTAAACAGAGGCTGTTTTAGTCACAGAATGGGATGCCCCGGGCAGGAATCGAGCTGGCAGGGTCCAGTAGTGCTTTGGCCAGCAAAAGTGTCTTTATCAGGCTAATTTCAAATATGATAAGAGCAAATGCTTATATGGTCTTAAACAGAGGCTGCTGTAGTCACAGAATGGGATGCCCCGGGCAGGAATCGAGCTGGCAGGGTCCAGTAGTGCTTTGGCCAGCAAAAGTGTCTTTATCAGGCCTAATTTCAAATATGATAAGAGCAAATGCTTATATGGTCTTAAACAGAGGCTGCTTTAGTCACAGAATGGGATGCCCCGGGCAGGAATCGAGCTGGCAGGGTCCAGTAGTGCTTTGGCCAGCAAAAGTGTCTTTATCAGGCTAATTTCAAATATGATAAGAGCAAATGCTTATATGGTCTTAAACAGAGGCTGCTGTAGTCACAGAATGGGATGCCCCGGGCAGGAATCGAGCTGGCAGGGTCCAGTAGGGCTTTGGCCAGCAAAAGTGTCTTTATCAGGCCTAATTTCAAATATGATAAGAGCAAATGCTTATATGGTCTTAAACAGAGGCTGCTTTAGTCACAGAATGGGATGCCCCGGGCAGGAATCGAGCTGGCAGGGTCCAGTAGTGCTTTGGCCAGCAAAAGTGTCTTTATCAGGCTAATTTCAAATATGATAAGAGCAAATGCTTATATGGTCTTAAACAGAGGCTGCTGTAGTCACAGAATGGGATGCCCCGGGCAGGAATCGAGCTGGCAGGGTCCAGTAGGGCTTTGGCCAGCAAAAGTGTCTTTATCAGGCCTAATTTCAAATATGATAAGAGCAAATGCTTATATGGTCTTAAACAGAGGCTGCTTTAGTCACAGAATGGGATGCCCCGGGCAGGAATCGAGCTGGCAGGGTCCAGTAGTGCTTTGGCCAGCAAAAGTGTCTTTATCAGGCCTAATTTCAAATATGATAAGAGCAAATGCTTATATGGTCTTAAACAGAGGCTGCTTTAGTCACAGAATGGGATGCCCTGGGCAGGAATCGAGCTGGCAGGGTCCAGTAGGGCTTTGGCCAGCAAAAGTGTCTTTATCAGGCCTAATTTCAAATATGATAAGAGCAAATGCTTATATGGTCTTAAACAGAGGCTGCTTTAGTCACAGAATGGGATGCCCTGGGCAGGAATCGACCTGGCAGGGTCCAGTAGGGCTTTGGCCAGCAAAAGTGTCTTTATCAGGCTAATTTCAAATATGATAAGAGCAAATGCTTATATGGTCTTAAACAGAGGCTGCTTTAGTCACAGAATGGGATGCCCCGGGCAGGAATCGACCTGGCAGGGTCCAGTAGGGCTTTGGCCAGCAAAAGTGTCTTTATCAGGCCTAATTTCAAATATGATAAGAGCAAATGCTTATATGGTCTTAAACAGAGGCTGCTTTAGTCACAGAATGGGATGCCCTGGGCAGGAATCGAGCTGGCAGGGTCCAGTAGGGCTTTGGCCAGCAAAAGTGTCTTTATCAGGCCTAATTTCAAATATGATAAGAGCAAATGCTTATATGGTCTTAAACAGAGGCTGCTTTAGTCACAGAATGGGATGCCCTGGGCAGGAATCGACCTGGCAGGGTCCAGTAGGGCTTTGGCCAGCAAAAGTGTCTTTATCAGGCTAATTTCAAATATGATAAGAGCAAATGCTTATATGGTCTTAAACAGAGGCTGCTTTAGTCACAGAATGGGATGCCCCGGGCAGGAATCGAGCTGGCAGGGTCCAGTAGTGCTTTGGCCAGCAAAAGTGTCTTTATCAGGCTAATTTCAAATATGATAAGAGCAAATGCTTATATGGTCTTAAACAGAGGCTGCTGTAGTCACAGAATGGGATGCCCCGAGCAGGAATCGAGCTGGCAGGGTCCAGTAGTGCTTTGGCCAGCAAAAGTGTCTTTATCAGGCCTAATTTCAAATATGATAAGAGCAAATGCTTATATGGTCTTAAACAGAGGCTGCTGTAGTCACAGAATGGGATGCCCCGGGCAGGAATCGAGCTGGCAGGGTCCAGTAGTGCTTTGGCCAGCAAAAGTGTCTTTATCAGGCTAATTTCAAATATGATAAGAGCAAATGCTTATATGGTCTTAAACAGAGGCTGCTGTAGTCACAGAATGGGATGCCCCGGGCAGGAATCGAGCTGGCAGGGTCCAGTAGTGCTTTGGCCAGCAAAAGTGTCTTTATCAGGCCTAATTTCAAATATGATAAGAGCAAATGCTTATATGGTCTTAAACAGAGGCTGCTTTAGTCACAGAATGGGATGCCCTGGGCAGGAATCGACCTGGCAGGGTCCAGTAGGGCTTTGGCCAGCAAAAGTGTCTTTATCAGGCCTAATTTCAAATATGATAAGAGCAAATGCTTATATGGTCTTAAACAGAGGCTGCTTTAGTCACAGAATGGGATGCCCTGGGCAGGAATCGAGCTGGCAGGGTCCAGTAGGGCTTTGGCCAGCAAAAGTGTCTTTATCAGGCCTAATTTCAAATATGATAAGAGCAAATGCTTATATGGTCTTAAACAGAGGCTGCTTTAGTCACAGAATGGGATGCCCTGGGCAGGAATCGACCTGGCAGGGTCCAGTAGGGCTTTGGCCAGCAAAAGTGTCTTTATCAGGCTAATTTCAAATATGATAAGAGCAAATGCTTATATGGTCTTAAACAAAGGCTGCTTTAGTCACAGAATGGGATGCCCCGGGCAGGAATCGAGCTGGCAGGGTCCAGTAGTGCTTTGGCCAGCAAAAGTGTCTTTATCAGGCTAATTTCAAATATGATAAGAGCAAATGCTTATATGGTCTTAAACAGAGGCTGCTGTAGTCACAGAATGGGATGCCCCGGGCAGGAATCGAGCTGGCAGGGTCCAGTAGTGCTTTGGCCAGCAAAAGTGTCTTTATCAGGCCTAATTTCAAATATGATAAGAGCAAATGCTTATATGGTCTTAAACAGAGGCTGCTTTAGTCACAGAATGGGATGCCCCGGGCAGGAATCGAGCTGGCAGGGTCCAGTAGTGCTTTGGCCAGCAAAAGTGTCTTTATCAGGCTAATTTCAAATATGATAAGAGCAAATGCTTATATGGTCTTAAACAGAGGCTGCTGTAGTCACAGAATGGGATGCCCCGGGCAGGAATCGAGCTGGCAGGGTCCAGTAGGGCTTTGGCCAGAAAAAGTGTCTTTATCAGGCCTAATTTCAAATATGATAAGAGCAAATGCTTATATGGTCTTAAACAGAGGCTGCTTTAGTCACAGAATGGGATGCCCCGGGCAGGAATCGAGCTGGCAGGGTCCAGTATTGCTTTGGCCAGCAAAAGTGTCTTTATCAGGCTAATTTCAAATATGATAAGAGCAAATGCTTATATGGTCTTAAACAGAGGCTGCTGTAGTCACAGAATGGGATGCCCCGGGCAGGAATCGAGCTGGCAGGGTCCAGTAGGGCTTTGGCCAGCAAAAGTGTCTTTATCAGGCCTAATTTCAAATATGATAAGAGCAAATGCTTATATGGTCTTAAACAGAGGCTGCTTTAGTCACAGAATGGGATGCCCCGGGCAGGAATCGAGCTGGCAGGGTCCAGTAGTGCTTTGGCCAGCAAAAGTGTCTTTATCAGGCCTAATTTCAAATATGATAAGAGCAAATGCTTATATGGTCTTAAACAGAGGCTGCTTTAGTCACAGAATGGGATGCCCCGGGCAGGAATCGAGCTGGCAGGGTCCAGTAGTGCTTTGGCCAGCAAAAGTGTCTTTATCAGGCTAATTTCAAATATGATAAGAGCAAATGCTTATATGGTCTTAAACAGAGGCTGCTGTAGTCACAGAATGGGATGCCCCGGGCAGGAATCGAGCTGGCAGGGTCCAGTAGTGCTTTGGCCAGCAAAAGTGTCTTTATCAGGCCTAATTTCAAATATGATAAGAGCAAATGCTTATATGGTCTTAAACAGAGGCTGCTTTAGTCACAGAATGGGATGCCCCGGGCAGGAATCGAGCTGGCAGGGTCCAGTAGTGCTTTGGCCAGCAAAAGTGTCTTTATCAGGCTAATTTCAAATATGATAAGAGCAAATGCTTATATGGTCTTAAACAGAGGCTGCTGTAGTCACAGAATGGGATGCCCCGGGCAGGAATCGAGCTGGCAGGGTCCAGTAGGGCTTTGGCCAGAAAAAGTGTCTTTATCAGGCCTAATTTCAAATATGATAAGAGCAAATGCTTATATGGTCTTAAACAGAGGCTGCTTTAGTCACAGAATGGGATGCCCCGGGCAGGAATCGAGCTGGCAGGGTCCAGTATTGCTTTGGCCAGCAAAAGTGTCTTTATCAGGCTAATTTCAAATATGATAAGAGCAAATGCTTATATGGTCTTAAACAGAGGCTGCTGTAGTCACAGAATGGGATGCCCCGGGCAGGAATCGAGCTGGCAGGGTCCAGTAGGGCTTTGGCCAGCAAAAGTGTCTTTATCAGGCCTAATTTCAAATATGATAAGAGCAAATGCTTATATGGTCTTAAACAGAGGCTGCTTTAGTCACAGAATGGGATGCCCCGGGCAGGAATCGAGCTGGCAGGGTCCAGTAGTGCTTTGGCCAGCAAAAGTGTCTTTATCAGGCCTAATTTCAAATATGATAAGAGCAAATGCTTATATGGTCTTAAACAGAGGCTGCTTTAGTCACAGAATGGGATGCCCTGGGCAGGAATCGAGCTGGCAGGGTCCAGTAGGGCTTTGGCCAGCAAAAGTGTCTTTATCAGGCCTAATTTCAAATATGATAAGAGCAAATGCTTATATGGTCTTAAACAGAGGCTGCTTTAGTCACAGAATGGGATGCCCTGGGCAGGAATCGACCTGGCAGGGTCCAGTAGGGCTTTGGCCAGCAAAAGTGTCTTTATCAGGCTAATTTCAAATATGATAAGAGCAAATGCTTATATGGTCTTAAACAGAGGCTGCTTTAGTCACAGAATGGGATGCCCCGGGCAGGAATCGACCTGGCAGGGTCCAGTAGGGCTTTGGCCAGCAAAAGTGTCTTTATCAGGCCTAATTTCAAATATGATAAGAGCAAATGCTTATATGGTCTTAAACAGAGGCTGCTTTAGTCACAGAATGGGATGCCCTGGGCAGGAATCGAGCTGGCAGGGTCCAGTAGGGCTTTGGCCAGCAAAAGTGTCTTTATCAGGCCTAATTTCAAATATGATAAGAGCAAATGCTTATATGGTCTTAAACAGAGGCTGCTTTAGTCACAGAATGGGATGCCCTGGGCAGGAATCGACCTGGCAGGGTCCAGTAGGGCTTTGGCCAGCAAAAGTGTCTTTATCAGGCTAATTTCAAATATGATAAGAGCAAATGCTTATATGGTCTTAAACAGAGGCTGCTTTAGTCACAGAATGGGATGCCCCGGGCAGGAATCGAGCTGGCAGGGTCCAGTAGTGCTTTGGCCAGCAAAAGTGTCTTTATCAGGCTAATTTCAAATATGATAAGAGCAAATGCTTATATGGTCTTAAACAGAGGCTGCTGTAGTCACAGAATGGGATGCCCCGAGCAGGAATCGAGCTGGCAGGGTCCAGTAGTGCTTTGGCCAGCAAAAGTGTCTTTATCAGGCCTAATTTCAAATATGATAAGAGCAAATGCTTATATGGTCTTAAACAGAGGCTGCTTTAGTCACAGAATGGGATGCCCCGGGCAGGAATCGAGCTGGCAGGGTCCAGTAGTGCTTTGGCCAGCAAAAGTGTCTTTATCAGGCTAATTTCAAATATGATAAGAGCAAATGCTTATATGGTCTTAAACAGAGGCTGCTGTAGTCACAGAATGGGATGCCCCGGGCAGGAATCGAGCTGGCAGGGTCCAGTAGGGCTTTGGCCAGCAAAAGTGTCTTTATCAGGCCTAATTTCAAATATGATAAGAGCAAATGCTTATATGGTCTTAAACAGAGGCTGCTTTAGTCACAGAATGGGATGCCCCGGGCAGGAATCGAGCTGGCAGGGTCCAGTAGTGCTTTGGCCAGCAAAAGTGTCTTTATCAGGCTAATTTCAAATATGATAAGAGCAAATGCTTATATGGTCTTAAACAGAGGCTGCTGTAGTCACAGAATGGGATGCCCCGGGCAGGAATCGAGCTGGCAGGGTCCAGTAGGGCTTTGGCCAGCAAAAGTGTCTTTATCAGGCCTAATTTCAAATATGATAAGAGCAAATGCTTATATGGTCTTAAACAGAGGCTGCTTTAGTCACAGAATGGGATGCCCCGGGCAGGAATCGAGCTGGCAGGGTCCAGTAGTGCTTTGGCCAGCAAAAGTGTCTTTATCAGGCCTAATTTCAAATATGATAAGAGCAAATGCTTATATGGTCTTAAACAGAGGCTGCTTTAGTCACAGAATGGGATGCCCCGGGCAGGAATCGAGCTGGCAGGGTCCAGTAGTGCTTTGGCCAGCAAAAGTGTCTTTATCAGGCCTAATTTCAAATATGATAAGAGCAAATGCTTATATGGTCTTAAACAGAGGCTGCTTTAGTCACAGAATGGGATGCCCCGGGCAGGAATCGAGCTGGCAGGGTCCAGTAGTGCTTTGGCCAGCAAAAGTGTCTTTATCAGGCTAATTTCAAATATGATAAGAGCAAATGCTTATATGGTCTTAAACAGAGGCTGCTGTAGTCACAGAATGGGATGCCCCGGGCAGGAATCGAGCTGGCAGGGTCCAGTAGTGCTTTGGCCAGCAAAAGTGTCTTTATCAGGCCTAATTTCAAATATGATAAGAGCAAATGCTTATATGGTCTTAAACAGAGGCTGCTTTAGTCACAGAATGGGATGCCCCGGGCAGGAATCGAGCTGGCAGGGTCCAGTAGTGCTTTGGCCAGCAAAAGTGTCTTTATCAGGCTAATTTCAAATATGATAAGAGCAAATGCTTATATGGTCTTAAACAGAGGCTGCTGTAGTCACAGAATGGGATGCCCCGGGCAGGAATCGAGCTGGCAGGGTCCAGTAGGGCTTTGGCCAGCAAAAGTGTCTTTATCAGGCCTAATTTCAAATATGATAAGAGCAAATGCTTATATGGTCTTAAACAGAGGCTGCTGTAGTCACAGAATGGGATGCCCCGGGCAGGAATCGAGCTGGCAGGGTCCAGTAGGGCTTTGGCCAGCAAAAGTGTCTTTATCAGGCCTAATTTCAAATATGATAAGAGCAAATGCTTATATGGTCTTAAACAGAGGCTGCTTTAGTCACAGAATGGGATGCCCCGGGCAGGAATCGAGCTGGCAGGGTCCAGTAGTGCTTTGGCCAGCAAAAGTGTCTTTATCAGGCCTAATTTCAAATATGATAAGAGCAAATGCTTATATGGTCTTAAACAGAGGCTGCTTTAGTCACAGAATGGGATGCCCCGGGCAGGAATCGAGCTGGCAGGGTCCAGTAGTGCTTTGGCCAGCAAAAGTGTCTTTATCAGGCTAATTTCAAATATGATAAGAGCAAATGCTTATATGGTCTTAAACAGAGGCTGCTGTAGTCACAGAATGGGATGCCCCGGGCAGGAATCGAGCTGGCAGGGTCCAGTAGTGCTTTGGCCAGCAAAAGTGTCTTTATCAGGCCTAATTTCAAATATGATAAGAGCAAATGCTTATATGGTCTTAAACAGAGGCTGCTTTAGTCACAGAATGGGATGCCCCGGGCAGGAATCGAGCTGGCAGGGTCCAGTAGTGCTTTGGCCAGCAAAAGTGTCTTTATCAGGCTAATTTCAAATATGATAAGAGCAAATGCTTATATGGTCTTAAACAGAGGCTGCTGTAGTCACAGAATGGGATGCCCCGGGCAGGAATCGAGCTGGCAGGGTCCAGTAGGGCTTTGGCCAGCAAAAGTGTCTTTATCAGGCCTAATTTCAAATATGATAAGAGCAAATGCTTATATGGTCTTAAACAGAGGCTGCTTTAGTCACAGAATGGGATGCCCTGGGCAGGAATCGAGCTGGCAGGGTCCAGTAGTGCTTTGGCCAGCAAAAGTGTCTTTATCAGGCTAATTTCAAATATGATAAGAGCAAATGCTTATATGGTCTTAAACAGAGGCTGCTGTAGTCACAGAATGGGATGCCCCGGGCAGGAATCGAGCTGGCAGGGTCCAGTAGTGCTTTGGCCAGCAAAAGTGTCTTTATCAGGCCTAATTTCAAATATGATAAGAGCAAATGCTTATATGGTCTTAAACAGAGGCTGCTTTAGTCACAGAATGGGATGCCTCACAGCAGACTTAAGATCAGTTCAGTATATATGCACAGTTAGTTACTATAAGCAGCCTGAAAACGCTAACAAAGGCTGGATGAAAAAAAAAAAATCTCCCTGTCAGCCAGCTCCGTTTTTCCTACCTTTCCCTGGCTTTCTGTCTGTCTCCTGTCTGTCTCCTGCCTGTCTCCTGCCTGTCTCCAGCCTGTCCCTGTCTGTCCCTGTCTCCAGCCTGTCTAACTGCCTCAGCTACACAGCGTTCTGTCTGTCTGTCACGAATGCAATAGAGAAATGAGGAAAAGCAAGATGGCCGCCGTTAAATACCGCTGTGTGACGTCACCGGGCTTGCTGGCTGCTGATAGGCTGCATGTGACTGCCCCAGCTTGCACTGGCGCGGGATACATGTCCAGACATGTCCCGTCCGCCATCTTAGAATGCCTGTAATGTAAATGAATGGATGTTAAAGGAAAACTTCGAGTGATCGAATCGCGGGGAAATTCGGATTCGATCCGAATCGAATTTTTCCTGAAATTCGGATCGAATCCGGGTTCGTCCGGATCGATTCGCTCATCCCTAGCTAAGACCATAAGTGTAAATTGGAAAAAAGTAGTCCTTGTGGTACACCAACAGACAGAGGATGGGAGAGTAAATTGTGTTTGAGTAAGACACACTAAATGTGCAATCAAAGAGATAGGAGGAGAGAAAAGAGAGTGTGAGACCTTGGATTCCCAGAGAAGAAAACTATTAAGGAGCAGAGCATGGCCGACCGTGTGAAAATCAGATGATAGGAGGAGTAGTGGCATTTGCATTTGGCAATTAATACATAATTGGTGACTTTGATGAGAGCAGTTTCAGTGGAATGACTTGAGTAGAAATTAGACTGGAGGGGATCTATGACGGAGTTTGTACACAGATAAATGGACATGTTGTTCAAGAAGTTTGAATGAGAAAGGGAGCCGCGTTGGGCAGTAAATGGGGAGGTCAGAGGGGTCCAGAGATGTTTTTTTGATAAATGGAGTTATAACAGCATGCTTATCGGAGGGCAGAGAGGTGCCAGTGAAGAGGGAGAGGTTACATAGAGATGTTAGGGCTGAAATGACAGCTGGAGACAGCTGAGGGATAATGTGGGATGGAATGGGATCGAGGGAGCAGGTGGTCAGGTGGGCATTTGAAACAAGTGAGGAGAGTCCATGTACAGTTAGCTGAGTGAAATTAGTTAATAAGTGGGACAGGGGGGCATTGACAGGGGAGAGGCAATCTGAGGAGTAAAACTACTTTGAATTTTTAAAGTATGTGGCAAATTGCTCAGCTGTTATCTGGGAGGATGGAGGGGGTGGCGGTGGGCGGATTAGAGAGTTGAAAGTGTTGAATAGCTATTTTGGATTGCGGGCCTGTACTGATATATACGATACAAAGTATTCCTGTTTAGCACATTGAAGGGCAGTCCTGAGTTTCTGAAGGGCTTGTTTGCATAAAAGGAAGTCCTCCTTGGTTTTAGATTTTCTCCATAGTCATTCAGCAACTCAAGATTGCCGCTAAAATGTTACAGTATTGGTGTTCAGCCAGGTTTGTCTTTTTTTGGGCTGAAGGTGACTATAGATTAGGGGAGCAACCCTTCAGGGGATACTATCTGCTCAGGGGGACTCCAAGCTTCACCAGAACCGCAACTCCCCGCCGAGGGACAAGGCCTGGACCAGAGAGCTCCCCGACTGTACTGCTAAACTCTCCGCTCACCACTCCCCCTGTGGTTGCCTCCGTAGCCAGGTGATCCTCTGCTGGGGGGGGTCCTTTATTTGCTGGACTGTTGGCGCAAGTTCAGATTTGGACACTCCTCTTTTATACGGTGAAGTCTGCCCTGGGCTCACTGCCTGCAAAGCCTGTGCCCCCGCCTTCACTGCCGCTTCCATGGCTGTCCGGCTCTCTCCACACTGTTCTCCAGCTGATGACATTGGGGGAGTCAGCACCTCCCACTCTACGCTTCCTCAGGAACAGCTCTCTCACCAGGAGCAGACTGCTCCTCACCCCCACTGCTCTCTGCAGCCGAGCCACCAGCCGTCACCTCCACACTCTGACCTGGTGTCTCCACCCTGCACACCCCGCTGACAAATGCCCTCATGGTGATGGTAAGTCTCTTGCTGGAGGGCTTACCCTTTGGTCCCTTCTCTGGGCTGGGGGATTGTTCTTCTTATTCCCATGCATCTTTCGGGGCTATCTCCAAACTTCTGTGTAGCTAGGGTCCGTAAAGATGCAGCTAGAGCCAGCTCTGCTAACTACTGCAAGGCTCTCATGCTGTAGTTAGTAGGGACCATGTGTGGTGCGTTTCAGACCCTAAAGCAGCCCTTAGGTAAAATTAAGGGCCACTTTAGGCCCTGAAACACATGGTCCTTACAGCTGGACTCATGCTGTTCTGGGTCTTCTATGCATTTGCTTCCATATCTGGGGATACTTTTTAACTATGGAAATTAAATGCAATGTTTTATGGGAGAAGCTGGATATCTTCCTGTGACACTCCAAGTTGAGGAGGACTTTCAATGTGACCCACTCTTTCCTGGCTTCCATAGTGGATTGGGTGAGCTGGATATCAATTTTGCCTATTTGCCAAGGTAGACAATAAAAGTGAATGGCAATTTTCTCTCCTAAAAAAATAAGTTAGTTTTCTCACCAGGCTCTGAATCAACCCCGGTTAGTGGCCGGAATTTAAAATGGTTGTCCATTGTCTCCATGTGCCCTGACACAACTTGGGTAGTTTTACAAGCAGTTTTACAATCAGGAATATAGAAAAACTGCCCAGATATGAGACCTATTTGCACAGACACAGGGCTTTAATTGTTACTAAATGTACATTATATACCTACAGAGCAACCATCAGTGCAGCCCTGGGCCCAAATGACCAGACAGATGGCCCTGATGGCAGCCTGCCCTTAGGCTGTCACACTCAGGACGCGCAAACAAAGCAGCTATTGTCGCACTGCAGGGGGAGCAAAGCAGGACATAACTAAAGAATCTTTTGCTTGCCTGGCCCCCTAGTGCCCAATAGAGGGAACTCCAGGGGAAACCAGGAGCCATTTTTTAAGTCTGTCGCCCTCTGTGCAGTGACTTTGGGTCTTTGTGCTTATCCCATGTCACCCCACAGTCCCTCCAAGCTACCCCACCAGTAGCAAAAGATGTCACAGGGCTCTGCAGACCCCACAGACACCACAATCCCTCACAAGTGAACCCAAAGGCCCCCACATACTCCATAATGCCCTGTAAGTGACCCCATACAGCCACATGGATCCCTCAAGACCCACAACTAAACCGACTGGACCCTTCAGCCCTCTCACAAGGTCCCATAGCTGCTTAAAAGAGCCCTGCAGCCACTGACCATCTCGCAGCCAGCTAACTGGTCCCCCTGCCACAACCATTCCGAGCAGCGGACAATCCGCCAGCAACAATGCTCCACCAATAATGATCAGAGCCTAGGAAACAAGGCCAAAACTAGGTCAGGCAGCCATCTGTGGAGGCAGCTGAAGGCCCTGGTTCCTGCTTTGTTGAGTTAGACCATGCTGTGCTGACTGGTGCTACTGAAAGGCAAACTAAGGCCTGGTCTGTGTTGAAGAACTAAAGTTTCTAAAACTGCTTTATTAAAGTAAGCTTTGGACAGCTTGATGTTGAGTCATCCTTTAAAAAGATTAAACCTTTTGCAAGAAACATATCTAGGTCTTACTCTTTCAAGAGTACAAAAGCTAGAGACACCTCAGGACCCAAGACAACCCACCTCCCCACATCCCTGGTGTCTCCCCTACGCCCATGTATACAACATCTATTATTTAGTGAATTCATGTTTTTTTCATTATTGTTCATCTAAATCATATTGCAGAGACCCAAAATATCTGTTTTCAATGATCTGCATAAAAGAACATTTTAAATCCACTGTGACTCAATGTTCCAAGATGATAAATCATAAAAGCTTCCTGGGGGAAACTCTTAAATGTAACTAATAGCATTGCCTTTAGTGATCAGTTATAATCTCATGTCTTAAAATTATGGGTACAATAGGTACTAAGGCAAAGTAGAAGCCTTCCAAGGAACACACACACCGTCTGCCAGCTGGCCTAGCGCCTGGCACCAGGATTTGCGTTTGAGATGATACCTTTATTACAATGTAGGATTCATAACTGAGTTATTCTTTTATCCAGAGTAACCATGTTTATCCTAAATCAATATGATAGTGTTCTTATACAGAAACTGTTTACATTGCTCAACTTTGTGTGTTGGTGGCATTACAATTGCAAATAAGATTATCCAGAGCAGATTCTAGGCAAAACACCACTCAGGACAGGGAGAGAGAAAAATCCCCCCACCATGTATAGTAACCTTTATCTAAAATGGAGCTTAATTCCAGGATATATGAGGTACAGGCACAGGGCTGCTACATACAAGCAGATTCTGGCAATACTAGTAGCACATGGCTGAAATGCATTTTTGCTGTGTTGGACAGTCTGCACTATTTTGCCCTACTTTCCAATGCAGCAAAGCGCAAATACACTCTGTGGGATCACTGTGCCACTAGAAACTGGTATATTAATTGCTAGTATTTTTATACATTTTGGCAGTTCAGTGATGTTCATTGGTCAAAACAATATATATTAAAGTGAAATATTTTAGTATGTATATTTTATTTTAGTAATATGTATACTAGGTAAGGGCCATAGTATGTGTTATAGGGCATAAGGGCTGGTATTGACCAGGGCCAGGGGCCAGCAGTTTGGCCCTTGAGCCCTGGAATTACCAGCCCCATATGCTTGGTTTGCCGGGTTGGTATGCCTTGGGGGGGAGGGGGCACACATTTTTATTATAAATTTGGAAAAACTAGGGGGTGGGGCTAAATTAAAAAAACATTCCCTCCCAAATTATTTTTTTAAATGTGCCCCCCCTCCTCAAAAGCATATCAGCTAGTGGATCTACCATTTCTCGCCAGCTTTTATATGGCGAGATCTGCCGTCAGTGTCTTGCCAAGAAGTCCTGCAAAAAAAACACCCCCTGGATCAAAAAGAGTTAAACATTTTTGGAATGAATTTTTGTGTGAGTTCTTGCTAAAAACGAAAATTCTCTCCCATAAAAATTTCAATGCCGCTGGTCACCCTCTAGCCTAGTCATTGCCAGTCCTTGTTACCGTTTCCATTGTGTCTCATACTTGCCACCATATTTGTTGCTCTCCGTAGTTCTCCAGCTTGTTTCACCACTGCACAGTGACTGGGTAACTAACAGTTGCACACAATCTTCTGGTGCCCCACCTCTAATAGGAGAGGGATGGGTTGTATTTTAACTGGAGGTCTGGAGGTCCACTTTAAACTATATTACACTTTTGTGCTGCCACCAATATCAAATAATATTAAATGGATTAGACAAGCTCCCTCCCCAAGCCTATCTGAACTGCTGTGTGAGGGAGCACTTCTCATGGGAGCCTTGGGAAAGGTAAGTTTCACACAGCACACCTTGAAGTCTTTTAGACTACAGGGCTGGCACAAGAGGATTTTGTGCCACTTTAATTATTCCTCCCACTACAACATTACATTAATGTAATAGTATAAAATACATTAACAATATTTAACAGAGCATTTGGTACAACAGAGAGCCCCTAACATGCTCATGGGGACACCTGTAGAGGACAGAGTTGGTGAGTGGCCTGGTGGAACAGAGGGTATAGAAAAACCTCAAGTCTTAAAGGAGCCACAGCACTCAACCCTGTTAGCTTGCAGGCCAGCCTATAATCTGTCTCTAAACTTGGTTTAGAGTCACACACATCTGCAAAGGTATGCTTAAGCTGCACCACTACGCCAAAGTGCCTCTGTGGGGTGCAGTCCTAACTGCTTAGACACTGTTGCTGTGTGCATATATACTGATCTCAAGTTTGCTGTGAGGCATCCCATTCTGTAACATACCATTAGCCTCTGTATTTACTCTAAGCTGCAAACGTATTTAAAGTAATTTGGCCTGTATGAGCCTGCTATAGAAAAACCTCAATGTTGCTGCACGCCATTGTTGCTAGCAGATCGGGCTGGCCAGGAAAGCATGCAGCATTAACACCATCAAAAAACAGGGAAAAAAAACACAAAATGCAAAATGCACATTTAAAAGTTGTATATTAAAATTATATTATCTGAAGTGTACAACAACTCCCATGTCCACATGGTCTGATGTTAAATAATCCTCAAGGCATGCATTTCACCCTTACCAGGCTTCCTCAAGGCAAACATTTTTTTTACCTTGGTTTAACATAAAAAAGTCCCCAGGTTGTGAAATTGACCCCGTCAGCAAACAATCCTTGAAGGTAAGATAATGTTAAGTTAATGTAAAGTTCTTTTAGCACCAGTCAAGGCAATCTGTGTCAGAAGCTTCAGTTTTTTTTTTCCATAGAAAATCTAAAATCTCTTTGATACCCAACTGTTCAAATATCACAAATCCCCTTTTGTCGTTGTATGACATGACTCTGCTTTCTGATGTGTACTTCAAATGCATTGCATGTTGTGTTTATTCTTACAGAACCACTGTATGCTAATTCACTTATTTTATATTGCATATTTTAAGCTTGATTTGCAAATATATTTTCTATTTAATCTGGCCTTACTATGATGTCTTCACACATTAAGTCCTGCTTAGATGACATTATCTGTACACAGTAATCTTTGAATCATGCATGTGGATGTTGTGACAATAATTTGATTTGTGGGAATGGTTTTCATAGAGCAGTGCATATTTATCACACAACTGTGATTCAATTTGCATTTATGAACTAAGTAACCAAAACCTATAAATACAACATATCCCCTTCATGTCTTTCGAGCATGAAAATAGCATTTAACCAGTAAATGTATGGCCGCTCATTAATCAGCAGGGACTGTAACACAGCAGGGATTGTCCTATATTTCCTCTTTAATGTCCTCTCCTCATTAACACATTATTATACTTGTATATAGTTCTTATATATTGGGTTGTCACTGGGAATTTTTGATGTTTGTAGGTTGAGGGTGGAGGGAGTGAATGTAGTCACAGTCAATTAGGGCCTAATTTATGTTGTGTGTCTGTCCGCATTGGTGTATTGTGGTCTACACTGACAGATCATCAGATGCTGATCAGATGCTACAGAGACTGCTTTTGGATTAGCTTGGATTGTTGCACGGGGTATTGGCTGGCCTATGTCAGCACCTGTTGCACCTGCTGCAGATTATCCCTGCGCCTGCCACTTACGGCGCACCCCGGCATATTTATGAAATATTTCCTCCATCAAATCTTTGGCGCTGTATTTTGCCCGAGCTGGTCAGCTTTTCATCATTAGAGTAACCAGAAATAACTGCTGGGGACAAAGGGGACACTCTAATATCTAGATATTATACAACATTATCTAGATATTATATCTAGATATTATATCTATAATAGTTAAAAGCATCTACACACATCATAAGAATTGCAACAGCAAATAGTTGTGGCTTGGGCACAGGCTGGTTTAGATAGGGCATTAGAGATGAGTAGTTTACCCCTATAGAAGAGGTTTTGGGATTCTACAAGGTGACGTTGTTGATCATCTAGCCCTACCACACCATCTAGAATAATGTTCTTATGATCATTACTATGCCACTGTATATATTGAAGTTGTCCATTACTAGGGTTTCTATACAGCCACCATTTATAATGAACCCGTGTCAGTTTTATGGTAGTAAACGATAACAGTGCTCTAATGGGGTGGTGATTATTTCCCAGTCTTTTTCTAAACCAGAATTTGCAGAATAGATTAACTAAGGCTGTAGTAACCACTTAAAATATTCTGTTAGCAAGCAGGGGGATGAGGGGGTTGGCACTAATACAAACAGATTGGAATCCAGCCTGGTCATTTGTATCAATCAGTGTTGCTGTTCAAACTCAAGTTAAAATTTGACTTCTGATTGATTTCAACTGAATTTTAGCAAAATTAGGGAAAAATTAGGCCTTTGAAACATAGAAAAATAACTGATTATTGATTTATCATGCGTCTTTGGTTTTCTGTGCTGATTGGGCTCAGTTGTTACAGAATCCTAAATGATGAAATAATAAACTATTTTTTATTTTTTATTTTTTTACACATTTTAGTTATGCGCCTTGGCCTTTCCAGTGGTTGCAAGTTGGTAATGTCCTGTCTGATGTTGTACAAGCCTATAAATGTATCAGTTGGGGAATCTTTCATTAGGACCATTTTTGACTGGACTTATACCTTAACATGCAGATACCATTAGGGTTTTCTAGAAGTGCATTTTTTAACTCCAATTAGCGAGGCAAGATCTAGCCAGAACGTTAAGGCACAGAGATGGAAATAGCTTTGTCGCTACTCTTTTTAAAGCCAGGAAAATGCTGAGAATAGGCACATGTCTTTCCAACAACCTGCTGTTCTTTGTAGGGGAGGTCGATTCTGTTCTGCACTTAAGGTCTGTATGAATGTGCCATGATGGCAGAAGAAGAAAGACAAAGCAACCTTTCAATGTATCCTAAGACATCTTGTTTAATAAGTGTGCCAGGATCACGTTGCTTCATGGCCACTATAATTGGGACACAGCATGTCTTTTTACACTGCTAGGAAAATAAAAGACCATCCAAAATTAACAGATACAGTGGCCTCTCTTCATCGTGGAAAGTCACAGGTCAGATGATTATTTCACAGCAGCAGTTTAAGAGGAAAAGTATCCGTACTTCTGCACACTGAATAATACATGCACCTAGGTACTGTGAGAATAGCAAACCTCATTAGCTTTCTAATCTCTCTACACATTTAGTATATAATTAGATGCCATGAGCTATTTAAGTGTCAGCATTATGGCATCTTATCGCCTTACTCCATTCATTGTATTTACTTTCCATTTGTACAATTACTTACATTTTTCACCATTTTCAGCCTTCTATAGCTCCCAAATACATTGAGACGTGTTTAAAGCAAGCTGTTTCAGTGTATTTACAGCCCTGGGCTGAAATGTTACTTACTTTCTGATCAAATAAGCCAAATGCTGTACTAATACAAAGCACTGGTTATTTATATAGAGCCTTATTTATGAAGAGTCAGCGCCACACAGCACCACTTGCTTTTGGGCTCAGCGGCACTAAGCGTGCAATTTAAAAAACAAAAATCAGGTTGCACCAATGCAGCCGCCAGCTAGCGTCTTGTTTAACACTGGCGCCCAAAAGGTTGCAGCAGCAGGCACTCTGGTGGAAGCAGCACCTGATGAAACCTGGCGCTGTAGCTCAAGGTCCCATGGAGCACAATGGGCAGAACAGGATTGAAGTGTTCCTGTTTATAATTAATAATTTACACATTTATTTCTAACTAGCATTGTGACTTGTCGCTAATGGAAACATAGGACTTAGATGTCACTAAATGACATTTTTTTAATTGAAAAATGATTTTTTGTGGCTTTTTTTTTTCTTTACAAATGTGTAATTTGGACAACACCAACTAAAACGCAGTCTAAATGCACTGTGCAGTTTGGCCCTTATGTCCCCAGCAGTGATTTCTTGTAATAATGAAAAGCTGACCAGCACCAGAAACATACAGCCCCAAAGGGATAATCATCATTCAGGCTAACTTACTACTAGCGCCACTTATCGGCATGTGAGCGTCTGTATAGCAGCACTTAGAGCAACCACTAGTAGACGCTGTAAGCGGGTATTGGGTGCTGTAACCTAGCGTTGTGGTCGCTGTAGTAACCTGCCTGATATTGATGAATGTGATGTGTGTTGGACGCTCTAATAACAGTATAATGCTGGAGCAAGCGATAGATAGCACTAGCTCAGTGTGCCCGGCACTCAACACCATACTTAAGAAAAAATTTCACACACACACACAGCATCGGCGCTCTAAAGCTGGGCGCCAGAGCGCCAGATGCTGTTCGATCAAAGTCTGGTTTTGAAAACATATCCACCAGTAACAAAGTGAAAACACATGGAATTTTAACACTGTGACAATATCACAATTTAGTGCCAGACCTGTAATGACAATTCTGCATAAAAATATAAAAAGTCCAAAAAATGTATAAAAGTTTGTTTGTTTGTTTGTTTCCAGCCAGGAGAGGTCACACAATGATTTTAGCAAAAAAAAATAATTTTAATTGGCAAATACACTATTTAAACACAACCAAATGAAAGGCCATTGAAATGTATGGGAGAGCAACACTGAGCGAAAGGTAATACATGGCGTTCTTGAACCTAGAGTGCCAGCGCTATACACTGAGCCACCTCTAGTAATACATGTGACGCTACATGGCGCTGTTAGAGGCACTCACCAGATTCGCTTTCTTAAATGTGGTTTTGCGTACAGCATCGAGCGTTCACCAGACGCTGCCTGCCGCTAGGTAGCATGCTATTCTTATATAGCCCCCATAGGCTGGCCAATACCTAGTGCAACAATCAAACCAAATTAGTTAGCACCTGACACTGCAACTTCTAGCGCCATTGTAGTCCAAAGCGCAGTGCCAGAAAAGACAAAGATGCTGGCACTCCAAAACTGGAGCTATAGCCACCAGAAAAATGCTAAACGCCGCACATGATAAATAGGCCCATAATAATAGGTAAAAGTACAGTTATATATTAAAAGTCTCCTACAGGATAGCAACATATTTATATGTTACTATCCATCCACACTTTCTCTGACCTCTCATTACATAACACAACCTAAAGTAGAAGTACACTTTGTCAGAACACCCCCAAATGTAGAAATGTTTTGGGTGGAAAGAAATATATATTACACAACTGTAAATATGTTTATGTATTTGTATCTCAAGTGATTTGCTGATATGGTAAATCAACTGGCAAATCTGTTATGCAATCCTCAAAGTAGTCTCACTTTTTGTTTTATCACGGCATAAGATAGAATGAGAAAATAATTCATAAAACCAAATACTTATGTAACTGGATTAGCAAATTAGATGTGGATGTTAGACTCTTACCTTGTCGCCGTTCCGGGTCCCGCGGCGCGCTGTCGGGTGGGCCCCAGCGGGCTGCTGCTCGGCGGTCCCCGGGTCTTCCGTCCCCTCGGCACCCCCGTGGGGTCCAGGGGCTGGCGGCGCAGGACGCGGCTGATGGCCGCGTCGCAGCCCGCTCCGCGCGGCTGCGCTGGCCTGCTGGGCTTCCGGGTGGCGTGACGCTGCCTCCTCCAGGCGGGGGCGCGCCTGTCTCGTATCGTGCTCGCGCGCGTGCGCGAGCACGTCTCTCTTATGCCTCCCGGCGGCGCTTTCCCCAGCGCGCCCGCCGGGGGCGAGTTTAAAGTGACCAATCTGCGGCTGGATCCTGGGATCGGACCCAGGGACTGGTCGGCCTGTCTGGCCTGGGACCGATCCCATTAAGTTTGTATGCACCAATCACTGTCCTTCCCTCCAATTGCCCCCTTCCCTACTGGCCAGTATTCCCTATAAGGGTTTCCTGCTCCATCATCCCAGTGCCCGTTATAGCCTCTGGGTTCTGGATGTGCGTTGCAGTGTCTTTTGTGATTATTTGGCTTTTGGACCTCGACTTCCCTTGCTTGCTGCCTGCCCTGACCTTTCGCTTTGCCTGACCACGATTTTGCCTGACCCCTCTGATACCTCGCACCGTGACCTCCTGGATTTGACCTCGGCTCGTTTTGACTACCCCTTCGTTACCTCCTTCGGATACCACGCCCTGTGACCTCCTGGTTTGACCTCGGCCTGTATTTGGACTTCTGCCATCCGGCATCCTCATTCGGGATTCCCTGCCAAACATCTGTCTGCACCTTAAGCCGGTATCCTTTGCGCCCTATAAGTCCTGGGGGCAACCGACTGGGAGAGGCATTACCCGCGTCTCCTACAAGCGGGGGCTTGTCTATAGGCAGAAGAGGCGGCGGAGATTGGGGGATACCAGCTCAAGACAGACGGGTGTTCGGTACAGTCCTGACAGTGGAGGCTTATTCATTATTATTGGTATGGGCTTCACTTGAGCGCCTCACCCGAGACGCTCAGCAGTGCCCGCATCACAGCCTTGGCTTCAGACTGGCGGCGTTGTAAGCTGTAGTGCTCCCGGCCAGGCAGCGTTCGCAACTCATTGCTTATATAAGCCTATGCGCTAGCGACACCTAGTGCCAGCTGAGAGCGCCGCAAGCTGACAAAATTTATGAAAAAAATACCATGTGCTCTAAGAGGTGCTCATAAAAGGGAATTCAGGCACACAGCACCTGTTGGATTCCCAGTGTTTTATTTTTTAGGGTTTTTTTTAATTAAAAATTGGAATTGCATTAGGAGCATTAGACGTCCCAAATCACAAGTTTGCAGTACAAAAAAGTGCTAAAGATAATCATATAAAAGGAATCCCAACCAGCCCAGGGATCCCGTGGCACAACCAGCCCCCCCCCCAAAAAATCTACTAAAATGCCTAAATAATTGTTACCATCCCAGCCCATTGAAATGTATGATATAAGGCCATACAGTGCTAGGTGAGCACCTGGTCCTATCTGGCACTGTAGGGAACTCTTATCCCATCGCTGGCGCTGATGATAGATGGGACACTACCTGGCACAGGCACTGTGGGTTTTTGACTTGATATTTACACCTTTTTGACTGGGACTCTCATCCGGCACTACCTGACAATACCTGGCCTTAGCCTTTCTTAAATAAACCCCTAAATAGTGAGTCATGTAGCTGGAATTGTGAATATTGAAGGCAGATGAAGAAAATGGATAGGACAATGGATAGGTCATTCAGTTATAGCCAAGGACTGCTAGACTGTGGACAGTTATTGACTACCGGTAATTTATTGTATAAGAGGGACACTGGTTACTAGGTAGTGTTCAAGTATTGTTTACTGGTGGTACACCACTTACCAGTGTTGCTGTTTGGATTTAGGTTAAAATTAAAGAGCTGGTCCATTTTGGTGGAGTTTCCACAGACCTCAGATCAGGGTGCCAAAAAGAAGCAAGGCTCCCCTGCTTACCTTTGCCTGATCCCACAACATCTATCATGCTCTTGAGGTAACTCTCACCTGGTCCATCAGTTCTGGCTTCCAGTCTCAAAGGGCATGGGCCAGACCAAGGCACCCATTATTCTCTGTGGACGCCCCCAACTGAGGCCCTTATTTAAGAAGGGATAGCGTCAGGTAGTGGCTGGTTAATGAGAAGTAGCGACTGATAGCGACTGGTCAACGCCGGACACGGCACGCAATTACACATTTATCAAGCAGAATCTGTTGAGCGACTGGAATAGCGCCATGTAGTGTCTGATTCATCATTTTTACAGCCTCAGCGAACAGCGCCAGCGTTCAGCCTTGCACAGCGCCAGGTATGACCTCTCGCTACATGGCGCTCTCCCATACATTTCAATGGACAATCCTTTTCTTCTCTTTAAACGTTTTTTTTTTTTTTTTTTAAATCACAAATAATTCTTTGACCTCTTCTGGCATTGAAATCGCAGTTTTTTCATAATTTTTTCATTTTTTAAATATTTCCTCAAAAATGACATTACAGGTCTGGCATTAAAGTGTTCATGTTACAATGTTGTTACAATGTAATTCCATATGTTTTCGCTTTGTTACTAGTTGATAGATGCTTGAAAACAGACTTTAAACACACCGCCTCCTGCGCTCTGGGCTTCAAACAACTATTTTTCAGCGCCAGAGATTTTTGCAGCTGTTTTTTTCCTGAATATGGTGTGAGTCGGTCGCTATGAGCAGTCGCTAACATGCGCTCCCATACAGCGCTGTACTGGTCAAATAGCGACTCCTCACAATGTATTCAACATTACTGAACAGCGACTGAGTCGCTATAAAGTAGCGACTCACGGCCGAGCACTGCGACTACTAGCGGGCGCTCTGAAAATGCCTGCTACAGACGCTCATCTGTCGCTACCTGCCGCTAATAATGAATCAGCATGTGAGTGTTGTCCAAGTCCCTAGCCAACTCTCTCTCCCTCTGTGCTAAGCTCGATTTTTTTTTTCAACCTTTTTTACAAAATTCTCTCCTGGCAAAGGTGAGGGCAGAGCTCTGCAAAGCAGCCATAGAATTGAGTAACAGTTGGACTTGAGTGCCAGACCAGTACAATCACACTGCTGCATGGGATTGGGTGACTGACTTGTTACTCAAGGTTCCAGCTTCGGCTTTCGTGCAGAGCTCTCACAATATGTTTTTTATGTTATTGTAATTATTATATGTAATTGTTTTAGTCAGGCTTTTGGTGTTCTGCCTTATTGTCTTCCTCTTTTATGTAAAGGGGGCCTCCAACATTAATTCTGAAGTTTTATTTTGTTAAATGGGGGTTTCTTCGATCTTTTGCAAATAAATTATCTGGCTATGTCTGTGAAGGTTCTCATTCATCAAGGTCAAGGTTATGGTATATAGGTAGGAATAGACTAAGGGAACCCAGAAATGCAATGTTGTCGTCTTGAAGACGTTTTGCTAGTTATCCAACTGGCTTTCTTAATTCAGAGGTGATGGCTCCATGCAATCAACACCCCACTTCCTTACTGTTTATAGTAGAAAGAGAATGTGCATTGGCATTACCACATTCCTGTACAAGTCACTCTCAATTGAGAAATCCAGTCAGTTGACTATTTTCCTTAAAGTGGACAAAAACCCAGCAGGATCGGCCAGTAATCTATAAGATTCCCGGGCCAATCCATTCCCTCCCTGCGGGGCATCCAAAATCCAAAAATGTGAAACCCCCCAGGACGCCCCGGGGGAAGTAGACCGAAACCCAGGATAGTCAAAATCCTGGGCCACAGTAATACATTCTACTTGTGTAAACCGTGTGATATGAAATTACATTTCAAGCACAGTGATTAAAAGTAGAAACAAAGAAACTCCCCACAACAATCATATAACCTTGAAATATAGCATAGAAAAAGAAATAGCACACATTGACTCCCTCTGCTTTCTCCAATTCTGGCTTTGAAATGGTCCAATCAGCATAATCTATTTACCATAATGTACTGGCAATAGTAATAAGGACCTAATTAAGTAAAGTGAAAAGATTGATAGAGATGAGTAAACATGTCACTTAAAGGCGGCACTTGTATTGAACCTGCTCGCTGTATAATGCTGGCAATTATGACGTATCTTAATAACTATGTTTTGTTCGGTCTTGTTTTAACTTTTGTCCTCTTACAGCATAGACGATTATGGCTTTATAGAAAATAAGACCATTATAATAAGAAGTCATTGTTTGTGGCAAACCACCCTGACCTGAAGAGTTGACCATTCTTGCTTCGGCTAATGCTCTTTTATTATTACTACTATATTTTTATGTGCGTTGAGTGTTCTGTTCTTTTAATGCTGGCTCAATGCATCTTGACCTACCTTCATAGAAAATTGTCTGAAGAGGTTTTATCCATCCAATTATCCATTAATATAGATAATTAGCAGGTTGTGTTGGTATAGCAAGGAGTATCCAGTACTACTTTAATGTATCTCTAGACTGTGTTAAATTAGATTTGGTACATCACTGTACATTTTACTGCTTTGAAAATAAATAACATATTTAAAGGTTCTGTCTAGTTAAAGGCACTTTCTTGGCAAAAGTAAAAAAACACACACCTGCTAACCTGCAGGATTAATCCCATGTAATCCTGTGAGTTGAGCAGCAACAATTTCAGTTTTTACCATGGCTGCCCTTTGGAGTACTATATGTTACCTTTGCACCATTCTAACCTTTCTGTAAACGGGTTACCAGTAGCCAGTAGACCCTATTCAGACTCCGCTTCAGAGGAAAGGCAGATCTTTTATTTGCTCATTCGCTTCTCTTTTCCACGTTTGTCCCTTCTTTTGCACAGTCCACCCATCTTATTTTCCCACTCCTTAATTTTTTCTTTTAACATTTGCTCATTCTCCATTCCCCATTTGCTCCACATGTTTCCCTTGGCACATTTGTGCCATCTCCTCCTCTTTTCATTTTGTTATTTTTCACATTCCCTCCTATTCGCTGTAGTTCTGATTTCCCTTTCTAACTCTTTTTTCTGTTCCACCAATCTCACTACCTCTCTCGTTTTTGTATGTTCT
This sequence comes from Gastrophryne carolinensis, assembly GCA_027917425.1. Lineage (NCBI taxonomy): Eukaryota > Metazoa > Chordata > Amphibia > Anura > Microhylidae > Gastrophryne > Gastrophryne carolinensis. The sequence goes on along the minus strand of CM051234.1, from coordinate 174,528,357 downwards.
CTGTCTATTTTTTTCTCGCAGTCTCTCCATCTCTCCTTCTTTGTGTTCTTTGGCTCTCACTTTTCTTTATGCCCTACATTTATTTTCCAATGATCTGAGTCTGCACATGTGTTTGTATGCATGTGTCCGGGGACTAGATTGGCCTTAGCTTCTGGGTACTCTTTTCCAGCTACCTGAAATGTAAACAACAACAAATCACACAATGCTACTACACATTATGAAGGGCCAGTTAACTAGAATATTATAGAATAGCTGGGCAGGCTGATTCATCACTAACGCCAGGTAGCGACAGATGAGCGTCTGTAGCAGGCATTTTCAGAGCACGCGCTAGTAGTCGCAGTGCTCGGCCGTGGGTTGCTAGTTTATAGCGACCCAGTCGCTGTGCAGTAATGTTGAATACATTGTGAGGAGTCGCTATTTGACCAGTACAGCACTGTATGGGAGCGCATGTTAGCGACTGCTCATAGCGACCGACTCAAGCCCAGAGCGCAGAAGGCGGTGTGTTTAAAGTCTGTTTTTCAGCATCTTTCCACTAGTAACAAAGCGAAAACATATGGAATTACATTGTGGCAACATTGTAACATGAACAGTTTAATGCCAGACCTGTAATGTCATTTCTGCAGAAATATCTGAAAAATTTGTCAAAAAACAGCTTTTTCAATGCCAGAAGAGGTCACAGCATTATTTGAGATTTAAAAAAAAAAAATAAAAAACAAAAACCCCGTTTAAAGAGAAGAAAAGGATTGTCCATTGAAATGTATGGGAGAGCGACAGGTCATACCTGGCACTGTGCAAGGCTGAACGCCTGCGCTGTTCGCTGAGGCTGTGAAAATGATGAATCTGACGCTACATGGCGCTATCCCAGTCGCTAAACAAATTCTGCTTCATAAATGTGTAATTGCGTACCGTGTCCGGCGTTCACCAGTCGCTATCTGTCGCTACCTCTCATTAACCAGCCACTACCTGACGCTATCCCTTCTTAAATAAGGGCCTAAATACACCTATGGGGAGTGCACACTATGGCCCTTATTTATGAAGGAATAGCGACAGGTAGCGACTGGTGAGCGGCCGGTAATGACGGGCCCCGCCACGAGAACGCCGGCTCCCCACCACAATCACACATTTATCAAGCCAATCCTGCTTAGCGACTGAGATAGCGCCATATAGCGACTCATTCATCATTATTCCAGCCTCAGCCCACAGCGCCAGCGTCCGACCTTGAACAGCGACAGGTATGACCTCTCGCTACCTGGCGCTCTCCAATGCATTTCAATGGAACAATCTTTAAATATTAATAATTAATTTTAGATATTTTTTTAAGGGAAAAAAAAAATGTACAGAATTGATATTACAGGTCTGATATTAATGTATTCATATTACTAAATTATTTAAAATGCTTTTTTTTGGGTTTCCAAAAATATGGTGGTTTGGGGGTTAAAAAACTACTTTTAACACATCGCCTCCAGCGCTCTGGGGTTTAAACATGCATTTCACAGCGCTTGAATTTTTTGAGCATGAAAATAAAAAAAAAAAATAAAAGTGAAAAATAAAGTAAATAAAACTGCCCCTCACAGTCATTGTCTACGTGATTCATTAGCGGCCATTTTGTGACCGTATTGTTTTTTTTTTTTTTTATTTAGTTTTACGTACAACCAAACAAGTAATTTATGGCTTAACACGGTTAAGAGTCCACAGAACCCACAAAATCGAGTGATTCCAAGCACATATTTCAAAAAAATTAGCCAAAAACTAATTTTTGTGGGCCGTCATTCCCACCATGAAAAAAGCTTGCGAGAGTGGCTGTCTTAGCACAGGTGCCCATGCTGGCATGCATATTAAATATTAGAATTACATTTTTCACTTATAAGTTACACTTTTTTATTTATATATTCTTTAAAATATTAAAAAAATACTAAAAAATGTTGGACTGATTTTTTAAACTGTCCTTTTTCCTAGTTTTAATGAATGATGCTTAACTAAACAGGCGTTTGTTATAGTCTACATAACAACATGGGCGTATGCACGTCCAGGATCTGCAGGGGTGCATCACGCTGCTGGACCAAGGCAGAAGAGGAGCGGAAGAGACAGTGGTCACCATGGCACCCTCCCTGTTTACCTCCGATGAGCAGGAGTACATTATGCTGGTAAGTACCCAGGCTATGCCATGCTTTGCCTACGCATGTTTTCAGCTTTACACCAGGGAAATGAGTGAGTGAGAAGGCATAGGAACCAAGACACATGGCGTGGCACACAGTAATGGGGGAGGCCTTGTTGTTCAGCCGTCTGCCTGTTGAAGGCCTAGACATGAAAAAGGCCCCTACCATTAGTGTGCCATACCACATGTGCCTCAGTTAACATGCCTTCAGGTATATGCTAAGGCCACTGTAACATGTACCACCTTTGCCTGTCTCACAGGGATACTGGGGGGCTCAGTTGTGTGCATGCTGAGGGGTATGGGACACAGTTGCAGGATGAGACAGAAGCAAGACCTTATACCTTCCAATCCAACAGTAATGGTGACCTGGAGAGCTGTGTCCCCCAGTTTGCCTAGGTGTGCCAGTGATTTGGCACAGCTACAGGGAGCAATTCAGAGATGCCAATGCAAATGCTGTTTTGGAGTAGCGACATGCTACAGTGGAGCATATGCCTATGCTGGCATGGTCACTCGCCAGACAAATCGAGTAGGCCAATCAGGGCCGGATTATGAGGGGGCGCAAGGGGCGCGAGCCCCAGGGCCTCCACCACTTGCCCTGCAAAGGGGGCCTCCACCAACCTTTGGTTTATGGTCTGGTCCAGAAGGCTTTTCAGTCTTTGGTCTGATGGGCCGCAGGGTCTGCAACAAAGCTACTGGCGGCTGTGGGGGCACTGGCCAAATCCACCACAGGGCAGAAAGGAGAGTCTGGAGCAGCAAAGCCGCCGTAGGCAACTCTACAGTGATGGCCGGGTGCAGAGCTGTCAGTCAGCGGCTGCTCACTTCCCATATGCCACCAAGCACAGCTGCTGAACCAGCTGGGTGACTACGCCCCCCCCCCCTCCACCCATAATGGCAAAGCAGGAGTTCCCGAGCAGCACGCACCTGCACAAGGGACTCGATCTGACGTTCCAGTAAGTGGGCAGGTGCAAGACAATAACCAGTTACTTGGCCGGATTATTATTTTCTTTCAATATATCTTTATTGAGTTTTGCATGAAAATCAAGAACAGTACATGTAAACAGGAATGAACACACAAAGAGAATTGCGGGGTCAGGACGGACTAGCAGTCAACAAATAATACAGCCTCAGGCGGGCTAAAGAGGTCGGGCACATTAAATGCTCAAGGAGCCGGGAACTACAGAAGCGCGGGCCCATAGCACCGTGGTCCGCGACCCCTACCACACCCCAGAGACTACAGCCAACCAAGATTCTTCTTCCATACAGGCCGACCGGATTATTATTTTAAAGGAAAAAAAATACTGTACCTGGGGCCTCCACCACAAATGATCCAGCCCTGAGGCCAATACATTCATGGGTCTGCTGCACATGTGGGAGATGTGGCACACCTCAATCATGGGAAGCTTATTGCGCATGTGGACCTAAACTAGGGCAAAACATGATTGGAGAAGAAGCAGCAGATCCTTTTATAGACTGGTGGGGAACACTTGCACCTAAAGTAAAGTGACCTTTTTATTGTGTTTTGCCTTTGCAGCCTAACACCCACACCAAGAGGACATTGGCAATGTAGGCGGTGGCACACCTGAATGCACAGGGACCAATGGCTTATAGGTACACCCAGATAATACAGCATTCATCGGATCTCAAAACATGGAACAGGCCCCAGAAAAACTGCCAGAACTTCCCAGGTAAGTGGCTGAGAGATAAGTTGCCTACTAATGCGGAGCTGTGTTACTGAATTGTGCTTCTCTTCTGGCATCGGTGTTCTGGCAGAGAAAAAAGCCCATCCGGAGCTGAGGGATCCAACCAGTGCCTTGGCAAAGATTGGGTGTGTGGGTAAGGCGTCATCCCAGTAGATTGCCAATGTCCTCATCCTCCGCTTTGGAGCAGCCTCAGAACAATCCAAAGAGGAGGAGGCCTAGGTGTTGGGCTTGGGGACACAGCCAGAGCCTGAGAACTCAGGTAGAACAGCAGACAACCAACACACACCTCAAGATAAGGAACTCTCAATTACATGTCTGCTAAGTTCTGGTGTTTTGCACTTCCTTGACCCTACAGACTTCCAAAGGATCCACGAGGACCCATAAAAGATTAGATAATATAAGACAAACGTTTTAACAAAAACTGATGCAGTATGGTGTGTTCAGAAAATACTTATTCTAAGCTTATTGCAGGATGTAGAAAGGAAAGTTGGGTGGGGGAAGGTTGTGGCAAACACTATGGAGAAGAGCAAGAAGGAAGAATGTGAGTGAAACTGGGGACACACACTAAATGAGGTCCCCCAAAAGGAACCAGGAAGAAGAAGGTGAATGACACTGGGGACACACACTACATAGGATGCCCCAAAAGGATCCAGGAGGAAGAAGGTGAGTGACACTGGACACACACACTACATGAGATGCCCCAAAAGGAACCAGGAGGAAGAAGGTAAGTCACACTGTGGGGATGCATACAAACATGGGATGCACCAAAGGTGGGGTTCAGTAACGGAGAAAACCAGTATGCATAGGTAGACATGCAAGCAAGATGGCCACAGAGCACTGAGAACCAAGGACTCTGAGGCAAGTATAATCTTGGCTTACGAGACTAGTTCACCGGTCAAATACCTATAATTATAATAATAATAAAACATGGTTGAGAATAATACGAGCAAACGCAAAATCCCGGTCTGCGAGTTTTCTTCTACGCAAATCCAAGCAATCACTGAGAGGCTTAGAATCAGGTTTTATGAAAGTTAATGGCAATTTTCTCTCCTAAAAAAGAAGTTTGTTTTCTCACCAGGCTCTGAATGGACTCCATTGTGCTTCCTGACCAGCTTCGGGCTGCACCACTGATAGCATGAACAGTGACTGCTCAGGTGATTATCCTCTTGCAGCCAGTCATTGAGGGTCATGCTAATTGTTTGGTAAAGCATGGTGCACTACTGGTGTGCCTAGCAGTGTGAATTTCAACCTGCATCTGGGTGAGCATTTTCATTTTAGCACGCAAAAAATAGCAATCATTTTTTTTTTTTTCTATTTTTCCCAAAATGGCTCCTGTGCGTGAGGTTGGACTTTTTTACAGATAAGGTACATCATTTTTCCAAAGAGGTAAGTATATTCTTAAATGACATCACCCTACTGGCTATGCTGAATAATTTGGCATTTTCTGCATACACCATAGGGCCCCGTTATTTCTAAATTTCTAAAAAATATATATAGCTCATTGGAAAAATGTCTCTTACCTGAAAAAAATGCTATTTCACAAACCCTGTTGATTTTTTGGGGAAAAAAACATTTATTTCACTTTTTTATTTCAGTTACCGTATTTGCCCGCGTATAAGACGACTGGGCGTATAAGACGACCCCCCAACATTTCCACTCAAAATATAGAGTTTGTTATATACTCGCCGTATAAGACTACTCCCTCTTCCGCACACGCTGCCCATCTCTGCCCAGCTCAACGCTGCACCCCATCTCTGCCCAGCACCACGCTGCCCCATCTCTGCCCAGCTCCACGCTACCCCCATCTCTGCCCAGCTCCATGCTGCACCCCCATCTCTGGCCAGCTCCATGCTGCACCCCCATCTCTGGCCAGCTCCATGCTGCACCTCCATTTCTGCCCTGCTCCATGCTGCACCCCCATCTCTGGCCAGCTCCATGCTGCACCCCCATCTCTGGCCAGCTCCATGCTGCACCTCCATTTCTGCCCTGCTCCATGCTGCACCCCCATCTCTGTCCAGCTCCACGCTGCCCCCATCTCTGCTCAGCTCAACACTGCACCCCTTCTCTGCCCAGCTCCACGCTGCACCCCATCTCTAACCTGCTCCACGCTGCACCCCCATCTCTGGCCAGCTCCATGCTGCACCCCCATCTCTGGCCAGCTCCATGCTGCACCCCCATCTCTGGCCAGCTCCATGCTGCACCCCCATCTCTGCCCTGCTCCATACTGCACCTCCATCTCTGCCCTGCTCCATGCTGCACCCCCATCTCTGGCCAGCCTTAGGCTGCCCCCCCATCTCTGGCCAGCTCCATGCACCAGGCATCGTACACTGGAGATGCGATGCTAGCCGGGACACTGGCCAGCAGAGGTGAGAGATCAGCCCTTTCCAAACGTACTATCAGGACTGAAGGAACTCCGATTGGCCAGTGCCACCACCCGCCCTCCTGCACATCGGATGCTCATTCGCCGCCCTCCCGCATGGTGGCAGCTACAACCCTGCGGCAGTCATATCGGCCTCCCTCCCCGCTCCCGCCTTTCAGCACGTCGGCCGCTATCTCCGCTTCCCTCCCTCCCGCATGTTGGCCGCTACCTCTGCCGCCCTCCTGCACATCGGCCACTCACCTGCAACCACCCTGTTTCTGTCGCTCACCGACCTGAGCCAGGCCAGTGTGGGGGGAGGCACCTGCCTACCGGGCATTCTCCCGGTGCCGATGGCCAGTCCGCCCCTGTCTGAAGGTATGTCACACGTGCACCCGGCGTATAAGACGACCCCCCCCCCCCACTTGGAAGCATGTTTCTCAGGGGCAGAAAGTCGTCTTATACGCCGGCAAATACGGAACTTGTGTCTTAATATTAAAAAGCTCACCATGACACAAATTGCCATTCACAAGGAACACTGGTAGTGCACCATGCCTTACCAAATAATTAGCCTGACCCCTAATGTGGTTTGCAGCAGGGACAGGCACCAAGACTGGCCGGGGTGCACATCAATTTCGGCACCTGAGGTAAATACAGCAACGAGACAGGTTGATTCATTTATTTCTGAAAAGCGAATCTGGTGAGCGACTCTAACAGCACCATGTAGCGTCCGATTCATCATTACAGGTGGCTCAGCGTATAGCATCCGCGCTCTAGCTTCCAGAGCGCCTGGTATTACCTGACGCTACCTGTCGCTCTCCCATACATTTCAATAGACGTTTCTTTTCTTCTATTTGAACAATTAATCAGCAATAAGCCATGCCTCCCCTTTATTATTAGCTGTCCAGGCTTTCCGTGGTACACAGTCAAGGGGGCTCATGCTAAATATTTGGTGAAACCGGTGTGACTTGCAGTGCGCGTTGCAGTGTGGATTGCAACCTGCATTCCGGTGAGCCTTATACCATTTAGACACAAAAAAGTGAAATAAAAATATTTTGTATACCTTTTTTCCCTGAAATTGACCTGTACCAGCAATGGGGCATTTTTACAGATGAGGTATATCATTTCTCCTATGAGGTAAGGATATTTTTAAAGTTTGGAAATAATAACACCCTATGGGCTATGCTAAAGAATTAGCCAATATTTTCTGCATAGCCTATAGGGTTCTTCTGTTGTTTCCAAATATGAAAAAAAAATCGTACTTACTTCATAGGCAAAAAGGCAAGGTTTTGACACTTTTTTGTGTCTAAACTCTAAAAAGCTCAAAAAGATGTCGATTATAATCCACACCGCAATGCACACTGCAAGTCACACTGGCGTCAACAAATAATTGGCGTGACCCTCATAGGCAGAACTCCTCCCTTCATGTTAAGTTGCAGTGTTTGAACATGCATCTGACACACTGTAACACAATGTTCCTGCTGCTAACTTGCAGCTGGAATCACAATTCAGCATCATGGAGAAGCCATCCTCTGTTATACAGTGTCAAGACACATTGCAATATACATTTCTTAAGAAAATGGGTATAGGAAGTCAATGTGACAGTCTCCAGCAAACTGGATGCCCTTACCCGACAAAACTCCAGTTTCACTTACCTCCAATATGATCCCCGGTGATCATGTGCTCTGGGTTCCCAACGGCATGGAAGGGGGGGGGGGGGGGGGGGGAGAGGGGGGTGTCTTGATGTTGAATGTACATTTTCTAAACAATGGGTCTTGGATCACTTTAACTTGGCACAAAGGCCATTGAAATGGCAGCAGAGCTGGAAGTCAGAGTGGGGACATTGTCTGTCCCTGCTCTGACTTTCAGCTACGCCACCGCTCGGGCCAGAGTGCACTTAAACAAGAGTGTCAGCCAGAGAGGCGGTGGCAGCGACAGAGCTGGGACAGCGGGCGCATAATGTATACTTTTTTCCCTTTTTTTTTTACATTCGCCTAATAAGGCGCACTGACATTTTCACCCCACCTTTGAGGAAAAAATAGTGCATCTTATAGGGCGAAAAATACAGTATTGTTTTCCTCCAGGGAATCTTTGGTTGCTGTATTTTTCCGGCTCTGGTTAGCGTTTCTTCATTACAGTTACAGAGAAATCACTACTGGGGACAAAGGGGAAACATTTTACAGTGCTTTTAGGCTGCATTTTAGTTGTTACTGTCCAAATTACACACTGTTAAGCAAAAGAAACCATTAAAATCTATTTTATTAACGCCCCAAAAAAAACATTTTGTCCCATCTAGGTCACGCGTTTCTATAATTGACAAGTCCCAATGCAAGCTCTGTACAACAAAATGTGTTCAATATTAATTATGAGCATTAAACACTACAATCCAGTTCTGCCCATTGTGCTCTATGGCGTTTGAGCTACAGCGCCAGGTTATATCTGGCACTGCTTCCACCAGAGTGCCTGGCTCTGCATCAATTTCGCTGCTAGCATTAAATAACATGCTAGCTGGCAGCCGCATCAGCACTGTTGTTTTTTTCATTCTTAAATCCCACAAAGAGTGCTGCTGAAGCCAAAAAAGTGGCGCTGTGTGGCGCTGACACTTCATTAGTAAGGCTCTTAGTGTTACAACCTGCACTGGATAATTTAAAGGCTCCTTTAGAATGCTTTAAAAATAAAAAGCTCTATTTTTTAAAGTGGATGAAAACCTGCTCGACATGGATCTTTTAGATTCCAGGACCAGCCTCTAGCCTTTCCCTGGGGCATCCTATACCAGATGCCCCTCTGTGTTGTGACAACCTCCCCCCTGGGGTGGCAGTAAACTGAACTTTTCAACCCGGTCCCACGATGTTGTTGTCACTGGCCACCGCAACCTTTGGCATCCCTTTCTGAATGGCTTGGTGCCTGAGCAGAGAGCCGGGATGATGCCAGCAGGCTGGCGCATGCCGCCGTGGCAAGTTTGAGATCAGCCAATCAGCGATCTCAAAAGTGGCACTAGCTGTGGCTTAGGCGGTGAGAAAACTAATTTTTCTTCTAGCAATTCAATTAAAAGTTAAGTAATATCTATTTAAAAAAACAGAAAATAAAATAGAGGCACTTGACAGCTATTTCTCATACCATAGAAAGATTGACTTCAACCATCAGTAACACAAAGACATTTGTTAATATAGTGCTCAATAAAAAAAAAATTCTAATCTGCGAACACGGCTGGCTCCCATTTTGCCAATTTATTTTTGCATTTATGCTGTTCTTCATACTTTTGTCACTTTAGATTTGTTTTTAGATTCACCAAGCAGACATTCAAATACTAGTGTTGATTTATGAAATAGATCTTTGAAAAGCTCATGCAGATTTTCTGCCTAAAGTGGAACCTCAGGGGAAGGTAAAATAAGACAGGCAGCATGTTCATTACATAGAGTTCTATATTAATTTAGACATAGCAAAGGTAATATTATGAAATGAGAAATCAAAGAACAGTGTCTATTTCACTAAAGGTGCATATCATTCTAGGGTCATTAAATAAATCATTTCACTGCTGAAATATAACATATAGGTATATTTTATGTATACATGTGTTTAAAGGGAAAGTCGACTTTTGATGGCATGTTGGAATATTAGGATTCAAATATATATTCACACATGGAATTAGTCTATATGCATGTGCTTTTCAGCACCACAGTCAAATCTACTAATTTGTGCAAGACCCATTTTTCCATGGGTGTAAAATTTTGCTTATTTGTGAACAGTGATGGACTGGGGCCAAAAATTAGCCCTGGATTTTACCAGCCGCTGATCAGACCAGGACACCCATGCTGAGGCCTCCAACCATGATGCCGGGGCTATAGCATTGGGGGATGGTGTTCCTTGGCTTGTGGTTACAGTGGGATTGGGTTCAGGGGCTGAGAGGGAGAATATGGGGGGCAGGGATTGAATATGAGTGTTAAAATGAGCAGCCCAACTGGCCCCAAAGCATTCTGGCCCACCGGACACTGTTCCGGGTATCACTATGGCCAGTTCGTCCCTGCGTGTGAAAGAGTACATCCACAGGCAGAACTCCAAGAGATACATAGTATGTAAGACTAAATAAGAATATAGACTTTAGTTTCTCCAGTTCAGCCTGTTTATCTCCTTTCATTGGTCTAGTAGCCATAGCTGGAGATGTTATTACATGCAAGGAAGGCATTTGAACTCTTTTAGGGCTTTACAGTATTTATGATGAACACTATTAAGCATCTTTCTGATGACTAAAGCGCCACTTATGGAGCGGCAGCATTTTTGTCGCTGTGCTACATGCTAACTAATTTGCTTTACCTATTGCACTAAAAGATATTGGCCAGCTTGTGTCAGCCTACTTGACCCGACTGCCCATTATCCCAGCGTCAGTGAGCTAAACTTTTGCCTTTTTTCCAGCACATCATATTTATGAATTTTTTCCTCCTTGAAAAGTTTGGCGCTGTATTTTTCCTGCGCTGGTCGGAGTTTCATCATCTGCGTTTTAGCTGTTGTTGTCCAAATTACACATTGCTAAGCTAAAGAACCCATGAAAATCTATTTTAATAGCATCAAAAAATGATACTTTAATTTAGTTCTGCCCATTGTGCTTTATGGAATCTTGACCAACAGTGCCAGGTTTCAACTGACCCTGCTTCAACCTGAGTTCCCGGCACTGTGACCTTTTGGGCGCTAGTGTTAAATAAGACACTAGCTGGCGGTCACATCAGTGCTGCTGTTTTTTTGTTTCCTTAAATTGCACGCTGAGTTCTGTGGTGTTGTGTGGTGCTGATGCACTCCATAGTTCCATAGTCTCACTGCTCTTACAGAGAAGAATCCCCTCCTATGTCGCTGGAGGAAGAGCCTTTTCTCTAACCGTAATGGATACCCTCGGGTTATGGTTACACTTCATAGTTAAAAATAGGAACAAAGGAGGGGTGGCAGCCGCTCAGACCAATTTATAACTAACCTGGGAGGTGCACGTTAGCAGGGCAATTAGGATACAAAAGTCTTAAAGGAGCCACAGCACTCAAACCAGTTAGCTTGCTGACCAACCTACAATCTGTCTCTAAACTTGGTTAAAAACAGAGGGCTCGGTCACTTCATAGTTAATGCAACCATTGTTTGTATTGACCCTGGGTATATTTATACATAGTTATTAGAACACCCTTCAGGCGCCTCTTTTCCAGTCAAAATAACTTTGACAATCTTTCAGGGAATTCTAGTCCCTGCATTCATTTTACTAAATTAGCTGCCCACCTTTGAACTCTGATATGTCCTTCTTACTTACTGGTTCCCAGAACAGAACACAATGTTCCATATGGGGCTTGACCAGTGACTTATACAACTGTAAAATTATGCTCTGGTCATGGATACCTATGCCCCTCTTGAGGCACCCCATGATCCTGTTTGCCTTGACAATAGCTGCCTGGCATTGGACATTATTTCGTAATGGTAGGTAATTTTCCATTGTAGTTTTACCAAGCATTTCCTTATTTAGTGTATAATCATGGCACAAATGTCTCCTTCCCATGTGCATAAAGTTACATTTATCTGTGTAAAATGTATTTGCCATTTAACTGCCCATGCTTCCAATTTATATAAATCTGTTTGTAGCTGCCTGCTGTCCTCGTTTGTCTTATTACTTTACACAGCTTAGTATTATATGCAAAGATTGAGACTTTACTGTTTATCCATTTCCTACGTCATTAATATATACTGTCAGGGTCTTGGGCGAACGGCAGTGACACGGACGACAGTTCTTCAAATCAAAGTAATTTTTTGAAAATAAATGTTCAACAGCCAAAAACTCTTAACATCAGAGAAGGTTGCAGCCACAATGCAGTACATCAAGTGGTTTCCTCACCAGCTCTAGTAAAGTCCAGGGTGGGATAATGCAGCAAGCTGAAAGTCCTTGTTGTAATCGGTCTGCTTACAGGGCATACAAGCCCACACTGTTAATCCACAAGTTCAAGTTCGGGGAACACAAACAAAGTCCTTCGGCTTCATTCAGTTTTGTCAGTCTCTGAGAGCAGTATGGCCTGGGCTCCACATCCCAGGCTGTTCACCAGCCAACTGAAAGCCTCAGCGGCTCCTTATATTTAGGGTTCCCTGCAATCAGCTTCATCACTTGTGCGAGGCCTCGGTTAGGAAACAAACCTGTAGAGGACTGGGGAATGTGGACTGGGTCCTGAAAACCTGGCATGGATCGTGCCTGATAGAGCATAGCAGGGGGAAAAATGGACACCATTCATTACTTTCCCATACACCTTACCACAATACATATTGAAGAGAATTGCGCCAGAACTGACCTTTGCAGTACTCTGCTAGTAATGGTGACCTGAACCAAGTATGTACCATTGAAAACCACCCCCTGTAAGCCAATGACTCACCCATGTGCACATGTTTTCCCCCAGTCCAAGCATTCTCATCTTGTGTGCCAGTCTTTTATTGGAAAAGTCAAGATATATGATATCCAATGACTCCCCCAGTCTTGACCTTACCTCCTCATATAAGCTGATTAGGTTTGTCAGGCAAGAACAATACCTCATAAATCCAATGTGTGAGAAGAAGCCCTATCTGTGCAAATGAATAGCGAATTCTAAGCATTCATAAGAATCCATGCAAAAATAAAATTTATTTCCTGTTTTTTAGGTTTTATTATTAATTATGTGGTCTTTATTATATTTTATTCAATTCAAGTCAAAACTCTATTTCTTTAACATTTTTTTAAATTATTTAATTAATGTGTGTTTATGTTTACTGTTTATATGTAAGGTATATTCTTATTTGTTTCATAACAATTAATGTATTTTTAGATATGTTTAGTTTTTTGTTTTTGCTTTTCTAGTAGACTTTTAAAATGTGGTTCAATATTACATTATCAATCCTCACTGATCTGTGTTCCTCCTGTAGTCAGCCATTGGTCCTGTATGCATGTTCTTTCACTCATGGTCTGGGCTCCTATGCTAGGATTATGTCTAAAGATTTCAGTTTGGCATTTAATACAATTAACTTGAATATTCTCTTCCAAATGATGGCCAAAAGGTGTCTCCTTAGAGCCATCTGTGAAGATCATAAAATTTGGAGATGATACCACCATGACAGGTCTAATTAAAAATGACAAGGAGGCTACCACAGGGAGTTAGACAGACTGAGTCAGTGGTGTAGCAGTAATAACCTGGTGTTAAACACTTCAAAGATAGTGGAGATGGTGGTCGATTTTAGGAAGGAAATTACCCCCTCACCCATCTCCATCTATGGGCAGGAATTGAAAAGAGTTCAAGAAACGAAGTTCCTGAGCAACATACAATGACATGCAATTTCAGGAGAAAAATATCAATGCCATTCTGAAAAAAGCACAAGAAACTGCTCTTCCTCTGTCAACTAAGGAGGCCACAAGACATAGTGATTATGTTTTAAAATGCCGTGATAGTGTCCAATTTATGTTCCTCCTTTACTATCTGGTTTGCAGGAGCTTACAATCAATACAGGTTCTTTTTGTGAGTCAGGTTAGAAGCAGGGCAGAAAGGATCATTAAGGATCCTACACATCCATGTCACAGTTTGTTTCAATCACTACCCTCTGGACGCATATTCAGGGTTTTTGCAGTCAGAACCACAAGGTTCAAAAATAGCTTCTTTCCCACAGTCATTCATCTTCTAAACAAATAGGTGTATGTGTATTGTATACAAATATGTTATACAATGTAAATACCAATGTTAGTCCTTAAAGTGGACCAACACCCAGGATTTTGACTATCCTGGGTTTTGGTCCACTTCGGCGGGACACCCCGATCGGGGGTGCCCCGCTGTGTGAAACCCCCCAGAAACCCCAAAAAACTCACCTCTCCCCGCTCCCACGTGAACGCCGCAGCCAATCCCCGCCAACGTCCAGGCGGGGGACAGGAACCTCCAAGCCGCTTCCGCCGCCGCCGCCGCCTCCCGCGCGTCACTCTCGGTGCGCGCGCGCCCCCGCCGGCCATTCACAGAGGGCCGGCGCGGGCGCGCGCACGTCTGGAGGGGCGCGCGGGAGGCGGCGGCGGCGGAAGCGGCGGCGGATCAGGTAAGATCTTTTTGGGGTTTCTGGGGGGTTTCACCCCGCGGGACATCCCGATCTCGGATGTCCCGCGGGGTGGGATGTGATCGGCCCGGGAATCTTATAGATTTCCGGGCCGATCACCCCTGGTTGTTGGTCCACTTTAAATTCTGTGCTATATTACTGTATATAATTTAGCTGAAATTGAATTGTGTGTAAACCTCCTTACTGCCTCATGTCTAAGCAAATTCCTTGTATCTATGTATATATATATAATTGGTGAATAAAGTAATTCTGATTCTGAACAGCCATGCACAGTTGAAAAAAGCGTCCTAAATCTCACTTGCCCCACCTGCCTAAATAGTACTAAATCATTGTCATCACTTACATTTGCTCCTGCATCCACTGAAACCTGAAAGGCCACTTAACCCATTTTCTCCTGGTTGCAGCCATCTTGAAGCACCTTGGAGACTTCCTTTTCCAGCCTTCCAGCCAAGCTGCTTTCTGGATTTAACCCACATAAACCACAAGGCACAATGGCAAGAGACTCAGCAGCACTTCCTCTATGCAGGCTACCTGATATTTGGGGAATACCATTCATAAAAACTAGGCAACTCTTCCACCAAGTATTATAGGCGCTTAAATATCAAATATTATTTATACTTAGCTATATACAACTGCCTACATTGGCTAAATGTCATTGTCCAGTCTACGTAATATGGTTGCAATTCTGCATGACACAGAAGAGAAAAGGAAGCAAAACCAGAACTTGTGTGAAACTAAAAATTTTTCTTCTGTAAACTCCTATAACACATCGTAGTTTATGCTAATACCAGCTCTACATGTCTTAAAAAAACAGTGTTGGTTCTGTGGATTGTTTTCTTGGTGTCAGGGATCTGTAAGTGCTCAAGAGAAGAAAGAGGAGGAGGGAGCTGTAGCTCAGTCCATCAGGGATATGGCTGACAAGGCACCTGTGCCTATGATGAAGACATCTGAGAAAGAACAGAATGTAGAAAAAGCATATTTTTAGATGGACATGTCCATTGTTGATATAAAGAAGAGAAACTGCATATTCAAGGGCTTAAGCATGTCAAGTGTTTAATTATTTGGCTTTCACTTTCCAGCACAACTAAACTGCCCAAATAATAAGCAATTATTAAAAAGAACATTTTTTACTAAAATCTTACCAACCAACAAACCAATTTACAGGTGTCATAGCGCAGCACTCTCTACCTCACTGCTCCTATGCTGCTCTTAGATTGGTTCAGCTATACCGTTGCTTGTAGCCATTGACAACATCTGAAAGAGGAAACACTCCTTCCTTGCCAACACCTGTCTAGCAACAGGAGACATAGAAGGTTGACGGCAGAAGGAGACCATACGGTCCATCTAGTCTGCCCTTATGTGTATACTGTATGTACTCTTTATCTTAGGGTAGATGTGTGCTTATCCCAGGCATGTTTAAATTCAGTGACTCATCTGTTTACCTCCCTGTTTTAGATGTTAATAATGAACATATGAGAACTTTAAAACATTTAAAAACTTCTGCAATGTCCTCTCTTTTCAGAATCATGATTTATTTTAACTCCTGCCTAATTTATAGCATTAGTCCCACTCCAGATATATATATATATATATATATATATATATATATATATATATATATATATATAATGTTTCTAGGCTACAATAGTGACAGCCAATTTTCCTATTCTTGTTAACCAAATGTGTTATCCTTCCTGCTTGGCCTGCTAGACCTTTATAATTCTCCTCAGCTGTAAAGGGACTACAAGCACAGGCATTCATGGGTTTATTGAGCTGCAGAACTGTTCACTGCAGCTTCTCTCTGTCTGATTCCAAACACCTAATACAACTTTATGGATGGAGTGCATGCTTGTGGTTGTTGTGGTTACAGCTGAGGACATAATCACAGACACAGGGATGTCTCTAACATACTGGTGTCTATGGTGGCACATTATAAACAGTAGGTGTTGCAGTTGGATGTTTTTGAATCTGATTAAGCCCCATTCTGGCAGACCTAGGAAATGGAAACCTCCAATTCAAACTCAAAATTGGAAACAAAAAGACTATAAGACTCTAGGTCCAGTTGTCTCCCTCTTGTGGGGCATTCTGATTGAGGATGCCAGAGTGTGTGAAACCCCTGATAATCACTGCAAAACTCTTCTTTACATTGATCTCATGGCCCATATGCAGCTGCTACACCTCTATCTGTGTGTAGCCTAGCCAGTCATTGAGAAGATCCTGCCACAGGTATGCGATCTGCATTCAGCTTTGCTTGCTGGGCTGAGAGCAGGGTGGCAAAGCAAAAGCTGGATTAAACATGTGAAGGGATTGACTGGTAACCTGCATATGCACCTTGGGAACAAAGGAAAGGTGAGTTTACATGGATCTAGGGGGATAAATATTGAGACCCCAGGCATGAGAAAGGAAACCCAGTATAAAAATCCTAGATTTTCTTCCACTTTAAAATGTTGTTACTTGTAATGTGCTGCACGAATTTATAGTGATCATGCTTGCCATCTGTGAAACTTTGGGCTATATGTAAAGAAAAGCACAGGACAATGTCCAAAATGTGTGAATTTAATCTGAAAATGCTCAAACAATCTGCTTGAACATAAGACTTGCTGCTGATTGATCTATGAACTGAATCCTGCACATCTGGGATTTTGCTCTATAGTTTAATACAGACACTTATTAAAAAGTAGAGCAGCGTAGACCTATAGCTAAATGTCATTCATTCCTTTAGTCATTTTTTTATTATTCCTATAACTAGCACTATAGGTTAAGAACTTCATATCAATTCTTTTGCTTTGATTTGATAGAAACTCAGGGGAAATTATTATAAGGCCCTGCTAACAGGCTATAAAGCTGGAAATTTCATTAGTACTTTTTAAAAGGAAGAATGGGTCAGGATCAAACAAAAACTGTAGATAGTGTCAAGAGTCAAAAGAATCTAAGAACTTAATGCAAAGACTGAAAGTTATTATTTATTGCTGTTTTTTATACTTATTTCCATAATTATAGTAATGGATTGCATTAAATAAAATGCATTTTGCATTAATAAGCATGTATTATCAAAGGTACTGTACAAAACATATATGGATGTATAATATATTAAGAACAGTTAATGAAACTTTCCATATAAAGTTCAGGAATATGTGCTCTGTAGTTAAAAAAGTTGAAATGTGAACTAACAAATGATACTAAAACAGTACAGAACTAATCATAGTAGTAGTAGTAATTGTAAACTTAAGATAATTTAATATGGTTGGATTTTCACACTATTATACACCATAACCAGAAATTACATTGTCTGTAGAAAACTGCTTTATTGAATTATCACCCTTTCTACCAATCCCTTTACATGTGTTTAGCCTCATATGCCATCTAGTAGGCATTTTGAACAAGATATCATCTTGTTTTAGCATAATGTGGTATGACCATTTACAGCCAAACAGGCAGTTATGAAGCACATTGGATTTTTTTATATGTATTGCCATGTGAGCGTCTATGCAGTGGCGCTTAGAGCGACCGCTTAGTAGACCCTGTAAGCGGGTGTCGGGCGCTATAACCTAGCTTAGTGGGCGGATAAGTGGCGCTGTACTATCCTGTCCAGCATTGATGAATGTGATGTCTGTCCCTGATTCACTGCAGAGCCAATCATGAATACTAGGTGGTGTTCCAAGGTCCCTTGAAACACCAGCTTTGGAGAGGTCTGAATAAAAAGGGGAAATCTTTAAACAAGATGGGCATTGGAGGTTTACACATAATCTACTGCTGGAATTTAAAACGGTTTTGTCAGCATAAAAATGTTTTTTGAAGAGTGGCCAGCTTGCAGAAGTCTGTAAAAGACCTGGCCATGAGCCTCAGCTGGTCCCAATTACCCCACCCCCCCCTGTTTCTATGCCCAATTTGGACATTAAAGGAGCAGTATCGCAAATTTTTCTTGGTGACTTATATTTAAATGGTACTTTGAATGTAGGTAAGTGTTGGAGTAAGAATTACAAATTTAGAAAAAAATGATGTCTGTGTTGTGCAGCTGGAGACTAACAGCTCATGTTTATGTCTTCTGAGTGTCGGGGCCCAACACTCTGGCCTGTTCCACGCTGAGGAGAGGGGGAAACAATATAACAAACTAATCAGCTGGTCAGTGCTGGCAGCCGTCCAGCATAAGATAATATTGCAACATTGCCTGGACAGAACTCATATATCTAAAACAGAAAGAAAAGCTCTAGAAGTCATTTAGCTCATTGGTAAATTCAATGTCAGTTTGAGTCATTGGTTCGAATCTCAGACTCACCAGTTTTTTTTTTTGGGGGGGGGGGGGTTATTTTATTTCAGAATTGGATTTTTATGTTTACATCCTGTTTTTTTGCTCTAAACAATTTTTATTTTGACAGTTTTCCCTTCATGTTGGCTCTGCTGCAGAATCTTTCAGTTTACCATTTTCTCTTTCATATTCTTATTTTTCATTTTTCCATATGATCTTTCTTTCAGCTTTGTGTGTTTTGAGCAAAGCCCAACCCAGGTTTGGGTCTGGAGTTTTGTGCCCCTAGGGGCATCCCGACTTGGGATGCCCTGATATGTGAAATCCCCAAGTTCGCCTGTGAAAACGTACCTTTCCCTGTCCCACAGCGCATGCATGGGCTCTCATCCAATCAGCGCTGTTTACACGCAGATGGGGAGCCTGAGCAGTAACCTTCCTGGCCGCCCGGCCTGTCTAAATGACTATCTGCGTGAGCGCGCCAGAAAAATGGGGGGATCTGTGGTTATCCAGGGGTCGTTTCACACAGTGGGGCATCCCGATTTAGGATGCCCAAGGGGGAAGGTCAATGACCGGGTCTTATAGACTTCAGGGTCGGCCACTCAGTGTTTTGTTCCACTTAAATACCTTTAGATTTTCCTGCACAGTTATTCAAAGAAGAATTTCAGTTATTTTCAGTCAGTTTAGTTTATTTTATATAGATTTTACACATTTGAGTCACCTGGTCTCATAACAAAAGCAGCACCTCACACACACACAGCCGTTACCACTGATTACAGTGTCAGCCTCTGAGGTAAAGTGTTGCTAGGAGGCCAGTGGGCTAAATGAAGCAGCTCACTAAATTACAACCCAGCAGATCCCCCTATTCAGCAAATGGACTGAGCCATTGCCATTATACAATTTAAAAGAAAGGCAGATATTTTTTCCTTTTTCTATCGCCACATTATTTATACACATGTTAGAAGCTATTATGTGGCTATTTAATTATTTATCTTTTTTAATGCAAATTTTGTGATACTGCTCCTTTAAAATAAGAAAAGCAAGTCACATGATCACCACAATTATCCCCTTATTCCAGTGGGAGGTGGGACATTGAATGGCAAATGCAGACCTGAGTGACAGTTAGACTTGAGTAAATGACCAGTACAGTCGCACTCACTACTGCATGGGATTGGGCACCAGACCTGCTACTCTGTGCTTTGTTTCAAATTGCTGTGCACAGAACCTGGGATGCTGGGGATCCCTGGACTTCTACTCAACCCGCATTTTTTTAATTCTTTGTCTTCCTTTGCTGCTCACTGCATTCACACCAGGTTTTTTTCTTGTACATTGGCATCTACTACCTCTTCCTCCTTTAAGCAGACTGCAGCTGACCATACAAACATACCTACCCTGCTCCCCTCTCTTAGCTGGTCCTTCACTTTAGAGAAAAGTAAAGGTTGGTCATTGGTTCATGGAATGTCTTGCCATTCTACCTCTGGTTGTATCGCTAAATGAAAGCCATGATATAGACCATGAGAACTTCCTATTCAGCCATGTTGAATGTTTCAGTGTGTCTGGCATCAGCAATGGATGACATAGAGTGAGTTTGTTCATGGCTCACAGTTCAACTGACTGTTTTTGCCTGAAATGGAAAGGGGTGATTTAAACAGGACCAACGGCCTGGCACAGTTAGAAAAAAACTCCCCCAAACTCACTTGAAAAGTGAGTAGAGGGCTAACATTTATCATATTTTATGGTCAGTTAATCTTATGCAAAGTATTATAACCTGACCCTCAACTTCACTTTGATTGCGTCAATCAAAGACATGGGCAGTTTGGCAGTCCTTTGACTTGTACTTCTGTACTTTATTTATTAACCTTGGTGTGTTTGGCATTTGAGTTGGGATTTTGTGCGTTTTTTCTGGCTGTCGAGTCAGGAATTTGTTTTTATTTATTGGTGCTATATATTGTTTTAATTCATAGATAGCATTTTGTTATAAGAATAGCATGTTAGAAGATGTAGCTGTAGATGTTTCATAAAATATTGTGCAGTGTAAATTTAAATGAATTCTCCTTGATACAGCAAAATGAACATACATAACGACATAAATGGGAGTAATCATTTATTTTTCATCTACTATTATGGTAAGATTCTTTGCAATAGTTTTGAATGACGCAGCACTCTCAACTTTTTCATAACCTTTGTTTAATCAGAATGATTAGGACAGTTAAGCTAAATGTTACTTTCCTCCATCTATTCAAGGATAAAAAATGCTAAAGCAAGATTGAAGACGACTCAGGGGAGGAATCAAAAAAGACATGAAATGTCTTACATCGAAATCATAATCTAGAAATTACAATTCCGATCTTGACTTTCATGCAGAGCCAAGCAGCACAGGCAAAGGAAGTAGAAAAAGCCTAATGATAACATTGCTTTACCTTACATTTGCAAGTCAAGCAAACATAATTAACCAGTTTTACTTTAGAAAAGCAAAAAGTAAATGCAGCATTTTATGTTTTGCTTTGCTTTATAATTCCTCTCAAGCCTAAATGAAAGTCACCTCTGTTTCAAAGTATAGAGTCATAAATCAAAAAGCCTTCCCCCACCAGCTACCCTAAATAAGCTTATTAAATTAAATAATTACCTTACTTTACATGAAGCCCCCCCCCCCCCCACACACACACACCCCAAATCTGCTACAGCAATTGGGTAAAAAAGTCATTTCTGATACTCATTAGTGGCAAACATGGAGCTAGCTTCCAGTGGTGAGGACCTCTAGCACAGAGCAGGTAAATATTTATTTTTAATTAAATTACACTGTAACAGGTTAAATAGTAGGCTTCTTCAGGGATTTAGCATGGATCTAAACCCAAGGGGCCTCAAATTCATCTGGAATCCATTGTGTGCACCACCAAATGCAGCTTTACATTTTCTGCATGGGCAGATATACTGTAGTTTGTGGGCATGAAAAACAACCAACAGCTTAGTCCATACTCAGAGCTCTACCTCACTTCTTGATCCACCTCTGCATACTAAGCAAAGGAAATAGCACACTGTTCATCATTCATGTGAGGTCCTTCCTCTGTACTTTGACTCACACCCAGTCTGGGTAATGGTCACTCAGTGCCCACAATTCATACACCAGTCTGTTCTCAGGTTCTTCTGCCTCTCCATACACAGATTACTGGCAGTTGCAGCCTCCCCTGTCTCCCCTAGACTTAACTGTCCTGCTGGGTACTGCTTTGTGCTCTCACTAAGTACTTATGCCTAGCCAGCATAGTCTTCTAGTCCTGGAATCTAAAACCTGACGACCTAGCAAACTTGTTTAGTTAGTAATAGTTGACTCAGGTTAGTCATCATTTTGCAGAAGAAATAAGATGAAATATCATGGCCTTTAATCCCTTTGTGGGGGAATGTTAATCACTTTTAACAGGACAGGGGCTACTGCAAGTAAATGGGAAGTGGGACCCTGTGCCAGTGTTTTAACCCTTTATAGTGTGGATAGTAATTGTATTTTATTTGTAAATGTTACAAAGTGGTTTTCTTTCAGTTAGGGGGATCTCCTGTAAAGGAACGGGGGTCTACCGATACATATGTGGCACCATTGAAATTAGGGGGGTGGCCATCAACTTGCAGTAGCCCCCGTCTTACATTCCCTACTGAGATGCTTTCTTTAATCAGCAGCAGTAGTATTTGTGGTCTGCAGTAAGTCACAGTAGTGTCTGCGGTATCTCAATCGTGTCTTTTACTAATAATCCTCAGGGCATCCCAATTTGGGATGCTCCTCCAAATAAAGATGCAAAAATCAAGCACGAAGCTCTTAAACATGGGGTACAGAAAATAGTGAAAATGCATTGAAGCATGTGCCCTAGTACAGGAGAGTAAACTGACTACCGTGTGTGGGGCTGTTTCCTGTCCCCAATTAGATGAAGCTCTGCTAGGAAAAGGTGAGTACCTCTCTAATACAGGGCTCCAGCAGGAAGGATTTAGGCCCACTTTAATGAGTGTTCACTAATGTGGACCATACCTAAGTTCTCCTGTCTGTGCCATCCCAAGATGCCATCTGGTTAGTGAAGAAACCTTACAATGACAGGATGGTAGGTGCCTGGTTCCAAAATATGTCTCTTCTCTGCTTGGCTTCTCAATGCAGGTCTGGTCTCTCCCCCCACTGCCAGCTCAAGTCCAGGGCTACACTTGGCAGTGTCCTTTACTTTTTACTTTTTTCCATTTCCAAAACAAAGATTTTTTTTGCAGAGTTGCACTGTTTCAAGCTTAAGTCAAGTTCCTTCCAAACACCAGCATTAGTGGTCAGCAGAAGAGGAGCCGGCTAGGCACTCCACAAGGAGCTGTAATGTCAGGGGGGGGGGGCACAGAGCAGCGCTGGATGAAGATGGCGTAGGTAATTAAAATGTAAACTTAGAATAAGAAAATGTTTGTGTGTTTTCACTACCTACCTTGAACTAATAAGGGGTCCAAGAGTAAGGGTAGGGGGTCAGCAAGTTACCCACCTAATGCTTTTTTTGTAAAAAAATTAGGTTTACATGCCTCAGAACACTATGTGCATCTTGTCTCTTCAAGGCTATATTGACTATGCACCAATAACAACCTGAGAAGACAGCCCTGTTATAGGTGATGAAGAGACCAGGACCTCTGCCTTTTCTAGCTTCTTTTGGCTGTCAGGTTTGGGGGTGCAGGAGGCAGAGAAATCACTCATAATTTCCTCTTCCGGACACCGCCTGGGGTAAAATAAACGAGGCATCTTGCGAAGAGCAAGGTAAGCTGCGCAACTGTTTTTTAATAATCAAGCTGGACAATGCTTTAATTAGCATGTCAATAAATCCATCGAAAAGGTTGCAAAACCATAAGTTACCAGACCAGTTCTTTTCTAAATAACCACACAACGCCCCTGTGCTTATTCCATAGACCATCCAATTGTGATTGTATGTTATGTATCTAAGAGATACAATGGAATCATAACACTACAGAGCACATGCGCGCAGCGACACAACCAGACATGGCCTGAAAGTCTACGCAATTGCCCGGAATTGTGGCCCCCCGAATTCTTCCAAGTGGAGGTTTATGACACAGGAGGGTCGCCAACCCCCTGGACCTCTTGAGGACTAGCGACAGCAGATTAGGGCGCATCACCCATCAAGGCTTCCAAGATCCTGGAAGTGTGCCATAAGTGACAGCGCCATGCTAGCAGCTGGTCTGCTGTTTCCAATGCGGAGGCATTTGGCAGCTGTAAAGCTCTCCAGTGCTGATGGAGCTCTTTTCATCGGGGAAAAGCTGACCTACACAAGGTACAGCGGTCAGTCAGCCCCACTTCGCTGCCTGAGCCTCAGCCCCTAATGCATTTGGAAGAGTGGTCACCCGGGACTTATCTTAGGTGCCGTCTAGACCTACACTGGAACTCACCACATGGGTGCCACACAAATGGAACCACCACACCACTGCTTAATCTTCCTTATTACAAATTTTTTATGGCGTTTTGTCTAGATTGTATGTTTTTAAATGGTTTTAATTGTGTTTGGAAGCTGTATGTGAAACATGAATAAAGAATGTAATAAGGAAGATTAAGCACTGCACACTTGTTGGTTTATATTGGCTTTGATTTTGGTTGGTGCAGCGGTTTCCTTGTGTTCCTTGTAGAGCTACACTGGGCTCCTACCCTCCCTCTCCATATTTTACATGCTGCCATTGTCCTCTGTTTATAAGGGCTACAACTGGGTGGACAAACCATCATAAAGGAGTCATGACTTTACCCTTTTTTAAAAATGTCACAGCATGGTGCAGACCTATTGCATGAGGACCAGTCTTGCATGAGGACCTTTTTGGAAAAATCACTCGAGAGTTGAAAATCTCCAGTAATTTTAATGAGCGGGTCAGAGACTGTCTGACTTGGAGCAACATGACTCAACCTAGTCCATTTCTCTTGCTAAGCAAGGTAATGTGCTAGAGGAGCTTCATCTTGAGAATCTGACACTCAACCATAAAACTGAAGATATAGAAAACAGGTTGCAGCATGCCATTATCAGAATATGAGGCATTCCAGAGTCTGTTACAGATCTGCAGTCTACTGTGCCTGCCCTATTCCAGAAACTTATACCATCGATCCCTGTCGACTGGTTGGAGGTCGACCGTATCCATGGAACACTTTAGCACAGGAGACAAGATGGCCTGTCTAGGGACATCATTGTAAATCTTCATTTTTTCATACAAAAGAACAGCTAATGAGGGTAGCACGTGAGAAAGGGGATCTTTCATTTTAATCTTACAAGTACCAGCTCTATGCCGACCTGGCACCTCAAACGATTGCCAGACACAGGGAGTTAAGTCCTTGCCTAGACCTGTTACTTGCCAACAATATCACTTATAGGTGGGGCTTCCCCCTTTAAACTCCAATTTGACTACAAGGGTGAAGCATATTCTGCCGGAGGAAGCTAGCACCCTACTTGACACTCTTTCTCTCAAAACATCTGAAAGAGGCACATGGGGCTCACCCCAGAACAAACACGCTTTATCCTCCTCACCAGCCCGAAGGCACTGGTAATGCCAAAGCAAAGGCTAATACATCAACAGCGCTGTCACGTAGATTTGTATTGGTGGCAGAGGGGGAGGGGTGACTTTGCAATGTTTGCATGAGGTTCACCTCACTAGAGGATATCCTTTGCTGGCTTAACCTGAAGCCTGCGTTCAGGATCTGCCAGATGCAGATGCAGCTCATATTTCTAGTTTTTACACTTTTAACATTTGAATAATTGATGTTGTTTAGTAGTTAGTGTTACGTGTGCTGTGTTATATTTCCCTTGTGAGCTACAGACTCGGCCCTCCCCTATGGCTCAGCTACAGTTTCCCTTCCCCTTCCTCCGGCATGAATTCTATACCCCCCTCATGGCCCTCCTCATGGTTAGCTTTAGCTTTATTTACCTATTTATTGGTCCTCTAGGTTGATTAATAAGCTAATGGTATAATATCCCCTTCCCCCATCCGGTCACGAAACCATCTTGAAATGCAATTTCCCACTATGTTTTTTGTTTTATTAGAATGTTTTTACATTAAGGCTGTCTCTGCAGCATTGCTGACTCTTCTTCTCCCGGATACCCTCAACATGGCAAAGGTGGTGACAGGTCCCTGTCTACTCTTCAGCTTTAGGGACCAGGTGGTCCTGGGGGTCTTTTATTTGTGCCTCTGCCATAGGGAGAGTACTATAACCTCCTCAGTCTCTGACTGTAGCCCATTACCGTTATGATAATACTTTTGGGGTCAATACTCTCAGCAATCTATGCATGCATACTCTTCAGTCTCCACTTCCCTGTGCATAACAAGTGCCGGTTGACCCAGTTGTTTCGCAATAGGCCTGCCCTATTGAAGGGTATGCCAATGCCCCTTGGAATGCCTTTTTTAATGATTCTTTGGTTGGTCCCATGTATTGATGTTCTATTCTATATTCTATTGAAATGTTGGGTTAGGTTGTGTGCTTTATGCTTTTGTTGTCCCTTTCTACTCCTTTCATTCTCTTCATGTCTCCTTTTATGTCCTCTAGTTCCCTCTTTTCCTCTTCTTCTTCCCCTAGTTTACCACCAATGCCAAGATGATCGTTCATCGAAATTAAGTTGTGCTCATGTCTGTCAGATTAGTCTTTTTGAATGTACAGGGACTAAATGTCCCACAGAAACAGGTAAAAGACTTATGACAGATGAGAACTTTGCATGCTGACATAATTTGTTTTCAGGAGACCCATTTTACTCAAGCCTCCTCCCCTAGACATTTGACCAGTGAGGTGTATTGATAGCCTTTATACATTCCCTACAGTTTGCTTTGGATTCTGAAACAAAAGACCCCAAGGGCTGATATCTAATTTAAACTGGCCTGATCCATGACTCTCCATTCACTAATGTCTTTGATTACGCTCCTAACACAGAGCAAAACACATTTTTTGACAACCTCCTGTCTGTAGCTTCTTAGCATAGCAAAGGCCTCTTAATGGCCGATTCTAACCAGGTTCTTTATCCCCATATTGATAAGAAGTATGGCAATACAATCTCTAGCTGCCCCGCCTTGGACTCGTCCAACAAACAGTTCAGAAATCTCCTGGTTCATCACCATTTATTGGATACGTGGAGGGAGGTGTATCTGGCCAGCCAGGATTTCTTATACTATTCTCATCTGCACCATCTCCATGCCAGCATAGACGCTATTTACATACAACATTTTTCTATCCCTCTACTGACAGCTGAATCAATGATTTTGAGCTCTCTTTGCTGCTTGATTGTTCCCAAACCCGACCTGGAACCTGAATGAATCACTTCTTAATGATACCTCCGTGGTCAGTCAGCTACAGGTTTGGAGGACTTCTTTTCTGGTAATGTGGGTTTGGTAGACTTGCCAGTTATTATCTGGGAGTCCCATAAAGCAGTGCTATAGGGTACACATATTCAGCTCACCTTTATAAGGAAACTGCAGCACAAAAATAATTTATCTGATCTCATAGAGCAGCATTGTTTGTTACCTTCACTAGGCCTTTAAACAAGACCTGTCCCTGCACCTTAAAAAATCTCTCATGCAGCTGAGCCATAAACTTAATCTATGTATGTATCTATCATAAAGCCGAGCATCAGATACGATGGACCAGATTCCACTGGTACAATCTCTGCAATAAACCTGATGCTCCAGTGGCTAGGAGACGCAAGGGCCTAGATGTTAAAACAAAGCCGATCCACTTGAAGACCAGAGATGGTATTTTATGAAGTAACCCCACCAAAATTGTAGACAAAAGGAAGCCAGACTTCAGTTGGAGGTGGTGGTAGAACTGTCTGCAATACACGGCGCTTTCAAAAATCTGAGCCAATAAGCAACCTATTCCAGAATATTTCACAGCCCCTTACTACAAGAAGTTTGTCCAGGTGATTTCCCCCTATTTATTATATTCCTTCAAAGTTCCTCTGAAAGGGTATAGTTGGGGTGTGGATACCTTCCTAGCAGGGGTTAGTATGATACAGACAACACCATTTGGTCTAATTTTAGGCCCATTTCTTTATTGAATGTTGACATCAAAATCCTGGCTAAGATCCTGGACGTGCGTGTTTATAGACACATTAATGAGCTTTTTGCTTGCATGCAGGTCAGTTTTATCCCATCCTGGCAAGCCAATTACACTATTAGGAAAATTATTAATCTCATCCACTTGGCCAATATGGAGGGCTAGTACGCCATGCTATTTACGTTAGATGTACACAAAGCATTTGACACTGTTTCCTGGGATTACCTATTTTTTGCACTTCAGTGCTGGGGTTTTGGTGTCAAGGTTGTTAAGTGGGTATCCTCCCTTTATTCTAACTACGGTGCGTTAATTAAATATGCAATGTTCCATTCCTGTAGGTTTACAGTTAACGAAGCAAGGGTGTCCCCTATCTCCACTGCTTTTCGCCCTAATTATCGAGTCATTGGCCAGGCTGATTCAATAAAATACCAACATCTCTGGGGTTTGAGTTGCTGGCTATAAACACAAAACCTTACTATTTGTGGATGACTTATTAATGCTGATTACTAGGCCCTTAACCTTGCACCCTAACCAGATGACTTTATTAGGTAAATTTGAACAGCTATAAGGGCTTTAGGTTAATCCTGCAAAGTCCTTTGCCCCATTGTCTCTTTGTCACCGATGATGGTGGACCTAATTAAGGATTCATAAGATTTTCAATAGCAGTAAAGTGCTATATCGTACCTCGAAGTCCATCTGATATGCAACTATACCTCTCTCTACTCTGCCAACTACCCCACCAATGTTGTGATCCCTGCAAACCCTCCTTGACTCCTGGCCAAAGCTTAATGTTTTATAGTTGGGGAGGATGGGGGCAGTTAAGATATCCTGGACAAGCAAAGTTGACCTTGTTGTGCTTTTTGTCACTAATAATCTTGTGTTTGTTCTTTCCCGTAATTGCTGACCTTTTTTTTTTTTTTTGGTTACAGATTGCATTCGGAACCATCATAGGATATGGCAGTGTGTGTTAGAGTCTTGGGCAATGCTGCTGGACATGCATGAGAATGCTGGCTGGGGGAAAAATTGTTGGTTTTATGGCCACCAATGTTTTTAGGATTGGCCGTGTTGGCCTTTGTGGCATTTTGCTGTTAAAGTTTTGAATTTTTTGACAAATGTGTGTGTGACTGCTTAGGCCCATGTGTTTAGTTTACTGTATTTCCACATAAAGAGCCAAGCCAACCTTTCAACATAAGAGACCATTAGCAAGCAACACAATAGGAGGTATGTAGGTAGACCAGGACAAATGTATTGGACACAATCCCCAAAAGTTAACAACAAAGGTACACAAACAAAATTAGGAGTGATCTGGAAGCCACATCATCATGGGGTTGGTCCAGCAGGGGTGTCAGATGGAACCAGATCTGGATGTGGCAGGGATGCTGGTTGGCCATTGGTAGGAGGAACGTTGTTGGAAGCCACAGGACCAGCTCCAAACAGGGCCTGGAAAAAAAGTGTTGCTACTGGAGTTACTGGTTCAGTACCTGCAGCAACTGACTCATTTCCCTCCTGCTCGCTGCCTGCTGTTGTACCAGCTTTGCCCCTTGCTCCTGGGCCCATGCAGCCTGGTGTTCCTGTTGCACCCGTGTGGTTAGTTGGCATTTAAGGTCCCTAATTTGTCCTTCCATCACTGCCCCTCTTTCTACCAGTTGGACCTGGGGTTGTTGCCTATTGTAGGCCACCAGCATCTGTGCCCCCAGTTCATAGTTCCCCCTACTGGGGCGCCTTTTCGGGTCATGAACAACCCCCAATGAAGCCTGTAAAGGAGATAAGAAATAAACATCACTCAACTGTCAGTGTTTTCCTACAGTTTATTGGTCAATAACCCAGATTATTGTTTAGCGTGTGTAGATGAAGGTAATTTGATCTGCTGTTAAAGCTGGGAATAAGCATTTTTTTGTTGGGCCAAAGCAAATGATGTCCCTGACAGCTGGCCACAAGGGGTATGTGTTCCACGGGCCAGGTCTTTTGCAATGTTACCAAAAGCGGAAAAGGCATAGTGAAACTACTTGTGAGGCCACATACCAGCAACTCTTGCAGACTCTGCTCCATTTCCTAAATGTCAAATGTGAGGCCTATGAACACAGGGGAAAAAAGAAGAAATAACACGAGAGAGGGAGAGAACCTTAACCAGCATGACCAAAGGGCACATCAGCAGACAAATTTGAAAGTTCTTCGAAGGTGTGCACTGACAGACAGCATGTGCTGTCTGGAGGCAGGGAAAGCTGCTGTTGGGTTGCCTTGCTGACTGGGGCCTGCTTCCACATGGTCGGAAATCTGTTGGCTGGTGCCAGGTTGGGAGATTGTGTGCAATCAAGACATGTGGCTGCGTGTAGTGAGATCTGGGTTACCAGGTTCATGCCATAATGTCAACAATCGCCCACGGGCAGGAAATTTGAGAATCGAGAAATGACAGCAGGTTGGATACTAAGCTACCAGCTTTAGAATGGGGGAGGGGAAACAAAAGTATAAAGAGCAGGGTTGAGTGTGCATTTAGTGTGTAACCAACAATAACATGTGTTTTGATTTAGGTGATAAAGGATACCTGGCCTGAAGACACACAGACTGGCATTGGATGTTGAAAATTTCATTCTTTTGGGTAAATGGCAAGAACTGTGTTTTTAATCATGCCCTAGAAATAGCAGGGAACATTGGGACCCAGGTAAAGCATAGTTAAAAAGTGATGGAAGTGTAAAAAGTGCAACCATGAAACAAGAGCAGCCCAAAAAAGATTTAGCAGAGCCATAGACAGGGAAAGTGGTTGAAAAAGACACATTTTAGACAAACTAACATTTTTATATTTCCTCCTTTGTAGGAACAGTAAAGAAGTCACAGCCCAGAGACATTCAGAAAGAGAATGCAGTGTATTAGTAAATGTTTTTGTTGATATTTTGCTTATGTTTTTGTGACTATATTGCTTATGTTTTTGTGGATCCATCTGTGATGAATTCTCCTTGGATTTGAGAAAGAATGCTGGTGTGGCATGACTAAAATAGAGAAAGATTGATTCAAAACAATTGCACAGTTGCAATCGGACAAACGCAAATCAAAATCTAGATTTATGAGCGCCAATAGCTTATTACATTTATGAATCGAACAACAAAAATACGGTGCCACTTTGGCTACAGCCCCAATCGATGTCAGCGCTATTTGCCCATTTGTGGCGTTGCTGCTTGGGTACTGTCTGCACCTGCACCCCTCAGCAGTGGCAAAAATGGTCCTGCTTGGTGCTATTAATAGGCTTCTCGTGAACAGCCTACCTCCTCCACCATGCATACCATATGCCAGAACTTACCTATGTAATTGTTTATATAGTCACTGAGATATGCATTCAAGTAGAAACTCAAATCCACACCTAAAAGAAAAAAATAATCAATAGTGAAATACATAATTTGTAATATTTACTTGCAAAGACACCGTTGGTTGATTTTATTCTATTTTGGCTTTCAATAGATAGCTTTCAATTATTTTTAGTTTAAAACACAGACAGTATAATTTAGTTTAGCACAGAGAATTTCTATAATACAGTCACTACCAAAAAGGAAAAGGTCAGATAATACAGCATCTGCTGAGCAGTTGGTAAATTGATTGCCATGTTTATGGCTTCATGAGCCTGAAACAGTCTTTGTTTTTATCATTTTTAGCATTAGGGGCTTACTTCCTATTGCTGCTATCAGTTAACTACTTGTGAAAGTTAAATGAAAAAAATGATCTTTTGCTGCTTGTGAAAAATGACTAATTTTCAGGTTTAAATGCCCTCTTTGTCTTGATTAAAATAAAACAAAACAAAACAAAAATGAATTATGAACAAGACTCCTGGGGCAAGCTCAAACAAAAAACCCAATGTGTTGGGAATTCTTTGTGATTATGGTACAGTAAAGTGGTATATTATATCATTCTTATTCGTTATAAAACAGATATGCTCATAAACAACCATAAAGCTCAATTTTCAAAGCATTGTTTTTTTGGCAGAGACTGACAGACTTTAATCAAATCAGAAGACTCAAGCAAGACAGTTGGTAAATTAATAGAGCATGACATTAAAATGTTGAAACCAAGAGGACAATATATCACTAGCGCCCCGTAGAGTCACTTGAGCATCTGTGGAGGGACGCTATTAGCGCCTCAGCCACAACGCCATCCACAGGCAGACGGCGCTGTTAGGGTTTAGCGGTGTAGGCTACCCATGGCGCTATGTATTTTTCCATGATACTCAGGAATACAGTGCCACAAAAAAACCCTTTAACTAGGGATGGCTGCACAGTGATCAAGTGAAAACACATGGAATTACATTTTGGACATACAAATTAAATGATTGGCAGGCATTAAATACATTTAAAATACATTAATGCATGAAAAATCTTTCAGAACAGGCCACGGATCCTGTGTCACTTGATTGAGCACAAAGAAAAAAAAAAAAAACGCTAGAATATACCAAAAAAACAAATAGGAATGGAATGGCTAATTGAAGTCAATAGGAGAACAACACTTGGGCCCTTCTGCAATGTTAGGATTTATTTTTAAGTAAAAAAAAAAATTAAAAAAAATGTGTGCAGAATTGATCTAACAGGTCTGAGATTAATGTATTCATATTACAAAATGATTCTAAAAACATGTATAATGTTACATTCAAAAAATATGGTTGTTTAGGGGTTAAAAACTAGTTAATACACATCGCCGCCAGCGCTCTGGGGTTTAAACAAGGAATGGACAGCGACAGCACATTCGGAGCGTGATTTGTTGATGAATATGAAGCTAGCCGTTCGCTCTGGCCATTCGTTGTCAGGCGCTCACATACAACGCTGGACCTGTGAAACAGCGACCCCCCAGCCCGTATTCAACATTACCGCACACCGACTGAGTCGCTGTCATCAAGCTAATGCCGGCCAAGCACAGCGAATACTGGCTGGCACTGAAAAAAACACGCTACAGTCGCTCATCTGTCGCTACCTGGCGCTATTAATGAATCGGCCTCTGAGTGTATGATGTGATGTGGCGCTGTAGGGAACACAGCACCGGTGCTAACATAGCACTCGGTGCTCTTGATACATGATGCTAGGAGAGGCGCTAAACTTTTTTTTGCATCATAAATATGACTTGCTGGTGGCGCCCACGAAAAAAGCACCTGCCACTATGTGTCACTATATGGCCTTAGCGTTTCTGAAATAAACCCCTTTGTTTCTTTGTGCAACTTCTCCCCACCCCTGTTGCATTAGATGCCTGGACATGTGCGGTAAAGAAGCCCGAGGGGTCATTTGGTTCCTGTAAACAAAGCACCATGAAAGCCTTGATGCAAAGGCTTTGACATTTTTTGAGCTCATGCTCACAATGTGCATTTTTGTGGCGGTGCCCACAGTCCACCCATTAAACTCACCTCTTCTTGATCCATTAGCACATGTGCAAGAATGGAATCCCAGCCACACACATTGGTGGCACACGGCTATGCATAGCCATTCAGTTGTGGCATGTGTGGCCGTGCACAGTCAAATGGGGTTGCAAGTGATGCCCCGGCCAGCCACGCATGCACCGTGCGCTCGAGAGAGAGGGGAGAGGGAATCAGCCTGCCCTGGAATTCATCACTCCTTCTCCTCCTCAGCAACAGCCACACAACTCATCCACACACTAAATTTCACACCAAAATCAGGCTCAGCAATGAACTGCATTGCCACTGAAACCACAAATGCACAAACTCATACACACACACACACACACACACACACATGCACAATGCACACCCCCAAAAAAACTGCTAACACACTCTGACAAACACAAGTGCAAAACAAATGAAGCTCACCACTAAACCAGATTAATTGTAGAAAAAAACAACAACCCTCTGAGGATAGTAAGTTTCTTTGGTTCAGCCAGGCCAGTAGGGGAGATGCTCCACAGCCCAGATACTGTGTCCAAGACAATCCTGTCTTGCAGTGTGCTACACAATCTCTGCTTACCCCAGCAGATAGAAAAGCAAAAGGAAATGCTTCTGATGGCACAAAGCACAGACTTGTCCACAGACACTGCACAACAAACACAGACTGGCTCTGCCTGGGGTACAACAGTAGTGGGCACTATACACACACACAGACACTGCTAACACAAGATCAAAAAAGACAACTTTTCACATCCTTAAGTGTTTATTTTATACTTAGCTGGTAAATGCTTGGATAACAGTACTGCCACTTGTTCACCATTTCCCTCCTCCATGCTAGCTCAACAAGAAAAAATGCTATGCAGGTGTGTTGGAAGAGGCCAACACCCATAGCTCCATGTTGTTGGGCATTTCCTGATCAAAACACCTCCATAGTTGCAGGCAAACAAAAACGCTAATCATTTTTTTTTTAATTGTTACGAGCTACTCTGCACTAGTGGGCGTTTTCTGTTGTTTACACACTGCAGCTAGTGCCAATGTCTCCCAAAATGCTCCCGGACTACCTAGTGTTGGTTGCCAGCAGGGATGACCGAATTGATCTGGACGAACCCGGATTTGTTCCGAATTTCATGAAAAATTCGATTCTGAACGAATCCGAATTTCCCCGCGATTCAATCGATCAAAGTTTTCCTTTAAACTCCATTTATTTCAATTACAGGCATTCTAAGATGATGGAAGCACATGTCTGGACATATCCCCTGGGACAAGGTATCATGGGTAAGTCACATGCAGCCTATCAGCAGCCAGGAAGCCCGGTGACGTCACCCTGCTATATAAAGCGGCGGCCATCTTCCTTGTGCGCATTTCAGCGTTCTATTGCGGCCAGAGCACAGCTCGTTACAGACAGGGACAGAGAGTTAGAGATAGGTAGGGAGAGTCAGAGAGGCAGACAGAGAGGTAGACAGAGCCAGGGAAAGATAGGGAAAAGCCGGAACCATCCAGCCAGGGACAGCTTAGAAGTGACAGTGAAAATTTTTTTTTTTCATTAGCCAGATCAGTTTTCAATTCAATTTCAGTTATTTGTGCTGTAAATCTGCCTTGCCACTGTGCATGCCATCTATGCAGTGGCTTATTTAACCCTATCTGTTACACACAAGCATTTATCATAATATATAACTGGATTAGTTTAAATATTTTTTGGTCTGCCTTTAACAAAAAAACACCAGCCCACCTGGGTATCCCAAACCTGCACTTAGCAGCCTATCTGTTATACTAAATATGCTTGTTGATCCTCCTCAGCTTAATCAAACTATTGCATTTTGAATTGGTTTTTGGTCTGCCTTTAACAAAAAAAACACCAGGCCGCAGGGCATACCAAACCTGCACTTAGCAGCCTATCTGTTATACTAAATACGCTTGTTCATCCTTCCTCAGCTTAATCAAAGTATTGCATTTTGAATTGGTTATTGGTCTGCCTTTAACAAAAAAAAAACACCAGGCCGCAGGGCATCCCAAACCTGGACTTAGCAGCCAATCTGTTATACTAAATACGCTTGTTCATCCTTCCTCAGCTTAATCAAAGTATTGCATTTTGAATTGGTTTTTGGTCTGCCTTTAATAAAAAAAACACCAGCCCACCTGGGTATCCCAAACTTGCATTAGGCAGCCTATCTGTTATACTAAATACGCTTGTTGATCCTCCTCAGATTAATCAAAGTATTGCATTTTGAATTGGTTTTTGGTCTGCCTTTAACAAAAAAAACACTAGGCCGCAGGGCATCCCAAACCTGCATTTAGCAGCCTGTTATACTAAATACGCTTGTTTATCCTTCCTCAGCTTAATCAAAGCATTGCATTTTGAATTGGTTTTTGTCCTGCTGCCAAAACACTAGGCCGCAGGGCATTTCAAACCTGCACTTAGCAGCCTATCTGTTATACTAAATAAGCTTGTTTATCCTTCCTCAGCTTAATCAAATTATTGCATTTTGAATTGGTTTTTGGTCTGCCTTTAACAAAAAAAACACCAGCCCACCTGGGTATCCCAAACCTGCACTTAGCAGCCTATCTGTTATACTAAATACGCTTGTTCATCCTTCCTCAGATTAATTAAAGTATTGCATTTTGAATCGTTTTTTGTCCTGCTGCCAAAACACTAGGCCGCAGGGCATCCCAAACCTGCACTTAGCAGCCTATCTGTTATACTAAATATGCTTGTTCATCCTCCCTCAGCTTAATCAATGTATTGCATTTTGAAATGGCTTTTGGTCTGCTGCCAAAACACTAGGCTGCAGGGTATCTCATATTGCCAATTTTCAAAGTATCTGGTGCAGAGAAGCAGTCCCTCACTTTATTTAGCTTCTTCTTTTTAAAGTAAACACATTTTTTATTGTACCTATTGCGCATTTCAAATACATAAAAATGTCAGGCCGACAAGTGCAAGGATGTTCAAAGAGGAGTGGCAGAGGCCAAGACTCAGCAGGCAGAGGTCGCAGTAGACTAGGAGCGAGTGGCAGCAGGAGTCACGGTGAGAGACCTGATCTGCCAGTATCTGCTAGCGCTTCTGTCTCCACCAGTAATGCATCTGCCGTGGTAGATTGGTTAACGCGGTCATCAACATCATCACAAGTTACATCTGAGACCCCCAGTCTAGGGTCGGTAGGTTCCTCTGACACAACCCTGAGTTGGCATGCCCCGAGAGCAGTCCCTGTCCTCCCAATGCCTCTGTCCTATGCCGTTCCCTCCCCCAGCGACGTATCCTATGCTCTTTAGTGAGGAGGACGATCAGATAGAGGACAGTCAGCAGCTACTGCCCAGCCAAGAAATGAAGGTGACTTCTTTAGCTAGGCTGACAAATAGTGATGTGGACAGTGTCGTGGGTGTGCGCCAGACACTGTTGAGGAAACCGAGAACATCAGTGACGTGCAGCCACAACTCGGTGATGATGATGATGATGATGATGAAGCCGATCGCACTTGGGAGCCGGGTGATGAAGGGACTTCATCGTCATCATCAGGAGAAGAGGGGCGCAGGTTGCCCCGGAGTCAGCAGCTGAGGCAGCAAGGTGTTAGCAGCATGTTTGGCAGTCAGCATGGGGGCACAATTGTAAAGCCTGGAGCCAAACGGGGCTGGGGCCGGGGTAGAGCACCTGCTGCGCGGCAGGCTACCTTATCGGGAGGTAGTGGAGCAGGGGTTCCTGGAGTTGGCGACAGTAGCAGTGAATCAGTGAGGCCTGTTGGTGGGAAAAGTAGCTACTCGGCAGTGTGGCAGTTTTTCCTGAAGCATCCGCAGGAGGGTAACATGGCCACATGCAAGATATGTAGGCAGAAGGTGAAGCGTGGCCAGGGCCCAAATGTTGGCACCACGGCCCTGTGTCTACATATGATGCGTCACTATAAAGCAGCCTGGGAGAACCGAGGCTACGAAGAGGTGGTCCAGCCTGCTTCCTCACCAAGTGGCAAGCCGCTCCCAATTTCTGCCAGCCAAGGCTCCAGCACCTCAGCCGAAGGCAGCTGTGCGTCATACCCATCCTCTGTCTCTCCTGCTCCTCCTCCTCCAAGTCATGCATCCCGCCAGCAATCCATCAGCGAAGCCATGTCCAAGAGACAGCAGTATGCGCCCACTCATCCTACGGCGCAGGAGCTGAATGTGCTCCTGTCCAAGTAGCTGGTGCTGCAGTCGCTCCCTTTTCAGGTGGTGGACTCTGCACCTTTCAGAGAACTGATGGCTTGGGCCGAGCCAAGGTGGAGAGTCCCAAGCTGTAATTTTTTTGCCAAGAAGGCAGTACCAGCGCTGCACACTTTTGTTGAACAGAAGGTGGGCCAGTCCTTGAGCCTGTCCATGTGTAGCAAAGTGCATGGCAGCGCTGACGTCTGGAGCTGTAACTACGGTCAGGGACAGTACATGTCGTTTACGGCCCACTGGGTGAATGTGGTCCCTTTGCAGCAGCAGCAGCAACTTGAACAGGTCTCGCCGCTTTGGCCTCCGCGCTCTCTGCCCGTTGGGCCTGTGACACCGTGCGACTTGGCCTCCTCATTCTCTGCCATCTTCTCACCCTCCACTGTAGGCTCAAGTCTCAGTGCCCCTCCAGTCTACCATGTGTGCAGGGCACGGAGGTGTCACGCTGTGCTTCACATGGTTTGTCTTGGCGAACGGAGTCACACAGGGGAGGAACTGCTTAAATTTATTCATCAGGAAATCCAAACATGGCTTACTCCAAGAAAACTTAAAATGGGAATCATGGTTACCGACAATGGGAAGAACATTTTGTCTGCGCTGCGCCAAGGAAGCCTGACACATGCCCCCTGCATGGCTCTTCAATCTGGTTGTCAAGCGGTTTCTGAAGTGTTCCCCCCATCTGCAAGACATCCTAACAACTTCAAGGAAACTTTGCATGCACTTCAGCCACTCATACACCACCAAACACACCCTTCTTGAGCTACAGCGTCAGAACGGTAGCCCCCAACATAGTCTGATTTGCGATGTTTCCACTCGTTGGAATTCCACCCTTCACATGTTGGACCGATTATATGAACAGAGAAAAGCCATCACGGATTTCCTGATGATCCAAGCGGATAGGGGGACTCCCCTGTGTAACTTCAATGTCAACCAGTGGCAGCTCATACGTTTGCTCAGGCCCTTTGAGGAAGCCACTTTGTCAGTCGGCAGGATTACGGGATGAACAACGTGATTCCACTGCTTCATGTACTACAGCACATGTTGGAAACCATGGCTGGTCAGGGCACTGGAGACATGGCGTTTACATCTTACGGCCACATGAACCCCGTTGGAGCTGAACTGGAGGAGGAAGAGGAGGAGGAGTGGCCCAGTGAAGCACAGTTTAGGCTTGGCGAAATGGCTGGTTTATCTAGACAGTGGACAGGAGAGGAGGAGCAGGAGCAGCCAGAGGAGCTAGAGGGTTTTGAGGAAGGCGAGACAGAGGACCTGGACACACTGTGGCAGTATGCAGTGGAGATGGAGACAGGTAGTCCCTCCGAGTCACTTGCGCAAATGGCAGGAAGCATGCTCACGTGCTTGCATAGTGACCCCAGAATTGTTTCCATTTGTCGGTGGGATGACTTCTGGCTGTCCACCTTATTGGACCCTCGCTTCCGGCACAAAATGGGGGCATTTTTTAAACCCGCCGAGAGGGAGGAGAAACTGAACTACTACAAAGACATTCTACGTAGTCAGTTGGCCAATGCCTATCTGCACCATGGTCCATACTCTCGCAGGTCTGACTCGGGGGGACCTCTGCGCTCACCTTCCACTCCATCAGCAGCAGCCTCAGTCTTCAGTCGCTAATGAGTAGCTTTCTACACCCGTATAGTGAAGCTACTCATGAGCAGCATGCTTGCAACTCCAGGGTGTGATTCATCCAATTTTTGGGCTCCTGAAGTCAACTCCAGTGTCTCTTTAAAGTAATGTTTGGGCTCCTGCTGCTGCTTGCAACTCCAAGGTGTGATTCATCCAATTTTTGGGCTCCTGCAGCCAACTCCAGTGTCTCTTTAAAGCAATGTTTGGGCTCCTGCAGCTGCTGCTGCTGCTGCTGCTTTGCAACTCCATGGTGTGATTCAGCTAATTTTTGGGCTCTTGCTGCTGCCAGCTCCAGGGTGTGTTTTTCAGGCAATATAGGGGCCCCTCATAGTGATGTCACCTCTCTCCAATTGTGCCGCTCTGTGATTCTATTAGCGATGCCTCTGATCTGCATATGATAATTATTTACAGTATTATTTCACTAACCCAGCACGCATCCTATGCGTGTTACAGCAAGGCAGAATGGTTTACAACCCTATTGAGGCTCTAGGAGGCTCAGAAATAGCTGTTTTTAATAGCGATTCGTCGCGAATAAATCCGGTCCAACCGATTTTTGTCGGAAAATTCGGCGAATCAGTTGAATCGAATTTTTCAAAAGTTCGCTCATCTCTAGTTGTCAGCATGACAACCACCCCACAGTTCCTAAGCATGAGCCACACATGTCTGACATATGATCATAATTGAAACAACCGAGAAATGTATAAATTAAGCTGCAACATGTCCATACCAACAGGTAGTGTATTGACCTAACATTAGTTAGGCAGGAGCAAGTGGGCAACAATAAACAGATTCCAACATAACCTCAAAAATAAATAGTTCTCCAAGGGCCAAAGACATGTATCAGCGGTTACAACACCCAAAAAGCGTGTGTTTTAAAAGGGTCAGCACACAGTGGTGCGCTGGAAAAATATGAAGTCAAGGCAGTGTTAGCTTAGGGCCTTATTCATGAAGGGATAGCGACAGGTAGTGCCTGTTAAGCGGCAGGTAGCAACAGGTAGCGGCAGATGAATGCCGGACATGGCATGCAATTACACACTTATGAAGCCGAATCTGGTGAGTGACTGGAACAACGCATACGATTCATCATTATCCCAGGCCCAGCGTACAGCGCCGGCGTTCAGCCTTGCAGAGCGCCACGTATTACCTCTCGCTACCTGGCGCTCTCCAATACATTTCTATGGACGATCCTTAAATCCCTTTCCTGATCCCAATTTAAAAAAAAAAAAAAACTCAAATCTTTCTGACATGTATCCTGGCCTAGAAAATTACATTTTTGAAAACTTTTTTGATTTATAATATGTTTATGCAGAATTGTCCTTACATGTCTGGTATTAAAGTGTTCATGTTACAATGTAATAACAATGTAATTCTATATGTTTTTGCTTTCTTACTAGTGGATACATGTTCAAAAATAGACTTTAATCACAAAGCCTCTAGCGCTATGGGCTACAACAACCCGATTTTGAGTGCCGGCGCTGTTTGGGGCTGTTTTTTTGATGAATGTGGTGTGAGTCAGCGTAGTCTCTCACAGACTCACACAACATATTCATCAATGCCAGCCAGCGACTGTGCTCTGAAACAAAGATCCATGGCCGAGCACAGCAACTACTAGCAGTCATTCTGAGCACTACAGACGCTCATCTGTTGTTACCTGGCGTTAGTAATGAATCAGCCTGCCCGTTGTGCAAAGTTGTGTGAACATCCACATGCATCCTGGCAGGGCCACCACAAGAAATTTTGGGGCCCATACAGCCACATTGCCCCCCCCCCCCCCGTAATACTGCCGCCTTCTGCGCATGCACTGTGGGCTTGTTGGCAAGGCAGAGGTAAGCATACAGGGCAACTGGGGGGGGTTCAGGCAGTTGGGCAACCCAAATCAGGATGCCCTGGGAAGAGGGAATCAGGTTAGGCTTTTCGTCCACTTTAAAGCAGAACAAAACCCATCTGCAGCCACCCTGGAACCTAAAATATTCCAGGGTCAGCCGCTGACTTTCCCCTGGGGCACCCCAAATTGGGATGCCCTGCTGTGTGAATCCTCCAGGGCACCTCTAATTGCTTACCCTTCCCTGGCCCAATGACGAATGCGCAGACTCTCATCCAAAGAGAGACATCTGCCGTGATTATCTCATTTGACAAACAGCTCTCATTGCTTTCAGCCACTCAGCCGGGGCAGCAGCAGCAGCACACACTCCCCATTGAAGTCAATGAGAGCTTTATGTTTATGGGTTTATGTGAAGATTTGTTTTAAAACATTTTGCACAGCTACCTGCATACATGATGAAATGTATGACTGAGAGAAGCATTAATCAACCACCCATAAATTGCCAAGCTAGAAAATCTGTGGAAAGTCCCAAAATATTTCCTCCGGTGGTTTCAATGAAAGGATCTAGAGATCAGCAAGGCAGCTGCAACCCTGGGAATATGTTACTCACCATCACCATTACAGCTTTGCCTTTGGCCCATGCTGCTGGTTTCAACTTCATGCTGGTGGGGACAAGATGGGTTTGGGGGACCAAAGGATGTGCCAGCAGGAATAGGATAGGGAGCTGTAAGATTGAAAAAAAAAGATTAATACATTTTCTGAGTGTGTTTTCTTGCACCATATACTGTGTGTTTGTGCATGTCACAATTACCTGACTTTGGCTCTGGTATAAATCCTGGAAGGGGTTTGGAGGAGCTCACCGGCCTATGATGTTCTGAAAGAATTAGAACAAAACCAAACACAAAACATGAGCCACACACTTGTCACTTCAACATTAGTTAGCCACCATATAATAATATATAATAATAATAAATGCAAAGGCTACTCACCAGGGGACAAAGTGCTGGCCTCAAACCAGTGAGGGCTGCAAGGGGAGGAAGTGGGCTTCACTCCCCCAATTTGGACTGCCGGAGCCCAACTACTAGGGGCTAGATTCCTCCACTCCCCCTACTGCATTCTCATGGAGTGATGGGTAGTCCACCACCTCCTCCACCTTGGGACTTCCCACCTGAGACTGGCCTAAATGACGTATACTCATCAGAGGAGCTGATGACCCACACAGCCCCCACCTCACCGCCCAACTCCTCTGGGACGTCCTCATCCTCGCCCCATTCTCTCCCTGGATCCTCCACCTCACCATGGTGAGAAGTACCCTCCCCTCAAGAACCTCCTTGCCATGCTTGGGGAGGGGAGGCTGCTTATCTGTGGAGACAAAAAACAAGAAGAGGCATTAAGGCCAAGTTCTTGATTGAGTTCCTTCACCAACCAATGCTGACTGACATTCTTTACTTACCGGAGGCATAGGCATCATTGAGCCGGTAGACCGATGGTGGGTCCCAACGCTTGAAGTCTGATCACCGTTGGCAAACTTGTTAAAACACTAAGCACAATGCTATAATCTCTGTATTTAACAAAATAAGTTATCAATAAAAGTTGCCACAAGAGGTCTGGGTAAGGAATGAAGTAGTAGGGACAGCATGGCCGAAAACGCACAGAGCAAGATTACATGTGGATAAAACTATGACAAAAAGGCATAATGAAGGATCAGAAAATAGTGAAAAAGGAAACAAGAGTAAAGACACGCTTAAAAAAAAATAACAGGTGCAGCAAACACACAAAATACACTTACCTTAATAATCTGTCCGTTGATCCAAGGGCCCACGTACTGGTGGGGGTACTTTGACGGGGAAGAGCAAGCCTAGGAGCTACTAGAAGTGCTGTTGGGGCAGCGGGTTGCCTGCATCTGGGGGAGGCCATCTTGTCACCACAAACTGGAAATACAGAAAGCGAAACCGGAAATAGATCAGTCAAAGCGGAGCATAAATGACAGCGTTCAAACCAAGGACAGCGCAGCAATCTGGCTGTATTTAGGAGGATGCTAGGTTGCGCTAGGTGTGAACGCTACAACGCTGTCGCCACATCTAAGACAAAAGAATGCTGCACAGGAAGAGGTTTAGAGCCATTGCTGGTGCTTGAGCCTATATTTATGATCAGAAGCGCTAGCATGGGCTCTGTAGAACTGGAGACTAAGGCGCACAGCAGCTGATGCAGGAAAATCCTGAAAATGAGCCAAAGGAAACTGGGACACAGCGAAAACACATGGGCTGACATTGGGGACATGAAAAAGCACTGTCAATGAAGGACAGAAATAAAAAAAGGAAGTTTACAGAAATATTTAAAAATAGTTTAATACATCCCAAGCAGGCCAAGGATCCCCCTGTCAGTTGATTGTTGCCAAAAAAAGGTAAAATCTCTAAGCAGAGGTTGTACAGATAACATTACTATAAAAATCAATAGAAGTGTATGGGAGAACGCCACTGAGCGCTGCAGGACAGACAGCTCAGGTGCTCTGATGACCCTGGGTTCTAAAAATACATGGAACGCTACCTGATGCTATTAGAGATGCTAGACATTTTGCCTGTCGTACATATGGCTTTCTGCATGAGTGTCGCTAAAACACCTGCTGCTATTTGTCGCTACTTGGCATTAGCGTTTCTTAAATAAACCCCTTATTCTAGTGGCTGGATCACCATAGCCACACTGTGGCTGAAGTTATAAAATAACCCTGCCCCGCTGTCAAGGTACTATCTGGATACATAACTTTAGGTTTAACTTAACTTGAGTAACTCCACACTAGAACACAAACATAACACACAAAAAATTAATCTTTAACCATCAAAATATATTAAAACTTCATTTGGCACAAACAGAATAAAAAAACATCCTTAAAGGCAAGACAATAGAGTATACA
Source organism: Gastrophryne carolinensis (assembly GCA_027917425.1). NCBI lineage: Eukaryota > Metazoa > Chordata > Amphibia > Anura > Microhylidae > Gastrophryne > Gastrophryne carolinensis. The sequence continues at coordinate 174,484,899 of CM051234.1, read as the reverse complement.
GTGCTCCCATCTTCGTACTTGATGAGGGAGAATTAGTGATTTTGACGTTTGGCATCAAGCAGACATGGTGTTGTCTATCAGGATGGCTTCAAATCCCATAACATGCCTACTACATTCATTGCAATGAAGTGGCTTGCTCCCCTCTTTGCTATGAATGGAGTAGGCCTGTAGGGGCAAAGACAAGGTATCACATATGCTGCCATGTGATGCCACTGGGTAGGAAGATGGAATCACTTGCTTCCCCTCTTGGTAAGTATGAAGATGCCGGCACTGGACAGGGGAGTTGAAGGGGATACCAGATCCGCACAAAGGAGCTGCAGGGGACAAATGGTGAGCATATCCTATTTTGTTGTTCTTTCCAGGACAATACCTACCTAAAATTACCTTTAAGCATCCCAATAGTGCTTAATGCATCATAAGCATAAAATACCTAAATAACACAACAAAGAAAAAGCCTGCACAAAATATCAATTAATAATAAATTACCAGATTGTGGACACTAATGGATCCCGATGCTTGATGCAGCATTAAATGGGATCATTGTGTGTATACTATGTCACAAAGAAGCTACCTAATATTGCTAAACAGTGGTCTTTGCGCTTAGTGGTCACCTAAAGCTAGAATCACCTTAATTGTTCCTCTCAGGAAAAATACCTTGGGAGAGCTCTTGAGCCAGTTTCCCCTAGTTTCCTTAACCCTTCTAGTGCCAGCTACGTGACTCTCACGTAGCTGCCTCTCCAACCGTTAAGTGCCAGCTACGTGAGAGTAACGTAGCTGACTTTAGAGGCCCATAAAACAAAAAGTAAAAAACATACAGACTTACCTTACCCTTGAAAGGGCCAGCAATTCTGTACAAGAATCCGCTGTTAGATTTCCGCCCCCAGGCCTCTGATCTTCAGGAGGGGGCCCGGAATAGGCCCCCCCCCGCCGCCGGCGTCGACATCTGAAAAAAAAAAAAACAGTAAATGACATTTACTCACCTGGCAGCGCGATGGCTCTCCCCGGGTCTTCTCTTCACCAGGGGGGCTCCGATCCCCCCCCCCCTGGGCTTTCCACGCTGCTTGTGAGGGCCCAGAAACAGGCCATCACCATCCTCCTCAGCCGGCGCTGGCCCCGCCCTAGCCCCGCCCCTAACTCCGCCCACTTGGTGACGTCATCCCGCTCCTCGGGTTACTGGCACCCGGGCTCCGATCTGTCAGTTGTCAGCAGCGATCGGAGCAGGGAGGGTGGCAGGCAGGGTGGCTCTGATCTCCCTGCCTGCCACCCTCCCTGCTCTGATCACTACCGACAACTGTCATCTGCAGCAGCATGGGACACTGGATGGGAGGTAAGTATAAGTGAAAATAGAATAATAAAGAACTTGTCTGGTGTCTTTTTTTTAACTTAACCCTTTGTGAACTGGTAAGGGGTCCATGAGACCCCTTATACCAGTTCACAAGGCTCTGGGTATGGCAGGCAAGCGGGTGACTTGCCATAAACCCCCAGCCCCCCATTACCTGCCTCCCCAACGGCCAGGGGGGGGGGGCAGAAGGGCCCAGGCCACGTGGCTATGTGGGCTAGTAGCCTGCAGGGCCAGGGGTCACCAACGCTGGCCCCTGCGCCCTGTTCTACAAGCCCCCATAGCTGGTCCGGGTCAGTAATGCTGGGTAAGGGGGACCCTATGTCATTTTTTTGGGGGGATTTTAAAGGTTTTTAACCCTTAGAATTCCAAAAAAGAAATGAGGTCCCCCCCCCTGTGAGGGGGAACCCTATGTCATTTTTTTTTTTTATTAACCCCTTACAACTATGCAATCATATTGCATAGTTGTATCCTATCTGGAATCTCCTAAACTGCTGTTTCAGGAAAGGGGGTATACCTATACATATGTGGTACCATTGTAACCGGGAGAAATAGGGCTTTCACACGCAATAATATTTTATTAACAAACTTACATTTTTTATTACAAAAAAAAACACTACAAATTGTAAAAAATAGGTTTTTTTCATTTTTTTGCACATATTTCACCCAAAAGTATTGAGAATACACTAAAAAAAGGCCAAACAAGACATTTCATGTTGAAGCCCAGACTCTGCTGAAAAAAACAATATATAATTTTCATCGAAATCCCTGGAAATCCCATCAAAAATCAAGGTTGCACACGTGTAGCGCAAAAACGTGAAAAGTCGTCTGGCAACAGATTGTGACAAAAAATCTCGGTAGGCCGGCACTCAAAGGGTTAAGGTAAAGCCATGGCGCATGCGCAAGATTTGGCCAGGGACCAGAATGGCTCAAACTTCCTTGATACATCTCTGGATTTACAGGGCACAGAGGGATAGCAATAAAAAACAGTGCCAATCCAGTAGGTGAAAATATCCATTTCCAGTTATTATTTATTTATAAAGCACTATTATCTATCGTAGACTGCGGCAATGTCAGATGGCCAATGTCAGATGGCAGGCAACCAGTCATTGCATTGATCCTGCAATGACATCATCTACTACTCACAACTGCCTGAGTCAAGGAGGCGGGACAGCTTTATTCCAGTTATAAACCTGTAGGGGCTATGGCTACATTTATTATACAAGTTCAGTGGGTTTTGTCCACTATAAACATGAAATAATCAGACGTGTTTTCTGCCATTATTCTGAAATAGATGAGGAGAAGTGAATGCTTTAATGCTCTACTTGGCATTATGTGTTTGATTGGTATCTTATGTCAAGATGTAAATGTGCAGTCTTTACAGTACAAATTATAAATGTTGTTCAACTTTTCTTTTATGTGCCTGATTGTTTTATGTGTAGTGAAATATCTTGTGATATATTTCTGCTTTAACTTTACCTGGGTGATTGTCCCAGTTGTCTAGTAAATGCCCAATTTAACAGTTTCATAATGTTACTTTCTACTTGTGTGTCCCACAAAGTTAAGAAAATATTGTTCCTTAGTTCCTCATAAAAATTATGGTTTGTGCATTGACTTTCTCCAACACAGTTCCCGTTAGTTTTGCTCATAAAAATTAGAAAACAGATTTAGTATTTACAATGAACTGGAGGTTGACTGAATGAACATGGCTTGGTGTTTTTCTACAGTTACTGAACTGGATCAAAGAAGAAGAATTTATCAAATTGTGACCTTTTAACTTAATTGAGTGAGTGAGCTATAGGGATTTACGTGCAATCTGTTTCATTAATTGCTAAGCCTAATTGAATGCTTGCAGAAACTTAGAAAACAATCGCAAACTTCTGAATAAGAAAGCTTAGAAACATAACATTCTCTCAACTTTGAGTAGAAATTTCAGTGTTATACATATAGTAAAGTGCAGAGAGACATAAAATAACGCCTGTACCAATATGAGTGGCGTTGGATCTATATTAACAATTATAATGTCATTGCTTTGACCCTGGGCTGCTCCATAGCTGGTCTCTAATGTTAGTGGAAGACTGGCATTTGCAAACATTGTAAGTGTCCCAGGGAGAATTACTTGCATTTTTCTCAGTGATAAATCTTTGTGGCTGTCTGGAAAAATACTTTTTGGGTTAAATGAAAAGCATAATGTTTGGTGCAGTAATTGCTTTCCAACCAATCTGTAAAGCAGGGAGGTACCAATATAATTGGCTAGTGCCTGCTTTGCTGCCACTGATCTAGGATTGCTTACCAGTGGGCATAGGCCAACCAGTTGAAGTCCAGGGTCGACACATTCAACTGAACTTGCTGCTAAAGTCTGGTTTGGGTCCCCGAATCCCGCATACAAACCCCATTGAAGTCAATAGGAACCTGAATTTGGGGACCCGAAAATGGCTGTAAAATGGAGGTAACAAGGGCTGATTCCTCTGCACAAAATGGGGTAGGTAAAGTATAATAACAGAAAACAAAAAATGTTAAGTAATACATAAATAAATACAAAAATTTAAATTTATTAAATTTATTACGTTTTACAGGTGTCAGGGGGCAAATCAGACAGTAACACCCGGGATATTGCCCTGCACAAAATAGGGTAGGGAAAGTACTCAGGATAATCACAGAATACAAAAAAAAATTATTAAATACATAAATAAATAAAAATAAAGAGTTTTTCCTGTGTTTAAATCATTCCTGCTGCAGGCAACTGTATGCGAGTTTAATGTTTTATATTTTTTTGTAAAATGTTGGCATTTTTTGTTAGATACAATGTTTATCTATCAAAGAATTACTTTTTATTTTTTAAATGTATTGTTTCAGTTTTCAGTGTTGCATTCAAGTTCACATTAAAAATCCACAGGTTTACTTTTAACATTTTTTGGTACATTTTTTGGGCATTTTTGTTTAGATATAATCTTTGTATCTTGTTTAAGAAATGCTAGCGCCACATAGCGACACGTAGCACCAGATGTTTTTATTCAGCGCCACCAGCAAGTTATATTTGCGATACAGAAAAATGTTTAGTGACACACATAGCGCCATGTAGCGTTCCATGTATCAAGAGCCACAGGTGTTCGGTTAGTGCCGGTGATATGTTCCCTACAGTGCCACATCAGGCGCTCAGCGTCATTCTCCTATAGACATTTAGCCATTCCAGTTATGTTACTTTTGGTGACTTCTGGTTAGAGCTGTAAAATATTTTCGTGCCTATGCAACTGACACTGAATCTTTGGCCTGTCCAGAATTTTTTTTCTTAATTTATTTTACTTAGCTTATCCACTGTAAACTTTTGTTTTTTCATGCCTGCCAATTATGTGTCATGTCATTTGTGTTTCCCCTGGCGATGAGAATCATGCAAGTAGAGAGTAGAGCATCAGTGCTGGCATGTTAAATACTGACTTTTTTTCTAATTGTATTTTTTCAGTTTTAAGCGTTTTACTAAATGCCGCTTATAAAGGGCATTCATTTTAACATTGAACCTGCCTGCGGGTTTATTTTTTAAACCTTTCTTCTTATTTTTTTTGGGTTATTTAGGGAGGATAACTGAACTTTTTATTTTTTAATTGTATTTTTTTTAGTATTAAGTGTTTTACTAAATTCAGCTTTTAAATGCATTCCATTTAACATTGAAACTGCCTGCAGCTTTATTTTTTAATATTTTTGGCAATTTACTTGGTATTATTAGTTAGATACAATTTTTATTTAACAAAGAATAGCTTAAGTTTTATCTTTTACTTGATTTTTTTTAGTTTTAGTGTTTTACTAAATGCAACTTTTAACCTTCAACTTCCAGCCCACAGAGATTTTGTCACCCTCCGTTGCCAGACCATTTTTCACTATTTTGCGCTATACATGTTCAACTGTGATTTTTGACGGGAGTTCCAGGGATTTCCCAGGAAAATTAAATGTTTTTTTTTTCAGCAGAGTCTGTGCTTTAACATGAAATGTCTTGTTTGTCATTATTTTTGTGTATTCTCAACATTTTTGGGTGAAATAAGTGCAACAAAAATCTATTTTTTACAATTTGTAATAAAAAAATGTAATGTTTTTCAACAAAATTATTTTGGATGTAAAAGCACTATTTTTCCTGCTTACAGCGATACCACATATATATGGTATACACCTTTTCCTGCCTAGGAGACTACCCCAAACTGAAACAGCGCTTTTGGAGATTTTGAGATAAAATACAACTGCTATGCGCACCTTGCAGTTTATCAAGATAAACACCCCTTTACACTTGAAGTACCCCGCACAAAATATAGATTCTCTGTAAGTACACACCTCAAGCTTTCTAAGCATACCAGGCTTTTTGATGTGGGCACAGTTTTCTGAAAGCAATCCCTCAATAAATCCACAAGGTTCCACTAAAAAAAGAATAAAAAAAGCTGAATCAAAGCCACATTTTCCTCAAGGTAAATCTGAAAACACAAGGTTCCCCAAACAGAATAATACCCAACATGCATAGGTACTGTCAAAGAAAGATTTGCTAAACATCCCAAAGTAAAGCATCACGTGTAATTTTTCTTAAAAAATTTCAGCTCTGCAGACAAAGAGTGCAGTTTGGGGTTAGTCTCCTGCACCTTGTGCTTTTTAAACCAAAACATCCCTTTACATTAGAAATACCCGCCACAAACCTATACTCCCTAAAAGTACACTCATTAAGCTTTCTAGGTGTACCCAGCTTCTTGTAGTGAGCTCATCTTTCTGGAAGCAATCCCTCAAATTCTTTGGTTGCACAGGGTTTCCCTAAAAATGTATAAAAAGGCAGAATAAAAAACACATTTTCCTAAAATATCAATATGCAAACAAGAAAAAAACAAGCTAAATCTAAAAACACAAGGCCTATGGAACAGAACAATACCTAACATGCATGACTCATGAGTCCACAAATGTTTGATAACTGGGAACTCTCAAAAAACTTTACCTGGTTTTGTGGGGGAGACTTGACATTTAGGGCGGGCATTAGACAAATTAAGAGCACCCTGTGTGGAGAAACATTTACAGTGGTATATAGAGATGAGCAAATTTTTTAAAAAAATTCCTCAAAAAATTGTTTTGGTCCGAATTTATTTGCAGCGAATCGATATTAAAAATGGCTATTTCTGGCATACAGAGAGCCTCAATAGGTTTGTAGTACACTTTGTCTTGCAGTAACATGTATAGGGTGTGTGCTGGGCTAGTTAAATAATACTATTATTCAGTATGACATGCAGATCAGAGGTGTTGCTATTAGAATCACTGTTGCAGACCGGCAAAATGACAGAGCCGTGTTCCTGACCCAACGTGGAGGTGACAGGAGCATGAGGTGACCATATGGTGGCTGAATGACACAGCTTGGAGTTGGCGGCAGCATATAGTGGCTGAATGACACAGCCTGGAGTTGGCGGCAGCATATAGTGGCTGAATGACACAGCCTGGAGAAGGTGGCAGCATGAAAAGAACATATTGTGGCTGAATGACACAGCCTGGGGTTGGTGGCAGCATTAGGAGACTATATAGTGCCTGAATGACACTGCATGGAGGTGGCAACTGCATGAGGAGACCATATAGTGGCTGAATGACACAGCGTGGAGGTGGTGGGAACATGAGGAGACCATATAGTGGCTGATAGGGATTGGTTCCTGTGTAGGGTCGCCCTTTTTAAGACGAGTAACACTTTCCTCAAAAAGGTGGAAGGGAACAACGTATTGTCCATTGCAGCAGGTGAGGTTAAAAACTTCCCTGTAAGGCCCTACTCTGGCTCTTTTATTTCCCTTCTTCTTTCCCTTCTTGGCAAGTGTTACTCATCCTAAAAAGTGCAGCCCCACACAGGAAACTCTCTCTAAATCCACCTAAAATCCCTGTCAGTGTTTGTAAGGGGAAATAGGGAGAGGTTCTTGTGGGACCGCCGTTTTTAGGGTGCGTAACAGTTGTCAAGAAGGCAATTTATAATGCTAGAATAGGGCCTTACAGAAGAAATTTTACCCCCACCGGTTACAACGGACCATACGTTGTTCCCTTCTACCTTTTAGAGGTCTTTGCATCACATCAATGCTTGGTGGTTTAGCTAGCACATGGTGTTTTTGCACACTTTTGCTTTTGTTTGATTTGCCCAAATATATGTTATCCTAAGAATATTATTAGTATTATAAGTTATAAGTTACGTTTTACATAATGCATATTCTCAAAACGTACTTGTGGTCTGATGCAGAGGAATGTTTGTAACTCGGGAGCAGTGGCCTAAATTTGTTTTGAACTATCTAAATTTGTGAAGTGTTGGTGTGGCACCATGATCAATCTACTCTGATGCATCAGCCTTTGGTGGGTGGAAATCCTGGCTGATCCATGCCTGATTCATCTTCACAAAGGTCAGTCTCTCCACATTTTACATGGACAGACGAGTTCTCCTTGGGGTTACTATGGCCCTCGCCACACTAAAACCCCTCTCTGATGGCACACAATTGGCTTTTCCAGGGCAAACTCTGCTAGTTGCAGCCACAAATCAAGTTTAGCTGCCCAGAAGTCCAGCGGATCTTCAAGGTGTGTTGGGATGATCATGTCAAGGTGTGCCACCACCTGCTGGTTCAGGTCCTGCTCCAGGTCTACCTGCTGCTGATGAGTTGCTTCACTATGTGTGTGAAGAAAGCTAATCATCAGCGACTGTAGACTCAGGCTGCTGCTGAGGGAGCTGGTACTGCTCCTGCCACCCCACCCCTCCCCAGCAGCCATGATAGTGGAAGGTGAGCAAAGGCGGCCCCCCGAGTCAGACCTGCGAGAGGATGTGCGATGGCACAGATAGGCATCTGGCAAGTGACTACATAGTATGTCTCTGTAGTAGGTCAGTTTGTCCACCCTTTTGGTTGGGGAAAAAAGGCCCCCATTTTGTGCCAGTAGCCACGGTCCAATAAGGTGGAAAGCCAGAAGTCATCCCACTGCCGAATGGTCAAAATTCAGCGTTCACTACGCAAACAAGTGAGCATGCCTCGTGCCATTTGTGCAACTGACTCCCACAGTGTGTCTGGGTCCTCTGTCTCGCCTTCCTCATAACCCTCTAGCTCTTCTGGCTGCTCCTGCTCCACCTCTCCTGTCAGATGACTAGAAAACACACCCATTTTATGAAGCCTAAACTGTGCTCCACTGTGCCCTTCCCCCTCCTCCTCCTCTAGTTCAGCCCCCACAGGGTTCATGTGGCCATGAGATGTAGGCACCACGTCGCCAGTGCCCTGACCAGCCATCATTTCCAAAGGACATGTATTGTACATGACCATAGTTACACACCGTCACACACTGACAGGCTCAAGGACTGGCCCACCTTCTGTTCAACAAAACGGCTTGGAACTCTTCACCTCGAGCTCAGCACAAGCCATCAGTTCTCTGAAAGGTGCAGAGTCCACCACTTAAAAAGGGAGGGACTGCAGCACCCAGAGTGGGTGCATATTGTTGTCTCTTGCACATGGCTTCGCCAATGGATTGCTGGGGAATGACTGACTCGAAGTAGGAGGAGCAGGAACATCTTGAGAAACAGAGGATGGTTATTATTATTATTATTGTTTATTAATATAGCGCCATCATCTTCTGTAGCGCTGTACAAAGTAGTAATTACAGACGGGGTAGAAATATACAGTACATAGACTATTTCAGATGCAGTGTTACAGAGTTTACAATGGATGCCGACCCTGAAGTCTATAAGACCTGGCCATTGACCTTGCCCCTTGGGCATTCTAAATCAGGATGCCCACTGTGTGAAACAACCCCTGAATAACCACAGATCCCCCCATTTTTCTGGCGCGGTCACGCAGATAGTCATTTAGACAGGCCGGGCGGCCAGGAAGGTTACTGCTCAGGCTCCCCATGCTGCGTGCAAACAGAGCTGATTGGATGAGAGCCCGCGCATGCGCTGTGGGACAGGGAAAGGTACGTTTTCACAGGCGAACTTGGGGATTTCACATATCAGGGCATCCCAAGTCAGGATGCCCCTAGGGGCACAAAACAAAACTCCAGATAGTGAAAATCCTGGGTTGGGCTTTGCTCAAAACACACAAAGCTGAAAGAAAGACCATATGGAAAAATGTGTTGAGAAAAGAGAGAGAGAATGGTAAACTGAAAGATTCTGCAGCAGAGCCAACATGAAGAGAAAACTGTCAAAATCAGCTAAATGACTTCTAGAGCTTTTCTCTCTGTTTTAGATATATATAAGTTCTGGCCAGGCAATGTTGCAATGTTGTTATCTTATGCTGGACGGCTGCCAGCACTGAACAGCTGATACTTTGATACATTGTTTCACCCCTCTCCTCAGCATGGACCAGGCCAGAGTGTCGGGCTCTGACACTCAGAAGACATAAACATGAGCTATTAGTCTCCAGCTGCACAACACAGACATCATTTTTTTCTAAATTTGTAATTCTTACTCCAACATTTACCTACATTCAAAGTACCATTTAAATATAAGTCACCAAGAAAAATTTGTTATACTGCTCCTTTAAGCCAGATTATATGCTTGTCTGAATAGGTGAGTTTTAAGGGCAACTTTGAAGGTTTTGAGGGTTGTGGAGTGGCGGATAGGGTGGGGGAGGGCATTTCAGAAGATTGGATTTGCATGTGAGAAGTTCCGGAGGAGGGCATGAGAGGAGGTGACCAGGGTGGAGGACAGGAGAAGGTCGGCAGCAGAGCGGAGGCTGTGTCTAGGTTGATATTGTTGGATTAGAGATGAGATGTAGGGAGGGGCCTGGTTGGAGAGAGCTTTGTAGGCGAGAGTTAGAGTTTTGAACAGGATTCGCTGTGGGACTGGCAGCCAGTGCAGGGATTGGCAGAGAGGAGCAGAGCTGGAGGAGCAGGAGGAGAGAAGGATGAGGCAAACAGCAGAGTTCAGAATAGATTGGAGGGGAGCCAGTCTGTTAGTTGGTAAGCCACACAGAAGGATGTTGCAGTAATCCAGTCGGGATATGACCAGGGCATGCACTTTTTTGGGGGTGTCAGGTGAGAGGAAGGGACGGATGCGTGAGATGTTTTTAAGTTGGAGGCAACAGGAGGTGGCTAGGGAGTGAATACGTGGTTTGAAAGAGAGTCCAGAACGACTCCCAGGCACCGAGCTTGGGGAGTTGCAGTTATTGTGTAATTGTTGATAGAAATAGACATGTTATAGAGGGGAGGGGAGTTAGATGGTGGGAAAATGACCAGTTCTGTCTTGTCCATGTTTAGCTTGAGCTAGAGAGATGACATGAAAAAGGAATTAGCTTCAAGGCAGTTGGGAAGACGAGATAGGAGAGAAGAGAGATTGGGGCCTAAGAGATATATCTGAGTGTCATCTGCATAGAAGTGGTATTGAAAGCCTAGTGAAGTTATAAGCTTGCCAAGGCCATAGGTGTAGATTGAGAAAAGTAGGGGGTCTAGGGCAGAACCTTGCGGCAGAAAGAGAATGGGAGGATGAGACCGTGTTAGAATATGATACAATGAATGATCTGTCAAAGAGGTAAGAGGTGAGCCAAGAGAGTGCAAGACCTTGAACCCCAAGAGAGGAGAGAATATCAAGAAGCAGGGAGTGGTCAACAGTGTCAAAGGCTGAGGAGAGGTCAAGAAGGATGAGGATGGAGTAGTGACCTTTGCTTTTGACAGTGAGCAGATCATTAGTGACTTTGGTGAGGACAGTTTCAGTGGAGTGGTTACGGTGGAATCCTGATTGTAAGGGGTCGAGTAAGTTGGTGGATAAGTAATGTGCCAGTTCTGAGTGGACATGTTGTAGCTGGCTGGCTGAGACAGGTAGCGGCATGCCACTGGGTGGTGCAGCAGGCTGGACCACCACATGGGAGCCACGGTTCTCCCAATACCACTTTATGGTGATGCTGCATATGTTGACATAGGGTCGTAGTGCCAACATTGGGTCCCTGGCCATGCTTCACCTTCTGCCAACACATCTTGCATGTGGCCATGTTAACTTCCTCTGGATGCTTGAGGAACCAACAGTCTGCACTAATTGACTGCTAGTGCTGCGTACTCCGGGAACCTCTTTTCCACTACCCCCTGGGAAGGTAGGCTGCTGTGCAGCAGGTGGTCTACCCAGGCAAGTTTAGCTGCAGACTTTCCAGTTCTGCCACCATGCTGACTGCCAACCATGCTACCACCTTGCTTTTTCAGCTGCTGCCTCACAGCCAACCTGCAACCCTCTTCTCCTGATGATGATGTAGCCCCTTCTGCACCTGGCTCCCAAGTGCGGTTGGCTTCATCATCATCAAGTTGTGTCTGAACATCACTGATGTCCTTGAGGTTCCTCATCAGTGTCTTCTTCAGGAGCCTGAATGTTCGAAACACCACCTCCCACGCCACTCTCCTCATCACTACTTGTCTGCCTGGCGGAAGAAGAGGCAGACCTCTCCTCTACTTCTTGGCTGGGCAGTAGCTGCTGACTGTCCTCTATTAGATCATCCTCACTGAATAGCAGAGCTGAACCCACAGCATAATATACTCCTCTGAGGGAGGGAACAGCATAGGACAGAGACAATGCGAGGACAGGGACTGCTCCCGGGCCATGCCAACTGAGGATTGTGTCTGAGGAACCCGACTGTTGGCTGGGGGTGATAGATGCCACTTGTGATGAAGTGGATGACCGTGTTAAACCAAATGATGGCAGCAGATTGGTTGCTGGTTGAGACATGCTAGCTGATACCAGGAGATCAGGCCTCTCGCTGTTGCTCCTGCTGCCACTCTCCCCTAGTCTGCTGCAGCCTCTGCCTGATGAATTTAGGCCTCTGCCACAGGTACTTCTCTGTCTGACATACTTAGTGCGTATATAAGGGGAGGACAATGCGCTCCACTATGCTTAAAACAGTATTTGTCTACAACACCAGCAGGTGTGTACTTTTGGCTGGCCTCTCACAGTAACTAGGCTCTTAAGACTTTAACAGGAACAAAATGGTACTACACTTAGATGTACATATGTGTTATGCACTTATGAGGGGAGTTCAATGCGCTCCAGTACACCTCAAACAGTATTTGTCTACAACTCCAGCAGGTGTGTACTTTTTGCTGGCCTTTCACAGTAATTAGGCCCTTGAGAATTTAACAGGAAAACAATGGTACTACACTTAGATGTATGCATGTGGTATGCACTTATGTGGGGAGTTCAATGATCTCCAGTACACTAAAATAAGTATTTGTCTACAACACCAGCAGATGTGTACTTTTGGCTGGCCTTTCACAGTAAATAGACTCTCGGGACTTTAATAAGAACAAAATGCACCACTAAGATGTATGCACAGGTTACACTTAATATAGGACAATACGCATTTAGTACTCTGCTCACCCTAACTGGCTGGCTAATATTAGGTTTTCAGTTGTTGTACACACCAGTGCTGCAGCATACTGTCACTGTGTACTACAACAAAATTGCACTTTCTCTCTCAGTCTCACTCCCTTTCCTGTTAGTGCTTCTAGGCTGGATTTGGGCTTGAGGTGAATCACTGCTGTAATACACCAACAATTGCACTTTCTCCCTCAATCTCTATCTCTTTCCTAACTGTGCTTCTAGGCTGGACTTGGGCTTGAGGTGAATCGCTGCTGTAAAAATGCTTTTCTGTGTTTCTCTGTCCCTCTATCTCTGCAATAGAATGCTGGAGTGAGTGGCCGCAAGATGGCTTCCGATTATATAGCCTGTGACATCACAGGGGTGGCTGGCTGCTGATAGGCTGCATGCATGTGATTGAGGGTCATCCCATCTACCCACCTTGCCACCTTCCCAGGATTACTTTCCCCAAGTCCTGACATGTGGAGCCATCATTTTAGATGCTCTGGAGCCTGGACCACACTAAATTGAGTTTAATGAAGCGATTCGCGAGATCAAATCGTGGCGATATTCACATTCATTGCAAAATGAATTTGTAATGCATTCTAATTTATCAGATTTGATTCCCTCATACCTAGTGGTAAACCCTGAGGAACATCACCCTACAGAAAGAGGCAGAAATGGCTTTCCAAGCATGGTATAGATCATTTCGAATATCCTCTGCTGATTCGGATGGAGCTTTCTCCTACAGTGACAGTGCCCTAGTCCACCATTGCTCTTAAAGAATCTCCTTCCATTCTCCCCATTCCAGAGCCCCCACTACTATCCCCCGCCACCTCTCTGTTGTCACATTACAATAAGCAGCAGCTTTTCCTCCACTGGGGGGGGGGGGGGGGGGTAGCTATTTGTGTATATGTTAAATAAAAGTATATTAGTATGTGGGATCAGGTTTTTATCTATTTCAGATGCAGTGTTACAGAGTTTACAATGGATGCCGACCCTGAAGCCTATAAGACCTGGCCATTGACCTTGCCCCTTGGGCATTCTAAATCAGGATGCCCACTGTGTGAAACAACCCCTGAATAACCACAGATCCCCCCATTTTTCTGGCGCGCTCACGCAGATAGTCATTTAGACAGGCCGGGCGGCCAGGAAGGTTACTGCTCAGGCTCCCCATCTGCGTGCAAACAGAGCTGATTGGATGAGAGCCCGCACATGCGCTGTGGGACAGGGAAAGGTACGTTTTCACAGGCGAACTTGGGGATTTCACATATCAGGGCCCCTAGGGGCACAAAACAAAACTCCAGATAGTGAAAATCCTGGGTTGGGCTTTGCTCAAAACACACAAAGCTGAAAGAAAGACCATATGGAAAAATGTGTTGAGAAAAGAGAGAGAGAATGGTAAACTGAAAGATTCTGCAGCAGAGCCAACATGAAGAGAAAACTGTCAAAATCAGCTAAATGACTTCTAGAGCTTTTCTCTCTGTTTTAGATATATATAAGTTCTGGCCAGGCAATGTTGCAATGTTGTTATCTTATGCTGGACGGCTGCCAGCACTGAACAGCTGATACTTTGATACATTGTTTCACCCCTCTCCTCAGCATGGACCAGGCCAGAGTGTCGGGCTCTGACACTCAGAAGACATAAACATGAGCTATTAGTCTCCAGCTGCACAACACAGACATCATTTTTTTCTAAATTTGTAATTCTTACTCCAACATTTACCTACATTCAAAGTACCATTTAAATATAAGTCACCAAGAAAAATTTGTTATACTGCTCCTTTAAGCCAGATTATATGCTTGTCTGAATAGGTGAGTTTTAAGGGCAACTTTGAAGGTTTTGAGGGTTGTGGAGTGGCGGATAGGGTGGGGGAGGGCATTTCAGAAGATTGGATTTGCATGTGAGAAGTCCCGGAGGAGGGCATGAGAGGAGGTGACCAGGGTGGAGGACAGGAGAAGGTCGGCAGCAGAGCGGAGGCTGTGTCTAGGTTGATATTGTTGGATTAGAGATGAGATGTAGGGAGGAGCCTGGTTGGAGAGAGCTTTGTAGGCGAGAGTTAGAGTTTTGAACAGGATTCGCTGTGGGACTGGCAGCCAGTGCAGGGATTGGCAGAGAGGAGCAGAGCTGGAGGAGCAGGAGGAGAGAAGGATGAGGCAAGCAGCAGAGTTCAGAATAGATTGGAGGGGAGCCAGTCTGTTAGTTGGTAAGCCACACAGAAGGATGTTGCAGTAATCCAGTCGGGATATGACCAGGGCATGCACTTTTTTGGGGGTGTCAGGTGAGAGGAAGGGACGGATGCATGAGATGTTTTTTAAGTTGGAGGCAACAGGAGGTGGCTAGGGAGTGAATATGTGGTTTGAAAGAGAGTCCAGAACGACTCCCAGGCACCGAGCTTGGGGAGTTGCGGTTATTGTGTAATTGTTGATAGAAATAGACATGTTATAGAGGGGAGGGGAGTTAGATGGTGGGAAAATGACCAGTTCTGTCTTGTCCATGTTTAGCTTGAGGTAGAGAGATGACATGAAAAAGGAATTAGCTTCAAGGCAGTTGGGAATACGAGATAGGAGAGAAGAGAGATTGGGGCCTAAGAGATATATCTGAGTGTCATCTTCATAGAAGTGGTATTGAAAGCCTAGTGAAGTTATAAGCTTGCTGTCACGAATGACTTACCTTCTACCCGTGCCCGTGGTGTCCCTAGGCAACGGGCTCGGCTTCCTCCTGCCCAGGAGCCACTTATGCCTCGGTTGCCATCCCCTGTGGCGCATGTGTCGCCGAGTAAGTCCTTCCCCCTTGCCCATTGTCACTCAGCTTGTGCTTGCTGGCCTATACAGTCAGCTCATGTCTTCCGGGGGTGCAATACTCAGAATGGCCACTGGAGGCTGTTTAAAAGAACAAAGTCTAGAAGGTGCAGCTCTGAGCAGTTTGCCTGGGAAGCTCAGCTGGAGCAATCAGCCCAGAGCTCACCAATCAGACTACAGGGCCAGTGCTCCAATCTGCCGCCAGATCCTAAGTGCACCAATCCCAGCCACTGTCTCCCTGTCCAATCCTGCCGGTTTTCCCACTATAAAGGGATTTCCACTGCAGTGTGTCATTGCCTGTTATAGCGCCTAGTACCAAGCTTGTCTTGTGCATTGAAGCTCGATTGATTCCAGTTGCCAACCTCTGCCTTGCTGACGCCTCTCGATCTGAAACCCTGTTGCCGACCTCTGCCTGAACCGACCAATCCCGATCTGATCTCCGTTGCCGACCTCTGCCTGAACCGACCAATCTCGATCTGATCTCCGTTGCCGACCTCTGCCTTGTACCTAGACCTTGAGCTATCTCTCCCCTCTGTACCGCTGCAAACTCTGACTCCCTGTGTTAACCTCTGGCCTGCCTCTGGACTTCCGCTACACCCGCTCTTAGCCATTGGTTCTTCAGACCTCTATACCTGTAAGCTCTCATCCTTTGAGCCATTGAAGTCCTGGGGGCAACCGATCCCGGGCAGGCGTATTCTGCGTCCCGGCAAGCGGGGGCTCCTACAGGTGAAGCTGGCTGTGGAGATTGGGGGTTGAGGGCTTACCTAGAGGGCTGGAGTTACCGGAGCGTGACATTATAACAGGCCCCAACATGGATGACCTGGTGCAGGAGGTGCAAGCTTTGGCCACCGCCATCAACCAGCTGGCCCAGCGAGTAGCCACTCAGGAGAGTTTTGATTTTGAGCGACTTGAACAACAAGTGCATGGCATGGGTACCTCCATTAACTACTTGTCCCAACGTGTGGCTAATCAAGATCGCCAGCCGGCTGCACCACCTTCATCCTTACCTCTTGTCGAGCCGAAGGTTCCCCTTCCTGAAAAATTTAAAGGGGACCGAAAAAGATTTTCCAACTTCAGGAACTCGTGTGAACTTTATTTCAGACTACGGCCCTACTCCTCGGGCACCGAATTGCAGAGGGTTGGTCTGGTTATCTCTCTGCTCCAGGGTGATCCACAGTCCTGGGCGTTTGGCTTAGCGCCCACTGATGAGGCCTTGCAAACTGTCTCAGCTTTTTTCTCCTCTATGGAGATTCTGTATTCTGACCCAGACAAGACTTCGACCGCCGATGCCAGGCTTCGAAGCCTGAAACAGGGGAAGCGTTCAGCGGAGGAATATAGCGCTGAATTCCGCTGCTTGGCAATTGAATCCCATTGGAATGATCCTGCTCTCTGTAGTCAGTATCGTATTGGTCTCTCAGAGAGTATTAATAGTGATGAGCGAGTAGTATTCGACCGAGCCGGTATTCGATCGAATACTACGCTGTTCGTCATACTCGATTTCGATCGAGTACAGCGGCGATGGCGCACTCACAATTCGTTTCCCCTCCCACCTTCCCTGGCGCGTTTTTTACACCAATCACCATGCAGGGGGGGTGGGACAGGTCCTGGGAGGACGCTGGCATCGCGAAAACGGCGTCTACACGCATTGGCTGGAAAAACCATGTGACCTCGAATATACAAAACTCAGCACTTCCTCTTCGTCAGCATTAGCAGCTTGAACTTAGTGAGGGACAGACGCTCACAGCAGGGAAAGACAGGCTGTCGCTGGCAGGGCCCCAGAAGCTCGGAATATCGCTTTTACCACCATCTATACCAGCTACCAGAAGAAAAGAGAGTCATTAGGAGCCCTTATTAGGGCTACTACGCTGAACGGTATATGGCTCATATGTAGGCAGGCAGGGCCCCAGAAGCTCAGAATATACCTTTTACCACCATATATACCAGCTACCAGAAGACAAGACAGTCCTTAAGAGCCCTTATTAGGGCTACTACGCTGAACAGTATATAGCTCATTTTCTATGTAGTCAGGCAGGGCCCCAGAAGCTCAGAATATACCTTTTACCACCATATATACCAGCTACCAGAAGACAAGACAGTCCTTAAGAGCCCTTATTAGGGCTACTACGCTGAACAGTATATAGCTCATTTTCTATGTAGTCAGGCAGGGCCCCAGAAGCTCAGAATATACCTTTTACCACCATATATACCAGCTACCAGAAGACAAGACAGTCCTTAAGAGCCCTTATTAGGGCTACTACGCTGAACAGTATATAGCTCATTTTCTATGTAGTCAGGCAGGGCCCCAGAAGCTCAGAATATACCTTTTACCACCATATATACCAGCTACCAGAAGACAAGAGAGTCCTTAAGAGCCCTTATTAGGGCTACTATGTTGAACAGTATATAGCTCATATCCTATGTAGTCAGGCAGGGCCCCAGAAGCTCAGAATATACCTTTTACCACCATATATACCAGCTACCAGAAGACAAGAGAGTCCTTAATCCCTTATTAGTGCTGCTATGTTGAACAGTATATAGCTCATTTTCTATGTAGTCAGGCAGGGCCCCAGAAGCTCAGAATATACCGTTTACCACCATATATACCAGCTACCAGAAGACAAGAGAGTCCTTAAGAGCCCTTATTAGGGCTACTATGTTGAACAGTATATAGCTCATATCCTATGTAGTCAGGCAGGGCCCCAGAAGCTCAGAATATACCTTTTACCACCATATATACCAGCTACCAGAAGACAAGAGAGTCCTTAAGAGCCCTTATTAGGGCTGCTACGTTAAACAGTATATAGCTCATTTTCTATGTAGTCAGGCAGGGCCCCAGAAGCTCAGAATATACCTTTTACCACCATATATACCAGCTACCAGAAGACAAGAGAGTCCTTAAGAGCCCTTATTAGGGCTACTATGTTGAACAGTATATAGCTCATATCCTATGTAGTCAGGCAGGGCCCCAGAAGCTCAGAATATACCTTTTACCACCATATATACCAGCTACCAGAAGACAAGTGAGTCCTTAAGAGCCCTTATTAGGGCTGCTACGTTGAACAGTATATAGCTCATATTCTATGTAGTCAGGCAGGGCCCCAGAAGCTCAGAATATAGCTTTTACCACCATATATACCACCTACCAGAAGACAAGAGAGTCCTTAAGAGCCCTTATTGGGGCTGCTACGTTGAACAGTATATAGCTCATATTCTATGTAGTCAGGCAGGGCCCCAGAAGCTCAGAATATAGCTTTTACCACCATATATACCAGCTACCAGAAGACAAGAGAGTCCTTAAGAGCCCTTATTAGGGCTGCTACGTTGAACAGTATATAGCTCATATTCTATGTAGTCAGGCAGGGCCCCAGAAGCTCAGAATATAGCTTTTACCACCATATATACCAGCTACCAGAAGACAAGACAGTCCTTAAGAGCCCTTATTAGTGCTGCTACGTTGAACAGTATATAGCTCATATTCTATGTAGTCAGGCAGGGCCCCAGAAGCTCAGAATATAGCTTTTACCACCATATATACCAGCTACCAGAAGACAAGAGAGTCCTTAAGAGCCCTTATTAGTGCTGCTACGTTGAACAGTATATAGCTCATATTCTATGTAGTCAGGCAGGGCCCCAGAAGCTCAGAATATAGCTTTTACCACCATATATACCAGCTACCAGAAGACAAGACAGTCCTTAAGAGCCCTTATTAGGGCTGCTACGCTGAACAGTATATAGCTCATATTCTATGTAGTCAGGCAGGGCCCCAGAAGCTCAGAATATAGCTTTTACCACCATATATACCAGCTACCAGAAGACAAGAGAGTCCTTAAGAGCCCTTATTAGGGCTGCTACGTTGAACAGTATATAGCTCATATTCTATGTAGTCAGGCAGGGCCCCAGAAGCTCAGAATATAGCTTTTACCACCATATATACCAGCTACCAGAAGACAAGACAGTCCTTAAGAGCCCTTATTAGTGCTGCTACGTTGAACAGTATATAGCTCATATTCTATGTAGTCAGGCAGGGCCCCAGAAGCTCAGAATATAGCTTTTACCACCATATATACCAGCTACCAGAAGACAAGAGAGTCCTTAAGAGCCCTTATTAGTGCTGCTACGTTGAACAGTATATAGCTCATATTCTATGTAGTCAGGCAGGGCCCCAGAAGCTCAGAATATAGCTTTTACCACCATATATACCAGCTACCAGAAGACAAGACAGTCCTTAAGAGCCCTTATTAGGGCTGCTACGTTGAACAGTATATAGCTCATATCCTATGTAGTCAGGCAGGGCCCCAGAAGCTCAGAATATAGCTTTTACCACCATATATACCAGCTACCAGAAGATAAGAGAGTCCTTAAGAGCCCTTATTAGTGCTGCTACGTTGAACAGTATATAGCTCATATTTTATGTAGTCAGGCAGGGCCCCAGAAGCTCAGAATGTAGCTTTTACCACCATATATACCAGCTACCAGAAGACAAGACAGTCCTTAAGAGCCCTTATTAGGGCTGCTACGTTGAACAGTATATAGCTCATATCCTATGTAGTCAGGCAGGGCCCCAGAAGCTCAGAATATAGCTTTTACCGCCATATATACCAGCTACCAGAAGACAAGACAGTCCTTAAGAGCCCTTATTAGTGCTGCTACGTTGAACAGTATATAGCTCATATTCTATGTAGTCAGGCAGGGCCCCAGAAGCTCAGAATATAGCTTTTACCACCATATATACCAGCTACCAGAAGACAAGAGAGTCCTTAAGAGCCCTTATTAGTGCTGCTACGTTGAACAGTATATAGCTCATATTCTATGTAGTCAGGCAGGGCCCCAGAAGCTCAGAATATAGCTTTTACCACCATATATACCAGCTACCAGAAGACAAGACAGTCCTTAAGAGCCCTTATTAGGGCTGCTACGCTGAACAGTATATAGCTCATATTCTATGTAGTCAGGCAGGGCCCCAGAAGCTCAGGATATAGCTTTTACCACCATATATACCAGCTACCAGAAGACAAGACAGTCCTTAAGAGCCCTTATTAGGGCTGCTAGGTGGAACAGTATATAGCTCATATTCTATGTAGTCAGGCAGGGCCCCAGAAGCTCAGAATATAGCTTTTACCACCATATATACCAGCTACCAGAAGACAAGACAGTCCTTAAGAGCCCTTATTAGGGCTGCTACGTTGAACAGTATATAGCACATATTCTATGTAGTCAGGCAGGGCCCCAGAAGCTCAGAATATAGCTTTTACCACCATATATACCAGCTACCAGAAGACAAGACAGTCCTTAAGAGCCCTTATTAGGGCTGCTACGTTGAACAGTATATAGCTCATATTCTATGTAGTCAGGCAGGGCCCCAGAAGCTCAGAATATAGCTTTTACCACCATATATACCAGCTACCAGAAGACAAGACAGTCCTTAAGAGCCCTTATTAGGGCTGCTACGTTGAACAGTATATAGCTCATATTCTATGTAGTCAGGCAGGGCCCCAGAAGCTCAGAATATAGCTTTTACCACCATATATACCAGCTACCAGAAGACAAGACAGTCCTTAAGAGCCATTATTAGGGCTGCTACGTTGAACAGTATATAGCTCATATTCTATGTAGTCAGGCAGGGCCCCACAAGCTCAGAATATAGCTTTTACCACCATATATACCAGCTACCAGAAGACAAGACAGTCCTTAAGAGCCCTTATTAGGGCTGCTACGTTGAACAGTATATAGCTCATATTCTATGTAGTCAGGCAGGGCCCCAGAAGCTCAGAATATAGCTTTTACCACCATATATACCAGCTACCAGAAGACAAGACAGTCCTTAAGAGCCCTTATTAGGGCTGCTACGTTGAACAGTATATAGCTCATATTCTATGTAGTCAGGCAGGGCCCCAGAAGCTCAGAATATAGCTTTTACCACCATATATACCAGCTACCAGAAGACAAGACAGTCCTTAAGAGCCCTTATTAGGGCTGCTACGCTGAACAGTATATAGCTCATATTCTATGTAGTCAGGCAGGGCCCCAGAAGCTCAGAATATCGCTTTTACCACCATATATACCAGCTACCAGAAGACAAGAGAGTCATTAAGAGCCCTTATTAGGGCTACTATGCTGAACAGTATATAGCTCATTCTAGCTATATACACACTGCACACAACTGCTGCTTTAGTGAGGGGTAGCTGCTGCTGCTGGAATAGGGACAGAAAGACTTCAGTGGTGTATTAGCACCTATATACAAAACTATATACACTCTGCTCAAAACGGCTGCTTTAGTGAGGGGTAGCTGCTGATGCTGGAATAGGGACAGAAAGACTTCAGTGGTGTATTAGCACCTATATACAAAACTATATTTTGCACTACTGTTTTGTGTCCTCTGTGCCAACAAAACCTTGTTATATACCCGGTGCGTATAGGCACCATTTCACCTTCTGGCAGTATACGGCTGTATAGCCAGGTGTTTTTCTTAAAAATATATTTATATTTGGCACTACTGTTTTGTGTCCTCTTTACCAACAAAACCTTGTTATATACCCGGTGCGTATAGGCACCATTTCACCTTCTGGCAGTATACGGCTGTATAGCCAGGTGTTTTTCTTAAAAATATATTTATATTTGGCACTACTGTTTTGTGTCCTCTTTACCAACAAAACCTTGTTATATACCCGGTGCGTATATAGGCACCATTTCACCTTCTGGCAGTATACGGCTGTATAGCCAGGTGTTTTTCTTAAAAATATTTTTATATTTGGCACTACTGTTTTGTGTCCTCTTTACCAACAAAACCTTGTTATATACACGGTGCGTATATAGGCACCATTTCACCTTCTGGCAGTATACGGCTGTATAGCCAGGTGTTTTTCTTAAAAATATTTTTATATTTGGCACTACTGTTTTGTGTCCTCTTTACCAACAAAACCTTGTTATATACCCGGTGCGTATATAGGCACCATTTCACCTTCTGGCAGTATACGGCTGTATAGCCAGGTGTTTTTCTTAAAAATATTTTTATATTTGGCACTACTGTTTTGTGTCCTCTTTACCAACAAAACCTTGTTATATACCCGGTGCGTATATAGGCACCATTTCACCTTCTGGCAGTATACGGCTGTATAGCCAGGTGTTTTTCTTAAAAATATTTTTATATTTGGCACTACTGTTTTGTGTCCTCTTTACCAACAAAACCTTGTTATATACCCGGTGCGTATATAGGCACCATTTCACCTTCTGGCAGTATACGGCTGTATAGCCAGGTGTTCTTAAAAATATATTTATATTTGGCACTACTGTTTTGTGTCCTCTGTGCCAACAAAACACTGTTTTATACACGGTGCGTATAGGCACCATTTCACCTTCTGGCAGTATACGGCTGTATAGCCAGGTGTTCTTAAAAATATATTTATATTTGGCACTACTGTTTTGTGTCCTCTGTGCCAACAAAACACTGTTTTATACACGGTGCGTATAGGCACCATTTCACCTTCTGGCAGTATACGGCTGTATAGCCAGGTGTTCTTCTTAAAAATATTTTTATATTTGGCATAACGCGTGGCCAAAAAAGTAAAACGTCTGAAATGCGGAGGGCTAGCGCAAAGGGACGTGGACGAGGACGGGGGCGCGGAAATGCTGGTGGGGGCACAAACCGCGTTGAAGCCAGTGGGGATACAATGCGTGCTGGTGAGGGGCAGCCAGCATTACGCTCATCCAGCTTCCCTGCCTTTATGGGACAGTTATGCGGGGGGCGGGGTACACCTCTGTTAAGGCCTGAGCAGCGTGAACAGGTGGTGCAATGGATGGCCGATAACGCTTCCAGTCACTTGTCCACCACCCAGTCATCCACACAGTCTCACTCTGACCCTCCTTCCTCCCAACCTGGCCAACAGAGTCAGCCCAACCTTGACCCCTCCCAGGACCTCTTTTCGGGTCCTTTTCCAGATGTGCTGCAAGAATCCCAGGAGCTAGCAGAGGAATTTGTTTGTAGTGATGCCCAAACACTTGAGTATCCGCCATCTGCTAGTGATGTGGACCCGGAACCAGCATCTGCTATCATGAGCGATGATGATGAGACGCAGTTGCCATCAAGGGAGGCTGTTGGAATGTCCAGTGGGCAGGAGGAGGAGCAGAGAGAGGAAGTGGAAGAGGAGGTGGTGGACGACGAAATGACCGACCCCACTTGGACAGGGGTGATGTCCAGCGGGGAAAGCAGTGGAGATGCGGTCTGCGCATCACCGAATAAGGCAGCAAGAGGCAGAGGACAGTCCAGAGGCAGAGGACAGTCCAGACAGAGAAGGCAGGCCACAGCCAGCAGGGCCGAAGCTCTTCCCGGCAGCAGGCAGTCGCGCGAAGCTCCCCCATCGAGGCCTCGTACTTCTGTGGTGTGGAGATTTTTTAACGTTTGCGCGGATGACAAACTGAGCGCGGTTTGCGCAATCTGCCACTCAAAACTGAGTAGGGGCTCTGAGAAGAGCAATCTGACCACCTCAGGCATGCGCCGTCACTTGGAATTCAAGCACTGGGCTGAGTGGGAGAGAGCAAACGCAATACAACCTGCGCCCCGTCTTGCTGCCACTGCCTCTTCCCCTTTGTTGTGTGCTGCCACTGCGGTCCAGACCTCCAGCCAGGACACCTCCACATCTGCCTCTGCCTCGGCTACTTTGGGGCCTTCTCTTTCAGCCCCCCCTTCCCCCGCATCTTCGTCTGCACCTTCCATCTCCTCGTCCCATCAACTGTCCATCTCGCAGGCGTTCAACCGCAGGCGGAAGTATGCCTCCAGTCACCCCCAAGCCCAAGCCTTAACCTGCCTCATCTCCAAACTGCTGGCCCTGGAGATGTTGCCGTTTAGGCTTGTGGAGACGCAGGCCTTCCGCGACCTGATGGCGGCTGCCGCACCTCGCTATTCCGTCCCTAGCCGCCACTATTTTTCCCGGTGTGGCGTCCCCGCCCTGCACCAGCACGTGTCGCGTAACATCAGGCGGGCCCTGAGGTACGCAGTCAGCGCAAAGGTCCACTTGACCACCGACTCGTGGACAAGCGCTTGCGGCCAAGGACGCTACATCTCTTTGACGGCACACTGGGTGAATGTTGTGGAAGCGGGGACGGGGTCGCAAACAGGGACGGCCTACATACCACCCCCGCCCAAGATTGCCAGCACGGGTTCTGATAGACCCCCCTCCTCTTCCTCCTCCTCCTCCTCCTCCTCCTCTGCCTTAACATCGCCCTCAGCCCCTAGCTGGAAGCGTTGCAGCACTGGCGCGGGGAGACGTCAGCAGGCGGTGCTTAAGCTCATCAGCTTGGGCGACAGGAAGCACAGCGCCGCAGAGGTGAGGCACGCCATATTGCAGCAGACAGAGATGTGGCTGTCGCCGCTGCAGCTAGGACCAGGCATGGTCGTGTGCGATAACGGCCGTAACCTGGTGGCGGCTCTGGAGCTTGCAGAACTCAATCACGTACCATGCCTGGCCCACGTTTTTAATTTGGTAGTACAAAAGTTTCTAAAGACTTACCCCAACCTGGCAGAGCTACTGGTCAAAGTGCGGCGCTTGTGCGCTCACTTTCGGAAGTCAACTGTAGATGCTGCTAGCTTAAAAAAAATCCAGCAACGCCTCCATTTGCCTCAACATCGGCTGTTGCGCGACCTGCCCACTCGCTGGAATTCCACCTATTGCATGTTGGCCAGGGTGTGTGAGCAGCAGAAAGCATTGATGGAGTACCAGATGATGCATCCACGCGTGCCTCCAACTCAGCTCCCTCAGTTTGCCAACCACGAGTGGCCATGGATGGCAGACATATGCAATGTATTGCGTATCTTTGAGGAGTCCACTAAGAAGGTCAGCAGCGAGGACGCTATAGTGAGCGTAACCATCCCGCTCCTATGCGTCCTTAAAGAATCGCTCATCGCAATAAGGGAGAACGCATTGCACACAGAGGAGACGGGGGTAGGAGGAGACGCAACGCAGGTAGACAGTCAGACCACACTTTTGTCTGCTGCTCGGTGGCAGTTGCAGGAGGAGGAGGATGAGGAGGAGGAGGACAACGTGGAGGTGGCTGTGGAAGAGGATGCTGGCGGCGAGGGTAGCAGTCAGGCTGTGTGCATCCCATTGGTTCAGCGCGGATGGGGCGGAGAGGAGGAGGAAGAGGAGGAAATGGAAAATGATCCTTCTGGTGGGGGCAGTGAGGTCATGCCTACTCAGAGTCTGGCACACATGGCTGACTTCATGCTGGGCTGCTTTTCCCGGGACATACGTGTTGTCCGGATATTGGAGAACAAACTATACTGGGTCTTCGCACTCCTGGACCCCCGGTATAAAGATAACTTCTCCTCTTTTATTCCGGTAGAGGAGAGGACGAATCGATTACTGGAATACCAGAGGGAACTCTTGCAGAACATGATGCAGATTTTCCCACCCAGCATCGCTGGCGGCAGAGAGGAGAGTGTCTCCCAGAGTCTGACAACATCGATCAGGCCCACAGCCACCAGGGGAACACTCTCCAAGGTGTGGGACACGTTCATGTCCCCCCCCCTCGTGCAACTTCCATCACTGCGGGGCCCGTTATCAGCAGGAGGGACAAGTATTGGCGGATGTTGCGGGACTACCTGGCAGACCACACCCCTGTCCTCCCCGATCCCTCGGCGACCTACACTTACTGGGTCTCCAAGTTGGACACGTGGCTGGAACTGTCCCTGTACGCCTTGGAGGTGCTTGCCTGCCCTGCCGCCAGCGTGCTATCAGAAAGGGTGTTCAGCGCAGCCGGGGGCATTATAACCGATAAGCGCAGCCGCCTGTCAACCGACAGTGCCGACAGGCTGACGCTAATCAAAATGAACAGCAAGTGGATTGACCCGGACTTTGCTCTTACAACAGTGGAAAGCAGCCAAGAGTGAAGTGCCATCTGTATGAAGTGCCATTTCCTCCTCCTCCTCCTCCTCCTCCTCCTCCTCCTCCTTAACCGCCGTAGAATTGCTGTATTAATAAAAAAAAATTATGGCTCACCTCTTGGGCTTAATACAATCAATTTTTAAGAGGTCTCAGCTCTTGGGCCTCCACACAATTTTTAAGAGGTCTCAGCTCGTGGGACTCCACACAATTTTTAAGAGGTCTCAGCTCTTGGGACTCCACACAATGTTTGAGAGGTCTCAGCTCTTGGGCCTCCACACAATTTTTAAAAGGTCTCAGCTCTTGGGCCTCCACACAATTTTTAAAAGGTCTCAGCTCTTGGGCCTCCACACAATTTTTAAAAGGTCTCAGCTCTTGGGCCTCCACACAATTTTTAAAAGGTCTCAGCTCTTGGGCCTCCACACAATTTTTAAAAGGTCTCAGCTCTTGGGCCTCCCCTACTGCTGGGGTGACACACTGTAACAAACCTCCTCCTGTAAGCTTCCCCTACTGCTGGGGTGACACACTGTAACAAACCTCCTCCTGTAAGCTTCCCCTACTGCTGGGGTGACACACTGTAACAAACCTCCTCCTGTAAGCTTCCCTTACTGCTGGGGTGACACACTGTAACAAACCTCCTCCTGTAAGCTTCCCTGACTGCAGGGGTGCCACACTGTAACAAACCTCCTCCTGTAAGCTTCCCTGACTGCTGGGGTGACACACTGTAACAAACCTCCTCCTGTAAGCTTCCCCTACTGCTGGGGTAACACACTGTAACAAACCTCCTCCTTTAAGCTTCCCTTACTGCTGGGGTGACACAATGACACAAGAGGACATGTCTGACCACATCTCACACACACACACACACACACACACACACACACACACACACACAATGACAATTAGGGGTGGGGTCTATTTATTTTCCCTTGCCTATGCCATCTGTGGTTGTCATTAGGCAACGTGATTTTAAGGGGTGCAGAATTTTGTTCTTCTTTTTTTGTACAGTTTGGCTTGGGGTCCATGGCAATGTAGAGGAAAGAAGGTTTCCTTGTCTTGTCTCACTTTACGTAGAAGTAATATTGTGTTTGGAGTGTATTGTTGAGAGGCTGTGATAGTGGCGTAATAGTGCGACTTGGGCGCGTTATATGCACCCAGACATGCTTCCCCTGCTGTCCCAGTTGCATTCCAGCAGTGTTGGCATCATTTTCTGATGTTTCAGGGTGGACTTGGTGACCTCCAAGTGGTCGAATTGAGATTTCCAAGTGTCGAGCATTTTTTTCCCATAGACTATAATGGGATTCGATATTCGGTCGAGTAGTCGAGTAACGCGGTCTATTCGAATCGAAATTCGAAATTTCGAATATTTCACTACTCGCTCATCTCTAAGTATTAAGGATGTTCTAACAAATTTTCCCTACCCCAGAAGCCTGGATGAACTCATGCCTATGGCCATTAAAATTGACAGACGGCTACGGGAGAGACACATGGAGAAGAATCACTCTTACTTCCGGGAATCTTCCCACCGGGAGTCATCCACTGTAGGAGTTGTATCATCTTCGCCCCCTGATGAGCCTATGCAACTTGGTGCTACTCGCCTTTCCCCTAATGAAAAGAGTAGACGTCGCACCTTAGGCCTATGCATGTACTGTGGAACTTCTGGTCACCTGGTTAGGACCTGCCCCAATAAAAAACCTTTGGCGGGATTGCAACATCCTGACAAGACTGAGAAAGTTTGTCAGGACGGTCAGGTAACTTCCCTTCATAGAAATAAGTTGTTGTTACCTGCTACTGTGGGTTGGGAGTTGTCCAGGAAATCCATCCCCGCTCTAGTCGATAGCGGAGCAGTGGGCAAATTTTTGGATAAATCCATAGTGACCGCCTTAGGCATTCCATTAATACCCCTTGGGAAGCCCCTCCAGATTTTGGCTGTAAATAATACTCCTGTTCATGGAGGAACTGTAACCTCCAAAACCCCTTTTATCAGCCTAGTTGTGGGACCCTCCCATTCTGAGAATCTTGAATTTTTTGTTTTTGACTGCCCTGAAACCCCGGTTGTCTTAGGGTTCCCTTGGTTGAAGATGCACAACCCTACCCTTAATTGGAAAACTGGGGAATTGACAGGATGGGGCCCACACTGTGAAGAACACTGCGCTAGCATCACTGTTGGAGCAACCCTGGTCTCAGAGTTTGTTTGTTCGCCTGCCTCTCCATCCAGGAGGGTACCTCGTGTATCTTCATTGAAGTCTGTCAGAACTATTCGGGGCGGTTGTCCTGTGGAGTCTGGTGAGGGTCCGGAGGCCCCTCGTGAAGGGGGGGGTAGTGTCACGAATGACTTACCTTCTACCCGTGCCCGTGGTGTCCCTAGGCAACGGGCTCGGGTTCCTCCTGCCCAGGAGCCGCTTATGCCTCGGTTGCCATCCCCTGTGGCGCATGTGTCGCCGAGTAAGTCCTTCCCCCTTGCCCATTGTCACTCAGCTTGTGCTTGCTGGCCTATACAGTCAGCTCATGTCTTCCGGGGGTGCAATACTCAGAATGGCCACCGGAGGCTGTTTAAAAGAACAAAGTCTAGAAGGTGCAGCTCTGAGCAGTTTGCCTGGGAAGCTCAGCTGGAGCAATCAGCCCAGAGCTCACCAATCAGACTACAGGGCCAGTGCTCCAATCTGCCGCCAGATCCTAAGTGCACCAATCCCAGCCACTGTCTCCCTGTCCAATCCTGCCGGTTTTCCCACTATAAAGGGATTTCCACTGCAGTGTGTCATTGCCTGTTATAGCGCCTAGTACCAAGCTTGTCTTGTGCATTGAAGCTTGATTGATTCCAGTTGCCAACCTCTGCCTTGCTGACGCCTCTCGATCTGAAACCCTGTTGCCGACCTCTGCCTGAACCGACCAATCCCGATCTGATCTCCGTTGCCGATCTCTGCCTGAACTGACCAATCTCGATCTGATCTCCGTTGCCGACCTCTGCCTTGTACCTAGACCTTGAGCTATCTCTCCCCTCTGTACCGCTGCAAACTCTGACTCCCTGTGTTAACCTCTGGCCTGCCTCTGGACTTCCGCTACACCCGCTCTTAGCCATTGGTTCTTCAGACCTCTATACCTGTAAGCTCTCATCCTTTGAGCCATTGAAGTCCTGGGGGCAACCGATCCCGGGCAGGCGTATTCTGCGTCCCGGCAAGCGGGGGCTCCTACAGGTGAAGCTGACTGTGGAGATTGGGGGTTGAGGGCTTACCTAGAGGGCTGGAGTTACCGGAGCGTGACACTTGCCAAGGCCATAGGTGTAGATTGAGAAAAGTAGGGGGTCTAGGGCAGAACCTTGCGGCACCCCGACAGAAAGAGAATGGGAGGATGAGACCATGTTAGAATATGATACAATGAATGATCTGTCAAAGAGGTAAGAGGTGAGCCAAGAGAGTGCAAGACCTTGAACCCCAAGAGAGGAGAGAATATCAAGAAGCAGGGAGTGGTCAACAGTGTCAAAGGCTGAGGAGAGGTCAAGAAGGATGAGGATGGAGTAGTGACCTTTGCTTTTGACAGTGAGCAGATCATTAGTGACTTTGGTGAGGACAGTTTCAGTGGAGTGGTTACGGTGGAATCCTGATTGTAAGGGGTCGAGTAAGTTGGTGGATAAGTAATGTGCCTGTTCTGAGTGGACATGTTGTAGCTGGCTGGCTGAGACAGGTAGCGGCATGCCACTGGGTGGTGCAGCAGGCTGGGCCACCACATGGGAGCCACGGTTCTCCCAATACCACTTTATGGTGATGCTGCATATGTTGACATAGGGTCGTAGTGCCAACATTGGGTCCCTGGCCATGCTTCACCTTCTGCCAACACATCTTGCATGTGGCCATGTTAACTTCCTCTGGATGCTTGAGGAACCAACAGTCTGCACTAATTGACTGCTAGTGCTGGGTACTCCGGGAACCTCTTTTCCACTACCCCCTGGGAAGGTAGGCTGCTGTGCAGCAGGTGGTCTACCCAGACAAGTTTAGCTGCAGACTTTCCAGTTCTGCCACCATGCTGACTGCCAACCATGCTACCACCTTGCTTTTTCAGCTGCTGCCTCACAGCCAACCTGCAACCCTCTTCTCCTGATGATGATGTAGCCCCTTTTGCACCTGGCTCCCAAGTGCGGTTGGCTTCATCATCATCAAGTTGTGTCTGAACATCACTGATGTCCTTGAGGTTCCTCATCAGTGTCTTCTTCAGGAGCCTGAATGTTCAAAACACCACCTCCCACGCCACTCTCCTCATCACTACTTGTCTGCCTGGCGGAAGAAGAGGCAGACCTCTCCTCTACTTCTTGGCTGGGCAGTAGCTGCTGACTGTCCTCTATTAGATCATCCTCACTGAATAGCAGAGCTGAACCCACAGCATAATATACTCCTCTGAGGGAGGGAACAGCATAGGACAGAGACAATGCGAGGACAGGGACTGCTCCCGGGCCATGCCAACTGAGGATTGTGTCTGAAGAACCCGACTGTTGGCTGGGGGTGATAGATGCCACTTGTGATGAAGTGGATGACCGTGTTAAACCAAATGATGGCAGCAGATTGGTTGCTGGTTGAGACATGCTAGCTGATACCAGGAGATCAGGCCTCTCGCTGTTGCTCCTGCTGCCACTCTCCCCTAGTCTGCTGCAGCCTCTGCCTGATGAATTTAGGCCTCTGCCACAGGTACTTCTCTGTCTGACATACTTAGTGCGTATATAAGGGGAGGACAATGCGCTCCACTATGCTTAAAACAGTATTTGTCTACAACACCAGCAGGTGTGTACTTTTGGCTGGCCTCTCACAGTAACTAGGCTCTTAAGACTTTAACAGGAACAAAATGGTACTACACTTAGATGTACATATGTGTTATGCACTTATGAGGGGAG
This sequence comes from Gastrophryne carolinensis, assembly GCA_027917425.1. NCBI lineage: Eukaryota > Metazoa > Chordata > Amphibia > Anura > Microhylidae > Gastrophryne > Gastrophryne carolinensis. The sequence continues at coordinate 174,453,715 of CM051234.1, read as the reverse complement.
TTCAATGCGCTCCAGTACACCTCAAACAGTATTTGTCTACAACTCCAGCAGGTGTGTACTTTTTGCTGGCCTTTCACAGTAATTAGGCCCTTGAGAATTTAACAGGAAAACAGCAGGAGGGACAAGTATTGGCGGATGTTGCGGGACTACCTGGCAGACCACACCCCTGTCCTCCCCGATCCCTCGGCGACCTACACTTACTGGGTCTCCAAGTTGGACACGTGGCTGGAACTGTCCCTGTACGCCTTGGAGGTGCTTGCCTGCCCTGCCGCCAGCGTGCTATCAGAAAGGGTGTTCAGCGCAGCCGGGGGCATTATAACCGATAAGCGCAGCCGCCTGTCAACCGACAGTGCCGACAGGCTGACGCTAATCAAAATGAACAGCAAGTGGATTGACCCGGACTTTGCTCTTACAACAGTGGAAAGCAGCCAAGAGTGAAGTGCCATCTGTATGAAGTGCCATTTCCTCCTCCTCCTCCTCCTCCTCCTCCTCCTCCTCCTTAACCGCCGTAGAATTGCTGTATTAATAAAAAAAAATTATGGCTCACCTCTTGGGCTTAATACAATCAATTTTTAAGAGGTCTCAGCTCTTGGGCCTCCACACAATTTTTAAGAGGTCTCAGCTCGTGGGACTCCACACAATTTTTAAGAGGTCTCAGCTCTTGGGACTCCACACAATGTTTGAGAGGTCTCAGCTCTTGGGCCTCCACACAATTTTTAAAAGGTCTCAGCTCTTGGGCCTCCACACAATTTTTAAAAGGTCTCAGCTCTTGGGCCTCCACACAATTTTTAAAAGGTCTCAGCTCTTGGGCCTCCACACAATTTTTAAAAGGTCTCAGCTCTTGGGCCTCCACACAATTTTTAAAAGGTCTCAGCTCTTGGGCCTCCCCTACTGCTGGGGTGACACACTGTAACAAACCTCCTCCTGTAAGCTTCCCCTACTGCTGGGGTGACACACTGTAACAAACCTCCTCCTGTAAGCTTCCCCTACTGCTGGGGTGACACACTGTAACAAACCTCCTCCTGTAAGCTTCCCTTACTGCTGGGGTGACACACTGTAACAAACCTCCTCCTGTAAGCTTCCCTGACTGCAGGGGTGCCACACTGTAACAAACCTCCTCCTGTAAGCTTCCCTGACTGCTGGGGTGACACACTGTAACAAACCTCCTCCTGTAAGCTTCCCCTACTGCTGGGGTAACACACTGTAACAAACCTCCTCCTTTAAGCTTCCCTTACTGCTGGGGTGACACAATGACACAAGAGGACATGTCTGACCACATCTCACACACACACACACACACACACACACACACACACACACACACAATGACAATTAGGGGTGGGGTCTATTTATTTTCCCTTGCCTATGCCATCTGTGGTTGTCATTAGGCAACGTGATTTTAAGGGGTGCAGAATTTTGTTCTTCTTTTTTTGTACAGTTTGGCTTGGGGTCCATGGCAATGTAGAGGAAAGAAGGTTTCCTTGTCTTGTCTCACTTTACGTAGAAGTAATATTGTGTTTGGAGTGTATTGTTGAGAGGCTGTGATAGTGGCGTAATAGTGCGACTTGGGCGCGTTATATGCACCCAGACATGCTTCCCCTGCTGTCCCAGTTGCATTCCAGCAGTGTTGGCATCATTTTCTGATGTTTCAGGGTGGACTTGGTGACCTCCAAGTGGTCGAATTGAGATTTCCAAGTGTCGAGCATTTTTTTCCCATAGACTATAATGGGATTCGATATTCGGTCGAGTAGTCGAGTAACGCGGTCTATTCGAATCGAAATTCGAAATTTCGAATATTTCACTACTCGCTCATCTCTAAGTATTAAGGATGTTCTAACAAATTTTCCCTACCCCAGAAGCCTGGATGAACTCATGCCTATGGCCATTAAAATTGACAGACGGCTACGGGAGAGACACATGGAGAAGAATCACTCTTACTTCCGGGAATCTTCCCACCGGGAGTCATCCACTGTAGGAGTTGTATCATCTTCGCCCCCTGATGAGCCTATGCAACTTGGTGCTACTCGCCTTTCCCCTAATGAAAAGAGTAGACGTCGCACCTTAGGCCTATGCATGTACTGTGGAACTTCTGGTCACCTGGTTAGGACCTGCCCCAATAAAAAACCTTTGGCGGGATTGCAACATCCTGACAAGACTGAGAAAGTTTGTCAGGACGGTCAGGTAACTTCCCTTCATAGAAATAAGTTGTTGTTACCTGCTACTGTGGGTTGGGAGTTGTCCAGGAAATCCATCCCCGCTCTAGTCGATAGCGGAGCAGTGGGCAAATTTTTGGATAAATCCATAGTGACCGCCTTAGGCATTCCATTAATACCCCTTGGGAAGCCCCTCCAGATTTTGGCTGTAAATAATACTCCTGTTCATGGAGGAACTGTAACCTCCAAAACCCCTTTTATCAGCCTAGTTGTGGGACCCTCCCATTCTGAGAATCTTGAATTTTTTGTTTTTGACTGCCCTGAAACCCCGGTTGTCTTAGGGTTCCCTTGGTTGAAGATGCACAACCCTACCCTTAATTGGAAAACTGGGGAATTGACAGGATGGGGCCCACACTGTGAAGAACACTGCGCTAGCATCACTGTTGGAGCAACCCTGGTCTCAGAGTTTGTTTGTTCGCCTGCCTCTCCATCCAGGAGGGTACCTCGTGTATCTTCATTGAAGTCTGTCAGAACTATTCGGGGCGGTTGTCCTGTGGAGTCTGGTGAGGGTCCGGAGGCCCCTCGTGAAGGGGGGGGTAGTGTCACGAATGACTTACCTTCTACCCGTGCCCGTGGTGTCCCTAGGCAACGGGCTCGGGTTCCTCCTGCCCAGGAGCCGCTTATGCCTCGGTTGCCATCCCCTGTGGCGCATGTGTCGCCGAGTAAGTCCTTCCCCCTTGCCCATTGTCACTCAGCTTGTGCTTGCTGGCCTATACAGTCAGCTCATGTCTTCCGGGGGTGCAATACTCAGAATGGCCACCGGAGGCTGTTTAAAAGAACAAAGTCTAGAAGGTGCAGCTCTGAGCAGTTTGCCTGGGAAGCTCAGCTGGAGCAATCAGCCCAGAGCTCACCAATCAGACTACAGGGCCAGTGCTCCAATCTGCCGCCAGATCCTAAGTGCACCAATCCCAGCCACTGTCTCCCTGTCCAATCCTGCCGGTTTTCCCACTATAAAGGGATTTCCACTGCAGTGTGTCATTGCCTGTTATAGCGCCTAGTACCAAGCTTGTCTTGTGCATTGAAGCTTGATTGATTCCAGTTGCCAACCTCTGCCTTGCTGACGCCTCTCGATCTGAAACCCTGTTGCCGACCTCTGCCTGAACCGACCAATCCCGATCTGATCTCCGTTGCCGATCTCTGCCTGAACTGACCAATCTCGATCTGATCTCCGTTGCCGACCTCTGCCTTGTACCTAGACCTTGAGCTATCTCTCCCCTCTGTACCGCTGCAAACTCTGACTCCCTGTGTTAACCTCTGGCCTGCCTCTGGACTTCCGCTACACCCGCTCTTAGCCATTGGTTCTTCAGACCTCTATACCTGTAAGCTCTCATCCTTTGAGCCATTGAAGTCCTGGGGGCAACCGATCCCGGGCAGGCGTATTCTGCGTCCCGGCAAGCGGGGGCTCCTACAGGTGAAGCTGACTGTGGAGATTGGGGGTTGAGGGCTTACCTAGAGGGCTGGAGTTACCGGAGCGTGACACTTGCCAAGGCCATAGGTGTAGATTGAGAAAAGTAGGGGGTCTAGGGCAGAACCTTGCGGCACCCCGACAGAAAGAGAATGGGAGGATGAGACCATGTTAGAATATGATACAATGAATGATCTGTCAAAGAGGTAAGAGGTGAGCCAAGAGAGTGCAAGACCTTGAACCCCAAGAGAGGAGAGAATATCAAGAAGCAGGGAGTGGTCAACAGTGTCAAAGGCTGAGGAGAGGTCAAGAAGGATGAGGATGGAGTAGTGACCTTTGCTTTTGACAGTGAGCAGATCATTAGTGACTTTGGTGAGGACAGTTTCAGTGGAGTGGTTACGGTGGAATCCTGATTGTAAGGGGTCGAGTAAGTTGGTGGATAAGTAATGTGCCTGTTCTGAGTGGACATGTTGTAGCTGGCTGGCTGAGACAGGTAGCGGCATGCCACTGGGTGGTGCAGCAGGCTGGGCCACCACATGGGAGCCACGGTTCTCCCAATACCACTTTATGGTGATGCTGCATATGTTGACATAGGGTCGTAGTGCCAACATTGGGTCCCTGGCCATGCTTCACCTTCTGCCAACACATCTTGCATGTGGCCATGTTAACTTCCTCTGGATGCTTGAGGAACCAACAGTCTGCACTAATTGACTGCTAGTGCTGGGTACTCCGGGAACCTCTTTTCCACTACCCCCTGGGAAGGTAGGCTGCTGTGCAGCAGGTGGTCTACCCAGACAAGTTTAGCTGCAGACTTTCCAGTTCTGCCACCATGCTGACTGCCAACCATGCTACCACCTTGCTTTTTCAGCTGCTGCCTCACAGCCAACCTGCAACCCTCTTCTCCTGATGATGATGTAGCCCCTTTTGCACCTGGCTCCCAAGTGCGGTTGGCTTCATCATCATCAAGTTGTGTCTGAACATCACTGATGTCCTTGAGGTTCCTCATCAGTGTCTTCTTCAGGAGCCTGAATGTTCAAAACACCACCTCCCACGCCACTCTCCTCATCACTACTTGTCTGCCTGGCGGAAGAAGAGGCAGACCTCTCCTCTACTTCTTGGCTGGGCAGTAGCTGCTGACTGTCCTCTATTAGATCATCCTCACTGAATAGCAGAGCTGAACCCACAGCATAATATACTCCTCTGAGGGAGGGAACAGCATAGGACAGAGACAATGCGAGGACAGGGACTGCTCCCGGGCCATGCCAACTGAGGATTGTGTCTGAAGAACCCGACTGTTGGCTGGGGGTGATAGATGCCACTTGTGATGAAGTGGATGACCGTGTTAAACCAAATGATGGCAGCAGATTGGTTGCTGGTTGAGACATGCTAGCTGATACCAGGAGATCAGGCCTCTCGCTGTTGCTCCTGCTGCCACTCTCCCCTAGTCTGCTGCAGCCTCTGCCTGATGAATTTAGGCCTCTGCCACAGGTACTTCTCTGTCTGACATACTTAGTGCGTATATAAGGGGAGGACAATGCGCTCCACTATGCTTAAAACAGTATTTGTCTACAACACCAGCAGGTGTGTACTTTTGGCTGGCCTCTCACAGTAACTAGGCTCTTAAGACTTTAACAGGAACAAAATGGTACTACACTTAGATGTACATATGTGTTATGCACTTATGAGGGGAGTTCAATGCGCTCCAGTACACCTCAAACAGTATTTGTCTACAACTCCAGCAGGTGTGTACTTTTTGCTGGCCTTTCACAGTAATTAGGCCCTTGAGAATTTAACAGGAAAACAATGGTACTACACTTAGATGTATGCATGTGGTATGCACTTATGTGGGGAGTTCAATGAACTCCAGTACACTAAAATAAGTATTTGTCTACAACACCAGCAGATGTGTACTTTTGGCTGGCCTTTCACAGTAAATAGACTCTCGGGACTTTAATAGGAACAAAATGCACCACTAAGATGTATGCACAGGTTACACTTAATATAGGACAATACGCATTTAGTACTCTGCTCACCCTAACTGGCTGGCTAATATTAGGTTTTCAGTTGTTGTACACACCAGTGCTGCAGCATACTGTCACTGTGTACTACAACAAAATTGCACTTTCTCTCTCAGTCTCACTCCCTTTCCTGTTAGTGCTTCTAGGCTGGATTTGGGCTTGAGGTGAATCACTGCTGTAATACACCAACAATTGCACTTTCTCCCTCAATCTCTCTCTCTTTCCTAACTGTGCTTCTAGGCTGGACTTGGGCTTGAGGTGAATCGCTGCTGTAAAAATGCTTTTCTGTGTTTCTCTGTCCCTCTATCTCTGCAATAGAATGCTGGAGTGAGTGGCCGCAAGATGGCTTCCGATTATATAGCCTGTGACATCACAGGGGTGGCTGGCTGCTGATAGGCTGCATGCATGTGATTGAGGGTCATCCCATCTACCCACCTTGCCACCTTCCCAGGATTACTTGCCCCAAGTCCTGACATGTGGAGCCATCATTTTAGATGCTCTGGAGCCTGGACCACACTAAATTGAGTTTAATGAAGCGATTCGCGAGATCAAATCGTGGCGATATTCACATTCATTGCAAAATGAATTTGTAATGCATTCTAATTTATCAGATTTGATTCCCTCATACCTAGTGGTAAATCCTGAGGAACATCACCCTACAGAAAGAGGCAGAAATGGCTTTCCAAGCATGGTATAGATCATTTCGAATATCCTCTGCTGATTCGGATGGAGCTTTCTCCTACAGTGACAGTGCCCTAGTCCACCATTGCTCTTAAAGAATCCCCTTCCATTCTCCCCATTCCAGAGCCCCCACTACTATCCCCCGCCACCTCTCTGTTGTCACATTACAATAAGCAGCAGCTTTTCCTCCATTGGGGGGGGGGGGTAGCTATTTGTGTATATGTTAAATAAAAGTATATTAGTATGTGGGATCAGGTTTTTATCTAGTAGGGTATTCATGAATCTAGAAGTGTTGTGTGCCCAGATAAGAGAGAGATAAATGTGACCAATGACTAGCTTCTTTTTAATCTTGGTGATAAGAAGAGAGATACTCATGCTATTTCTTAATTTTGTGGATCAGGATGCACAGTTATGTGATTTTTTTTTGTACCATGCAAAGGGGAAGGTGGAGGTCCAGAATTGCTTCCAGCCATGTCCCAAGAGCTAGTCGGCAATTTGCAAGGATTAATGGAGTATGTGGGGAATGAGCCCATATTAGCTATAATAGGTCCAGGATGGAAAGGACTGTCTACCTGGTATTAGAGATATAAAGATATACATTTTACGGTAATGTTTTATTTTGAAAACAAAATCACTGTAAAAGAATGTGGCAGCTCCCGTAAGCTGAATAGCTATGAATATCACTATGGGTCTTACTTATGAAGTGCGCCATGTAGCATCTTTCTGGTAGCTATAGCGCCAGTTTTGGAGCACCTGCATTTTTGGCTTTTCTGACACTGTGCTGTGGACTGCAATAACGCTAGAAGTCACTGCCAACTAATTTGCTTAGATTGTTGCACCAGGTATTGGTTGGCCTGTGTCAGTGCCTGTTGGACCCGACTGTTGATTATACCAGCGCCAGTGAGCACCACTAAGTACTGCTGTTTCTCCGCTGATGATAAGCATCAAACACTTCAATACAGATCTACCTATTGTGCCCTATTTTAACCTGCAGTGCCAGGTTTCAAATGGCGCTGCTTCAACCAGAGCGCCTGGTGCTGCAACCTTTAGGTGTTAAATGAGACGCTAGTGGGTTGGCCACATCAGCACAGCCTTGTTTTTTGTTTCTTAAATTTACGCTGTTTCCTAAATTGCCGCTGAGGCCAAATAATTGTCGCTGTGTGGCGCTGACGCTTCATAACTAAGACTCTATGAATAAAGGTATGTTAGTCAGACTGTAAAAGCGGATAATGTATTCTATATTCATAATATAATCAGCTCCAAAAAATCTTTTTTGATGCAATTAACAAGTTGAGCTTTTTTGCTGAGCCGATTGTGGAATATTTGTCTAATGGAACTTCAGGCTGCATAGCTATGAAAACAAAGCCATTTGTATCTCTAATATCTTACTATTGTGGTTTACAGCAGCTTCATTGTCCATGAGCAGATGTATTATGAATGCCGCTCCTGACTGTTTACTGTGATTTCATTGTGCATGACTATGCATCTTTTCCTCTGGTCTGAAAGCACATAAATAGTTTATTAATTTCTGTCAGGGATTTGAATGTTTGGTTTGAAAAGAAGTTGCATTGTGTGGAAAAATAATATAGTCATTATGTAAATTACACTGATTTTTAGAAAGTAAAGATGTCAACATTTGGTAAACTAGGAAAAAAACAGAAAACTAACTTGACAGCAGGTGCAATTATTAAATAGTTTTTTGACATAGCTTTCAGTGAATTGGTAAAGTAAAATTGTTCACAAGTTTATGCTTGTTCAGCCTAGTAGAGATTATATGTGATAGCTGTACAGAAGCAGAACATGCTGTTAAAATATGTATACCACTAGAATATACCCTACAAAACAAATTAAAAACTATACTTACCTGAAATCATTCTGACCTAACTGCTTGCAGCCTAACAGACTAAATAGCACATCATATTCTACTGTAAACTCTGCTGTCTGTCTCACATTATCTGATGTTAATGGTCATGAGGTCATCAGGACACTAAGCAACAATGGTGTACATGGCAGGATTGCAAGGAGCAAGCTGCTGCTCTTCATAAAGAACATTGCTGACCAAGATAGAGGGCTATTGGAAGAAGTTTTGTGAATGAGTGGAACCAAAATAAAGCTTTTTAGTTTAGCTGAGAAGCAGTTGAACACACTGCATTTCAGCATACAACCCCCACACCATCTGTCAAACATGGTGGTGGTGGTGGTAATATTATGGTTTGGGCCTGATTTGTTACATCTGAGCCAAGAAGGTTTGCCATCATTGTTGGAACAATGCATTTCTGTACTGGCAAATTTGTACTGGCAAATTTAAATACATCTTAGGAGAAGTTGATTTATGCAGCAACAAACCTAAGCACTCAAGTTGTTCTGTTCCAAAGCCTGACCCTAAAGGGGCTGTCCAAGCCAAAAAAAATACCTTATTCATCTTTTAATGCAATGGTAGGGATGTGCCTATGGGAGCTTGCTTTGCCTGCAGTGTATGTAGTTGGCCACTAGGCAGTGCAAAACTAATTCCTGAAGCAGAAAAAATGTCTCTGTAGCAGTCATGACCCTTGTGTTGCTTGTAGGTTGCAGGGGACATTGAATTCTGAGTATATAATTGAATTCTGAGTAAAAGATTCCTGATGCCAGCATTATGTCAAGTCGTAGCTCAAAAGAGAACAAGGCATAACCCACAAGATAAATTGTTTAGGTGGAAAAAGGCTTGAACCAGTAGTTAGGTCTGTGATCTATGAGGTCTATCCTCACTTAAGTTTTTTGCACTTTGTGGTCTGTATTCTTGGCTCATCCTACCTTTCCTCTCCCCAACTTACCTCATCACTTCTCTGCCCTTCTCTGTTCAACTCGCCTCTGCCCTCCTCTTCCCACCTCACCTTTGTCCATTACATCTTGCCCATCTCTGCTTATCTCTGCCTATCTCACCTCAAAATCTACTCAGTTCTGCTTACCTCTCCTGCCTCTTCTTGTCTCACCTCTGCCTATCACTTCCCACTTCACCTTTGCCCATCACACATCTTCCTGCATCACCTCTACCTGTCTCACTTTTGCCTGTCCAAACCCAATTCTTCCTGGATTACATGTGCCAAACTCACATCTGCTTAACTTGTTCTATCTCACCTCCTCTCACTTCTTTCAACCTCAACTCACCTTTTCCCACTTCACACATGTCCACTTCCTCCCCTATAAATTCCGTCCACCTTACCTCACCTCTGCTCACTTCTTTCCACCTCACCTCTGCTCACCACACCCTTACCCATCTTGCACCTCTGTTGTTCTTCTGCTGTAAAGTACAATGCAGACCTCTGTGACTCAATCATTGATGTTTATTATTCAGATGCTTATCAGGAAGTCAAGATAAGCAATGTCTTTTTTTCATGCCCTAACAATATAACAATGAAATACTATGTCATGCAAATGAAGCCCTTCAGATATTTGGTCAACATTTAGTAATATTGTGTTAAATGTATGTATTAAGAAATTGAAGTTTTTAACCAACGGGTGAAAGTGTATGTCCACATTATCTTAAGGCACTTACCGGGTGATAGAGAGCATGGGTAGATGACTTGAACAGCTGTGGAACTAGAACACTGCTGTACTGGGTCATCCATAGAGGCCAGGTTCAAGAGGCCTATGGCATAAGCTGACCCTCTGGGCTTGACACTGTGTGCACCTGCTGTGCATGATGCCAAGCATGCCAATAATGCATCCTATTTTGCATATGAGCTCATGTGAGCTGCAAGAGTGGCACCGAAAACACAAAGGGTAAGTATATCTGATTTCAGGATGTATATTTCTATAACTAAAGGGGGATGTCAGCCATAGGAAGTGTCCTTTCAGCAGGCCGATGGTTTCAACAATGTATCTGGTCTTGCTGTGAGCTGCATTGTAGAGCACTTCAGCTGCGGTATGTAGGGGTCATGAGCCACGTATCCCTTATCAGCTAAATACAAACACATGGATTAATGTTGTTCACAACAGAAATACAGCTCCCAACATGCTTAGGTGTATTTTGCCTTCACATCCCCCCCCACCCCCTTGTTATGCTTCTCCTCTGTTTTTAGGTTATACAATTTGGAAACATACTTACCTAGTAGCCATCCCTGCAGAATGTTGTTGTTCTGAAAATTACAACACAGGGCAGATTGGGGCAACACATAGAAGTCATGGAAAGCCTGTCCTCACAGCATGCCGCCACATCTCATTATCACACACAACCATGACATTAATGGAATAGAAGCTCTTCTGAATGCGATACAGCAGCCCTTGTGCTCAAGGGCAGAAGCGAATTTGAGTGCCATCAATGCAGCCAAGCACATTTGGGATTCCTGCAATCTGATAGAAAGCCCGCTTGATGTTCACTTCTTCATCATCGACAGGAATCCTCATGTAGGTAGGGATGGCCACAGATGGTCAGCATTTTGCTTGGGTGTAAAAACGCCTAACAATGCAAAAACATATATTAAAATGGATTACTCATCTGTTTAATCTAGAAATCAACAGGCCTCATCCAATATCCAAATAAGATGTTGCTGTATTTAAGTTCACAAAGCTCATCCATCTCCATACATAACACGCCTGTGTGTGTCTTTTAGCTGCCTGAGCGAAGCTTCCTGTCTCTCACCAGCCAGCTGTTTTTCACGGGCTGACCCCTTTGTTTAATTTGAAACTGTGCAGGTGATCTCTGATTGACAAACTAACCCAGGTGATATTCTGATTGGCTCAGATAAAGCTACCACAGATGATTTTCTGCTGGCCAACTTAGTTTACAAGTGAATGCACACATGAAACTAAATTCAGGCCGAAAACCCAGTCTTCAGACAAAGGAAGGTCTCTCACCAAGCTGCATATTATTTAAGGAACCAACCAAATTGTATGCTTATATTTGCTGGAACCATGCCTGCTGAATGCTTCAGTTGTGTTTCCAGTTTATGATGGTTAGACATTGTGATTTGTGGACACACTGGTCCACGCTAAACCCCTTGTCCCTGATTCTGGTTGGGTCAGTCTGACCCTGGTTGTGATAACCTTATTGTGTTGCTGGTGCCTTTTTAATGTTTTTAATGGCCATAGGGCAATATTTAGAATAGCTTTTTATTAGTCCAGATTAGACCAAATTGATTGTCTGTGTGTTTGTAGGCAGCATTGAGGTCCGCATCACCTATGGCTCTTTGGAATCCTCCATCCAAGACCAACATGCGACCCCTGTCTGTAAGTACTACTTTGGCAGCTAGCTGATATTGGTCAATGTAAACATTGAGGTTATTGGTTCCCTACTCGGTCATGTAATTTTTAATGGTTCATCTCTGGAATAATTGTTAGGCCTCCCCTTCGGAATTCCAATGGAGGAGATGGCCAGTATGTGAGTCAGCACACCTGTCTGGAGCATTTCTATTTTGATGTTTGTCCTACATTGTTGATGAGGTCTCCTATATGGGGCATGGCCCACATAATGCATACAGTTAGATTGTTATTGTGTTTGTTCTTACTGTGGGATATGTCATATTCGGCTGCTTTGAAACAAGTTAATGTATTTTCTTGACAGGCTTCCTGCCTGGCTTTGGCTTCCACACAATTCACATTTGACGTGTGTTGATTTACAGGATTATACATTGTTTCCTCTGCTTACACAAACACCATCTGTTAGGGAGACATCCAAAGATTCAGATGTTCCTGCAACCCAACAATCTGGATCTACCTTGGTACGTTACATTGGTAAAAACAATTAGAGACAACTGCTCCTTTGTGCTCACTCATTCGAACTTCATTCATGTTGGCAACTAGCAACACAATTATATTTGCCATCACCAACATGAAGTGTGTGTGTTTATTTAAAGTATAGGCCTGGCCACAGATATAGACATTTGTGTTCCTTCACAAGCATATGGCCAGCACCTAACAACACACAGCAAATAATATGATGTGTGAGCTGATGGGTTAGAGTTGGAGGTACTCAATCAACAGGTGCAGCAGCAAAACATATCTTTCCAGGAAGGTTTGGATCCAGGGCAGGGCCTGGCCACAAGCTTCCTGCGCACAATGGGCAAACAACACCAATACCACTTGTTCCTCCTGGCTGCCAATCCCTGGATGCCCAGCACCATGATGGCCCCTCAACATTTGTCCTTCATGGGGCATGGTAATTTTGTTTTTCTTTGAATTTCACCATTGTGGGCAGATTCGTATGAATAAAATCTTAGTTCTCACAAGCAATACATTCGAATGTGTTTATGGCTAATGGAACTGTGAATGTTGTGAGTGTTCTTGTACTTTCATTAAAAACTCACACAATTACATTAAGCAAAGTCACATAAGACATCAGTAGCCAGAACTTTTTCAAAAGTAGTAGAACATTTAATGTTATTTGACCAAAATAGGCCAACATGGCCAAAAAACTTGCAGCTGCACAGCAGCTACCTGATTTCTTGCCCCCACCCATCATCTTTTCACGCATGTCCAGCAGCATTGCTCTGGACTCCAGCATGTATTGGCCAGATGCCATGATGCTGAAGTATGCAGGCTGTTGACAAGAGACAAAAAAAATAGTAAACAATGAAAAAAATCACAAAGAAAACAATAAAACCAACTTTTAAAAACATTTAGGGTCAACCTGTCCCAACCAACAGGTAGTGTATTTAGATAACAGTATGCAAGCATGGGTCAAGGGGAACCAATAAACAACTTTAACCCTTTAAGTGCCAAGCACGTAACACCTCCGTGCTTGCGTGTCCGTGCCTTAAGTGCCAAGCACCTAGGTGTTACGTGCTTGAATTCCCCCCCCCCCCCGCTAGTTAAAAAAATTAAATGTATTACTTTGGGGTAACCTCTACACCCCCTGCCAAAAAGCCCAACAGAGACTCACTATTGCACTCAAACAATCAATTTATAAATCCATTTTATTGTAGCATATTGTTGAAAACCAATTTAAAAACAATTTTACTGAACCATATGCATGGTAAGCCAGCGCACTCCCTCATTAACAATACAATCTCATATACATATAAGTAATTTCAAAGTGATTCTGTGCTAATCTATCAATAAATTCATATATATACAACTATTCTAAAACTTAATATACAATTCACAATTAATATCCTCACCCTAATAAAGTGCCAGTGCTTCCATCACAAATAGTCCCTTGTGCAAAATATTTAAGCCCATTCACAGAGAGCAAGGGCACACAGACAACACACAACAAACAAGTGCTTACTGTTAGTATGGTGACAGGCAGGCCCCCTCAGGCGCAGACCAACGCGTTTCGAGCCCCCTATGGCCTGCCTGTCACCATACTAACAGTAAGCACTTGTTTGTTGTGTGTTGTCTGTGTGCCCTTGCTTTCTGTGAATGGGCTTAAATATTTTGCACAAGGGACTATTTGTGATGGAAGCACTGGCACTTTATTAGGGTGAGGATATTAATTGTGAATTGTATATTAAGTTTTAGAATAGTTGTATATATATGAATTTATTGATAGATTAGCACAGAATCACTTTGAAATTACTTATATGTATATGAGATTGTATTATTAATGAGGGAGTGCGCCCCCTGGTGGCTTACCATGCATATGGTTCAGTAAAATTGTTTTTAAATTGGTTTTAAACAATATGCTACAATAAAATGGATTTATAAATTGATTGTTTGAGTGCAATAGTGAGTCTCTGTTGGGCTTTTTGGCAGGGGGTGTAGAGGTTACCCCAAACTAATACATTTGGTTTTTGGGTATTAACCCACAGAGCAGTGCACCTATAGAAATATTTACTGGTGCTGCCCACATTTCTTATCCGTCGCCCAAACGGATGTTTATTACTGGTAAAAAAATTAAAAATAAAAATACTCACCTGACCGCTCGTTGGATCCGGCCAGGTCTCCTCTTTAATTTGGTGCCATCCGATTCCCCATGGGGGCTCGGATGGCTCCAGGAGAGCCCCCGGAATAGGCCCCCCCGCCTCAGCAGCAGCAGCTGCTAACTGTGAAGAGAAAAAAAATTAAAATGACATTTACTTACCTGCAGTCACGCTGCCTCCCGACAGGTCTCCTCTTCACTGGGGGGGCCTCCGATTGCCCCCCAGCCTCTTCCGTGGCGAGGAGAGTGCAGAAATCGCCCTCTCCCCCACTTCCTGGATTGCGACTGCTAGCCCCGCCCCCATTGTGATGTCACCAGCAGCCGGGTTCTTAAGTCCAGCACCCGAGACTAAGAATCAGTCTGCTCGGGTGGTTGGAGGAGAGAAGTGGGGAGGGGGAGAGGGCTGTGATCGCCCCCCCCCCCCGAGGCTCTCTCCTCCAAACACCCGAGCAGACTGACAGCTGTCATCAGAGATCGCCGGGGAACAGAGGATCGGAGGTGAGTAAAGTAAAAAAAAAATAAATAAATGACATTTTTTTTCTTATGTGTCAGTGTGTTTATTTTTACATTTAACCTCTTGTTAACTGGTAAGGGGTCCATGAGACCCCTTATACCAGTGCACAAGGCTGGGGCTGGCAAGTCACCTGCCGTAGCCGCAGGTGACTTGCCATTAACCCCCGGCACCCCTATTACCTGCCTCCCCAAAGCCCAGGGGGGGGCAGAAGAGCCCGGGCCCACATAGGCTATGTGGGCTTGTAGGCTGCAGGGTGGGGGGGCCACAAAAGCTGCCCCCCCACTCTGTTCCTACAAGCCCCCATAGCTGGTCCCGGGCTGATAATGCTGGGTAAGGGGGACCCCATTTCATTTTTTGGGGGGATTTTTAAGGGTTTTAAGGGGGGACCCTCTGTCATTTTTTTTTAAATTAAGCCCTTATGTTTACAGTGTGGATAGTAGTAGTATTTTATTTGTAAATGTTATAAAGTGCTATTTTCAGTTTAGGGGGTCTCCTGGGCAAGAATGGGGGGGCTACCAATACATATGTGGTACCGTTGTAATCGGGAGAAATGGGCCTTTCACATGCAATATGGTTTTCTCTAATAAAGTAAATGTTTTATTTAAAATAAAGAAGACAATTGTCTAAAAAATATTTATTTATTTTTTTGTTTTTTTACACAAAAATATAAAAAAAACGGTAGAAAAATTACAACCAAGACATTTCATGTTAAAGCCTAAACTCTGCTGCAAAATATATATCTATAATTTTCCTGGAAATTCCAGCAAAAATCACGGTTAAACATGGCGCAGAATGGGGAAAAATGACCTGTCAACAGAGGGTGACAAAACTTCAAGTAGGCTGGCAATTCAAAGAGTTAATAGTGCCTATGCATGTTGGGTATTGTTCTGCTCGGAGGACCTTGCTCTTTCAGATTTAGCTTGTTTTTTCTTGTTTGCATATTTATATTTTAGGAAAACATGTTATTTATTCATTTTTTTTATTCATTTTTTTAGGAAAACCCTGAAACCTAAGAATTCTTCGCGGGATTACTTCCTTAAAGGTGAGCCTGCTACAACAAGCTGGGTACTCTTAGAAAGCTTAAAATGTGTACTTTCAGGGAATATATGGTTTATGGGGGATATTCCAAATGTAAAGGGTTGTTTTGGTTGAAAAACTGCAAGGTGCGCACTTTGTCTGCAGAGCTGACATTTTCAAGTAAAATTACTGTTATGCGCATGCTTTACTTTGGGGTGTTTGCCAACTCTTCCCTTGACAGTACCTATGCATGTTGGGTATTGTTTTGTTTTGTTTGGGCATGTTGCTTTTTGAGATTTTACTTGTTATTTCTTGTTTGCATATAGTTTTTTTTAGGAAAATGTGGCTTGATTCTTCTGTTTTATTCTTTTTTAGGGAAACTTTGTGCAACCAAAGAATACATTGAGGGATTAATTCCAGAAAATTAAGCCCACATAAACAAGCTTGGTACGCCTAGAAGGCTTGTGGCGTGTACTTCCAGAGAATATATATTGTGGGGGGGTATTTCAAATGTAAAGGGTTGTTTTCTGGAAAAACTGCAAGGTGCGCATAGCGCATAGCACAGTTGTATTTTATCTGAAAATCTCCTAAAGCTCTGTTTCAGTTTGGGGGAGTCTCCTGGGCAGGAAAGGGTGTCTACCTATACATATGTGGTACCGCTGTGACCGGGAGAAATTGGGATTACGCACGCAATATTTTATTGACAAACTTACATTTTTTATTACAAAAAAATTACACTACAAATTGCAAAAAATATATATTTTTATTTTTTTTGCACATATTTCACCAAAAAGTATTGAGAATACACAAAAAAAGGCCAAACAAGACATTTCATGTTGAAGCCCAGACTCTGTTGAAAAAAACAATATATAATTTTCCTGGGAAATCCCTGGAAATCCTTTCAAAAATCACAGTTGAACATGTGTAGCGCAAAATAGTGAAACATGGTCTGGCAACAGAGGGTGACAAAAGCTGCAGATAGGCTGGCAGCGAAAGGGTTAAAGGTAACCATAAACCCCGAAATTTCTCTAAGGTCCAAAGACATTTGTCAGTGGTTACACACACCAAGCGTGTGTTATCAAAAGGGTCAGCACAAAATGGTGGTCTTGCCAAATATTTTGTCAAGCCAGTCTGACTTTAGTTGTGCATTGTTGTGTGGAGTTCAACCTGCATCCTGATTTACAAACAACATCTGACAACCAAGCAATCTTGGCCAAAATGATTTGACATACTTTTTGACACAACCATTTTTTAACATTAATTTTCTCATTCATGTAAGGAGATATCTGTACCATTTGGCCACAAAACCATACTATGGGATATTTGAAATATGACCAAATTTTTGGGAGCAGACACCATAGTGTTCCATTGATTGCTACAGTAAAAACAAATGGCATTACCTCCATGAAGAAATGAGGTAAGTCACTAGTAAAAATGACACTTCTCACAAAAATTTGGGTGGGTTAAAAAATGGACAACACTTGTTTTTATGAAAACTGGAACAAGCTAAATGGGATGCATGTTGTAGTCAGCAGCACAATGCACACTGCAACTAACAGTGCCACTAAAAACTGTGCATAAAGAAGACCAATCTGTAGCACAACTGGACAACATATACCAGCAGGGGCAACACATGCTGAAGCTCATCTATATCCAATAAACAAATTAAGAACATACAAATCTGGATTTGAGGAAACACAAACACACACAAACACACACAAACACACACAAACACACACAAACACACACAAACACACACAAACACACAAACAAACACACACACACACACACACACACACACCTGAGGGACTCCACACAGGGACATGTGTAAAATGTGGAGAGGACTCCACTAGAAGGGAACAATAATTTTTAGATTTGGGGTACAACATTGTGCCCAAATACATAATACATGACACCACGTAGGCCAGAGAGAAGCATTATTCTACCCAACAAAGATATGAAACCTTAAAAATCTGCTGATCATCAACAAAAGATGGTTAATTTGGCTGGTTCACAAAGTGGAAAAATACATATCAAAGGTTTTCTGGCCTCCAACCGGGGAGGGCTTTGCTCCTCCAATTCGGGCCAACTCTGAGGGGCCAGACTCCTCCAATCCCCCTCCTGCACCTTCATGGAGTGGTGGGGAGTCCATAATCTCTTCCACCTCAGGACTCCCCTGGACTGGACAGGACTGGCCCAACAGGTAGGAGAAGCTAATAACTCACACAGCTCCCCCCTTATCGTCCGGCTCCTCTGGGACATCTCCACATCCTCACCCCCTTCCTCCCATGTGTCCTCCACCTCACCATGGTGCAAAGTCTGCCCTCCCCCCACTGATCTGTTTGGATCTTGGTCTCGGGGATGGGGGAGAATCTCCTTACCATGCTTGTTGAGGGGAGGCTGCTTATCTTTGAAGACAAAAAACAGGAAGAGGCATTAAGGACAAATCCTTGCTGGAGCTCCAACACAAACCAATTCTGTCCTGCAATGCTGCCTTAGCAGAGGCATTGACATCATAGAGCCGGTAGATCAATGCCGGGTCCTGCTACTTGAAGTCCAACCACTGTTGACAGACAGACTTGGGTCGGACCTTCACATTAGCAAGCTCTGGGACATGGTGGCCATGATCCACTTCTGGGCCGAGGGTCGGGCATAATCATATTCCCATTCTACATGGAAAAAAAAACGAAGAAAAAAATGACATTAATATCATACCACTAACCAATAATAGGTCTGTATTTACCTAAAAATGCATTTCTGTACAGTAATAGAGGAAATGGGAAAACACTCATATCAAAAGAGTAAATATGCATGCAAAAACGCTAAGCACAATGCTAAAACTGCTATTGTTGGTGAACGAGGCCTATAATAGAAGTCTATAATAGAAGGGGCCACACAGAAAAAAAACACACATTGGAAGAGTACATGTGGAGAAAAAACTGAACAAATATACCTAATAAATTAAAAAGGGAACAGAAGAAAAACTTGTATACATAAAAAAAAAAAAACATGTACAACAAAGACACTAAATACACTTAATAATAATCTGGCCATTGGCAAAAGGGTACAGATGTTGGCAGGTGGTCTTTTGAGGGGGGCGAGCCAGCATCACACATGCTGGAAGAGCTGTTGGGGCTGTGGGTTTTCCTGCGTCGGAGGGGGGGGGGGCATTTTCTCATTGCAGAGGCAATCCAGAAGTACACAAAGTGAAATTGAAAACAGTCATAGCAGAGCATAAACAACAGTGTTCTAACCAATGAAAGTGCCACAATTTGGCTGGATTTACGAGAATGCTAGGTTGAACTAGCTGTGAACGCTAGAAAGAGGCCGCCACATTTAACGCAAAAAAAAACGCTGCCCAGGGAAAGATGTAGTGCCATTGATGAACGCCCCAAACCTGGCGCTCACTAAAATATTTAACACCAAAAAACACAGCGCAAGAGTGGGTGCAGTAGAACTTGGCACTAAGGTGCACATCACCCGTTGCAAGATTTAAAGAGGCAGAAAAAGAGCCACCAAGAACTGGGACAGAACAAGACACATGGAATCTCACGGGGGATATGCTAATACCATGACACTTGAATGACAGGCAAAAATGCACAATTTTACAGCCAAAGGAAAACTGAATGAAGGTAAAATACATCCAGAGCAGGCCATGGATTCCCTGTCAGTTGTAAAGAAAATATCACTAGAAAACTCAATGGAAGTGTATGGGAGAATGATACTGAGCGTCTAATATGATGTGGAGGTGCAGGACAGTCAGTGCAGGTGCTCTACTATCACCAGACACTATTGACGCTAACTGACGCTATGATAGGCACTAACCATTTTGCCAGTTATACATATGGCTTTCTGGAGGAGCGACAGAAAAATACTTGCTGTTATGTGGTACTAACATTTCTTAAATAAACCCCTAAGTACCCAGACCATTCCCAGCACTAAAATCTTCATTATTGGCCAAAGAAGTCCTGTAAGTTGGTCCTTGTCATTGTAACCCAAAAAGACCTCAAAACAAAATCTGAAAGCACCTTGGGGTGCCTTTTTATAGATCTACTGTTAGTCTAACAGTGGATTACTTTAAAAGCAATGTTTTCGTTTTTCAGTTCAAACCCAGACACAGCATGTCCGTTATGCAAAATTAGTTAGAAAGCTTTTAAACAGCTCAAAGCTATCTGTTTACTTTGATTTTGCTAAGCTTTATGTTTGCTTTATTTAATGTGCTCATTAAAATGTTATCTGCAAGACTTGGTCGCAAATAATAAAGGGGATTTTACTAAAGTGTTAAAATTGTGGTTAAATTAACGATAGTCTTATGATAAAATATATTTCAAAATTTTATTGTGTTTATATAAGCTGATTAACATTTGTAAACAGTATTTTTCCTTATTCCTTATATACAGTACGCATAACTTATTTTTTTATGTTTATATGGTTACATTTGTTTCTATTTGTCATTTTTCATTTTCCACTGTGTAGTTTCATATGTATTTAAATTACTTTGGATTTTGTATTTTCAACAAGTAGTTTCTTTTAGATGATATTATTTATCCCCGCCCCTTTACACTGACATGGATAATTGGCTTTTTTTAAACTTACACTTACTGTGTGTTTTTTGCCAGAAACTGGTGGAAAGAAAAGGAAAAGTACATTGCAAAGATTGCAGTGCAAACAAGAGCTTTGGTGAGTGGTTAAAGTGGACCATCACCCTCCCGTGATCGGCCCGGGAATCTATAAGATTCCCAGGCCGATCACCTCCCTCCCTGCGGGACATCCGAGATCGGGATGTCCTGCGGGGTGAAACCCCCCCCAAACACCCCAAATCCCCTTACCTTGTCTTCTCCCTCGCGCCCCCCTAGACGTGCGCGCGCCAGCGCCGGCCGTCTGTGAATGGCCGGCGCGGGTGCGCGCGCGTCAGGAGTGACGCGCGGGAGGCGGCGGCGGAGGAGCCGCTTGTCCGCGGCTGTCAAAACCCTTGTCCGTCGGCGCTGGGAGCGGGGAGAGGTGAGTTTTTCGGATGATCGGGGGGGTTTCACACAGCGGGGCACCCCGATCGGGTTTCTCCAAAACGTGCTTCAAGCCTAACAATGCTGTCCAGTGCACTTCCTGCACTATATATGCACTAATAGAATAGAGCTTTAACGGTGAATATCATTGTGCAAGATGTAAGCACATTACACATTTGTAACCCCAAATTATGGATCTAAATGAGTAACTGGCCACACTAAGATGCATTGATATGCTGGAAAGGAGTGATGAGTTGGATAACAGTTAGGAGGGGTAGGGATAAAATGTACAGGGAGGCTAGTTCTGTGCTGGCACCCCCCCCCCCCGACCAGTTTGCCCATTTTGGCAAATGAGGGGGAGTTAGCTCAAGGTTGCATAACTGCAGCAAGACAGCACCGTTGTCTGCTCCAGTAACAAGGGAAATGGGAGTACAGGGCAGGCAAGACAGGTGCTGGTAGTGGGTGACTCTATTATTAGGGGAACAGACAATCTTTCATAGAACTGGGATCGCCTAACAGCGTGTTGCCTTTCTGGGGCACGCCATGGATTAGGCTGATAGATTATTATAGGCGGCAAGAACCCAGCAGTCATGGTGCATATTGGCACCAATGACATAGGAAAAAGTAGGTGAAAGGTACTTAAAAATTATTTCAGGGACTGTAAGCTTAAGACAAGGACCTCAACTATAGTATTCTCAGAAATACTACCAGTACGAATAGCCACACCAGCGAGGCAGAGGAAGTAATCAAATGGAGGGGCTTGAGTTCTTGGAGAACTGGGCTGACTTCCCAGTGGGCTACAGGTTCTGTGGCAGGGATGGGCTGCACCTAAATGGGGAGGGTGCATCTGTTCTGGGGAAGAGGATGGCTAAAAGGTTGGAGGAGTGTGTAAACTAAGCATTGGGGGTATATGCAGTTATAGAGGGGAAGGCAGGAAAGAAAGAGACAGTGGGGGTAGAAATGGAACTGGGAGTGGAGAGGTGGGAAGGGGGAGGCGAATGAATATTATAAAAAATCAACTAAAATGGATAAAATGCATGTTTACCAATGCTAGAAGCATGACCAATAAAATGGATGGAGTATAATTGATAATAACAGAGGGACAGTATGACATAGTGAGGGTAATCAACATGGCTGGATGAAATCTATGACTGGGTAAAACTACAGGGTTACTGGGTGTTTAGAAGGGACCATAAAAAATGCAAAGGGGGTGGAGTCTGCTTATTTGCAAAACCTCTCTACAGCCCCAATATGTGAGGAAAATGAGCAAGTGGAGTCTATATGGGTAGAAATACATGGAGGGAAAAATAAAAGTAAAATACTTATCAGGGTTTGCTTCAGGCCTCCAAATATATCAGAATCCACAGAAAATCTACTGCTAAGACAAATAGATAAAACTGCTAATTTAAATTAGGTAGTTATTATGGGGGACTTTAACTATCCAGATATAGATTGGGAAGCTGAAAGCTGTGGACCCCAGAAATCTAAAAGATTTTATCAATAATTTAAGATGGCTACCTTTCCCAACAAGTACATGATCCAACTAGGCGGAGGGCCAACTTGGACATAATACTAACCAATATACCAGATAAAATAACAAAGGTACAGGGCAAGCAACACAGTGCTCATAATTGTATTCATTTCTGCTTAACTGTCACTAAGAAAGGCAACATTTCACCAGCTAAGAGATGCCCTAAACCTCGTTGACTGGGAAAATGTCCTCAAAAACAAAAGCATGGACACCAAATTGGATAACTTTAAAGAAATAAACAATGTGATAGATATATACCTTACAGGAACACAAATGGAAGAAACCTATGTGGCTAAACAAAAGGGTTAAAGTGGACCAACACTATAAGATTCCCGGGCCGATCAGCTCCCTGCCTGTGTGAAACCCCCCAGGACGCCCGCAAATCCTACCTGTTCCTCGTTCCAACAGCGCATGCGCGGGCCGCCGCCGCCTCTCGCGCATCCCTCTAGCAGGGGCACAAACGGCCGGCGCGGGCGTGCTCCCTGTAAGAGGGACGCGCGAGAGGCGGCGGCGGCAGGCGCTCTCACCTTGTCCGTCGAC
The DNA here is from genome assembly GCA_027917425.1 of Gastrophryne carolinensis. NCBI lineage: Eukaryota > Metazoa > Chordata > Amphibia > Anura > Microhylidae > Gastrophryne > Gastrophryne carolinensis. Next base: position 174,430,956 of record CM051234.1, on the reverse strand, counting down.
GAACCTCGCTTGTCCGATTGGTGGAGGAGTCACGTGGGAGCGGAGTCAGGTGAGTTTTTGGGGCTTTCTGGGGGGTTTCACACAGCGGGGCAATCGGGGTGGGCCGCGGAAGTGGACCAACACCCAGGATACTGAAAATCCTGGGTGTTGGTCCACTTTAAGGGGGCAATATAGAAAAAAATCAGGGCATTTAAACATTTAATTTTAAACATTTAACATTTTAAATATATAAGCAATGTAAACAACCGATAAATGTGGCAAAGCCTGAGATGGAGAGAAGAGAGTAAAACTAACCCCAAAATGTTCTACAGCTATGTAAACAGTAAAAGATACAAACCTGAAAGTGTGAGGGAGTAATTGGCTTAAGGAAACAAGGGGTGGTTATAAACAGTACATACTCAGATTGGGTCACTGTTACTATGGAGTACCACAGGGGACAGTGCTGGGCTCTTTGTAATATATATATATAAATAAATATATATATATATATATATATATATATATATATATATGATATAGGTAATTGGTTTAACAGTGAAATCTCAAAATTTGGGACTGATACTTAGCAGTGTAAAGTAAAGGAAAAGAGGATAACATGTATCTATGAACTGATTTTTTAATACAGATAAATGTAAGGTTATGCACATGGGCAGGAAAAATTGGTGCCATAATTACACACTAAATAGGGAAACGCTGGGTAAAACAACAATGGAAAAGGACCTTGGGATTTTAGTAAATAATAAACTAAACTGTAGTGATCAATGTCAGGCAGCAGCTGCCAAGGCAAAGAGGGTCATGGGGTGCATCAAAAGGGGCATAGGTGCTCATGACCAGAGCATCATTTTACGTCTGTACAAGTCACTGGTCAGGCCCCATAGGGAATACTGTGTACAGTTCTGGGCACCAGTGCATAAGAAAGACATATCAGAACTGGAGCATGTTCAAAGGCGAGCAACTAAATTAATAAATGGAACGAGGGGACGACAGTACCCTGAAAGATTGTCAAAGTTGAGTTTATTTAGTTTGGAAAAGAGATGCCTGAGGGGTGACCTAATAACTATGTATAAATATGTTGAGGGTCAATACAAAGATCTGTCCCAAGCCAGGACTTGGGAACATACACTAAGGTTAGAGGAAAGACGATTCTTGCACCAGCATAGGAGGGGATTCTTTACTGTGAGCAGTGAGACTATAGTTTTCTTTCTGCCTTACATACTATGTTACTATGTTTGCTTTGGTTTGCAAAGTCAATGCTAATTTGCCGGCTGCAGAGGCTACAATGGAAAAAGAAACACATTTTTTGTTAACTGAGCTGCCACCAAGCCAGCAGCATTGCTAGAAGTCTTTGGATGAGAAGTGACAGGATTTAGAGGGTTTTGGTCCACTTTAATGTTTGAAAGAAACACATATTAGATCTACCTACAGTATGCAGCCTATAAGGTTCATGTAAGTAAGAAAAGGCTGTGTTTAATAATTTTGAAGGCATAAAGAGTTTTTTCCTCATCATCATCCTTCCATGAGTTTTTAAATGAATTTGGGAACACATGCTTAGCCCCAGTACTTCACTGTAGAGTAAGAGGCTGATTTATTACTAACGTCAAGTATCGGCAGATGAGCGTCTGTATAGTGGCGCTTAGAGCGACCGCTAGTAGATGCTGTAAGTGGGTATCAGGCGCTGTAACAAAGCACCTCAGTCGATGTAGTAACCTGGCCCGCATTGATGAATGTGATCTTTGTTGGGCGCTGTAACAACAGTATAACGCTGCAGGGAGCAAAAGGTAGCGCCAGCTCAGTGCGACCCACTCTCGGCGCTCCACACCATACAAAAAAGACACACAGTGTCGGCGCTGTAAATCCGGTCAATATAGCATAGAGCGCCAGACGCTGGGTGATTAAAGTCTGTTTTTGAACACATATCCACCTGTAACAAAGCGAAAAACACATGGAATGACATTGTTTTAACACTGTGACATTAACACTTTAGTGCCAGACCTGTAATGACAATTCTGCATAAAAATATAAAAAGTCAAAAAAGTTTCTAAAAATGTTTGTTTGCAGCCAGGAGAGGTCACACAATGATTTGAGCAAAAAAAAACAAAAAAAAAATGTCAAACACGCTGTTTAAACTGGTTACTGGGAGGTATGGGCAATGAATGAGGTGGGGATAATGGCAAGTCAACCGGCAAGTCACCCGTTGCTATGGTGGCAGGTAACTTGCCACCCCCCAACCCTATGAACTAGTATAGGGGTGCCCTGGTTCCAGGTAATGAGACTAAAAACAAAAATATTTTATTGTTCTAAATGTATTCTTTCTCCAACACCTGCATCCAGCACAGGATAATGTCCTCCCATTGTCCAAGAGCCTTGGGGTCCCTTTTTGGATTCTCAGGGTTTCTAGTTAAAGAAAACCTTTAACTAGAAACATAGTTTGTAATGAACATTTTACAAAAAAGTAGTTTTATTTTATAACCCAATCCTGAGATGGGGCTTCCGATGTCCTTTCACGCTGTTCCCATTTTTCCTATTAGTTACTGAGCCATGCCACCTCCAATCCATCCTAAGGCATAGCCTGGCATGCCTCCTTCATTGCAATGAATGGAAGGGGGTTTGCACAGACACGGTGACTGGCGGGGAGTGGCAGAGCCATGGATGACAGGGTGCTTTGGTATTGGCCCCCTTGATCTCGAAAATCAGGCGGTTTCTGAGCTGCTGACCAGTTAGGAGTTGCTTCAAGGAAGAGAAGATAAGTGTATGTTGTTTTTTTAATTTGGGATTACAATCCCTTTAAGGTAATATTGCCATTTCAAACTAAAAATGAAGGTCATATCATGATGATAGAGGACAAGGTCTGAATGCTGACTTCTTTGGTTAAGAGAATTTACAAAATGTGTCTACATTTCAACACTCTCAATTATAAAAAAGGTATCTCAAGAATCGTTTGCTTATCTATTCTGGTTTATATTTTCTGATTAGCGTAACTGGTGTAAAACACCAAGAAGCCTTCTAAAATTGCTCTGTTCTGAACTGACACATTAATCAAGTATTGGCTATGTAGAACAAACTTACAATATGATGAAAAATCCCTCTGCCTATCTAATTAGGATACAATTCCTGCTGCTCCTAAATGTCAGTTTCTTAGTAGCTATGCAACTAAAAGCAGTTAGTGGATTCTCTCTTTTGGCACATAAAAAGTGTTTTTGTTTTAGCACTTGTTTAAAATTCGAGTTTAAAATTGGCTAAATTTCTTTACCATGTACAGCCTCCTTGAGCTTAAATGTATTCATTTTTGGACAGCTGTATGTGACTAAAAGTTGAGGGTGTTATTCATGAAGGGATAGCGCCAGGTAGTGGCTCGTAGCGGCAGGCAGCGTCTGGTGAATCTGGCGAATCTGATGAGCAACTTTAACAGTGCCATGTAGCATCACATGTATTATTACAGGCGGCTCAGTGTAGAGCACCGGCGCTCTAGGCTCAGGAGCGCCAGGTATTGCCTTTCGCTTAGTGTCGCTCTCCCATACATTTCAATGGCCGGCAAGTCACCCGTTGCTATGGTGGCAGGTAACTTGCCACCCCCCAACCCTATGAACTAGTATAGGGGTGCCCTGGTTCCAGGTAATGAGACTAAAAACAAAAATATTTTATTGTTCTAAATGTATTCTTTCTCCAACACCTGCATCCAGCACAGGACAATGTCCTCCCATTGTCCAAGAGCCTTGGGGTCCCTTTTTGGATTCTCAGGGTTTCTAGTTAAAGAAAACCTTTAACTAGAAACATAGTTTGTAATGAACATTTTTGCACAGTGCCGGCCCAACTTTTATCCCTGGGGGAACACTGGACCTGCCCTGAGTGGCATAGACTCTGGTGTCCTGGAATGGCCTAAAGCTGGCCATTTGGACTCTGAGACATGGGTAACCCAGACCCTATGCCTGTAGTGCCCACTGGTAGCCTCAAATGAAATGAGGCTTTTTTCATGAGCTGCAATGGCTAGGGTACTGCAATAGTGCTTACTTGAAGAATCCGCTGATAATTTGCATAAGGGCGGTCTTATAAACCACTTATTATGCTGATTCTAAGCACAAAACATGTTTACATCACAGCTCCCAGGCAACGCCCACATACTTGAGGAGCAAATTCATGAGGCAAAATGTCACACCGCAATATCTTGGCCATTTATATTTTAAAGCAGAAAACATTTTAAGACATTGCCAAGTGTAACCCTATACAATGGGCTTCAGTGCCACCTAGGGTAGACAACAGCGCTACACTGCTTCACGAAAAAGGTAAAAGTATAAACATTACTTTCTGATACTTTATTATTTGGTGCATATATTACATACAATACATGAATGAATCAGGCCCATAAAGCCAGACTATGGACATGGATTACATTAGAAAAAAGTGTGAATGGACTTATTTGCTTAGGCAGGGTGTCTGCTAAACACTACGAAAAATTAGTTGCAGAGGCTGTCACTATTTAAACCAGAACAACACTTAAAAGAAACAATGCTCATATGCATCCCTACCCAGGGCAATTCAGATTGTTGCACATAAAAATTCATTTATCTTTTTGTAACCCTGTGCATTGTGGGTTATATTGGTTAAATCCAGGCTGCAGCACAGCTAGCATTCTGGGAAACGAAGCCTTGCGGGGATTCAATATGGATGTGACTAGAAGAAAATTGGTGAGGTGGTGTTTCAGGTTTTGGTGGATGCAGGAGCAAATGTAAGAGTATCATGCATACAGATGGGGCAAGTGAGTTTTGGGGAATAATTTTTCAAAATGTTTGAGACTTTTAAAGCATTAAGATCAAAAATAAATTAGCCTTTGCTCATCTTCTCTGCCCTGTAGCAGTTGGTGAGCTTTCTTAATGCTCATACATTTTTGTACTTGGAGAACAGGTCTCCTGACTTGTTTGCATGCATCCATCGCCTCCTACAGTGTAGGCATTGCCTGGCATGTTGCAGTGAAAAGAATAGTAGGGGTTGTGATTGATTTTATCAGCCACAGGTCTGTAACTGCAGTGCATGGTTTCATCTATGGGTGGTTCTTTACCAGCTCCAGTGTATTTCAGCAAAAAACAGACGTGGAAGATTGTGTCACCACTGTGATGGTTCAGCTTCCTTCAAGAATAGTGACTATAGGCAAGGCCATATTTATGGTTCGTATTGCCCTAGGCACTGTTTGTGATCACAACCCCATATTTACCCAAATATGCATACTTACCTAAAAATATTCACCCATTCTGCACCTGCAGTCCTTTTCCTTGCTAGAAGCCTATTCATGCAGATTTGGTTGCTATGGCTCTAGTGATACGACTGCTGCAGTGATAGAGTGATAAGAGTGAGGATCCCACCAGGGCAGTGGAAGATAAAGGCCCAGGCTTCTGCTGACTTCCTGAACAAGGTGATGATATTTTAAAGGTAAGTACCTGATTTGGTAAAGCTGACCATTCCCCTCCTGCTGTGTGCACCCACGCCAGCCATTCAGAAATGCCTGTCTATAGTGTCTGGACATCTATAACCTATAATATGATGACTGGGCCCCATTGCGCCCATGTCTGATCCTGCTCAAAACCTGGGGCCCATCCATCACGTATATGTTACAGGGGACCCAGATCATACAACTTATTATGTCTGGGCCCCCTGCCGTAGTTCCGCCCAAGGCACGTGCCTACATTTGCCTAGTAGCAAATATGACCCTGACTGTAGGGTTATTTGTTATAGCATACAAATAAGATTTAGGTTTACAGCTTTTTGTTTCTTTCATGGTCTAAAAGGGAGAAATAAGGAAAGGTAAACATACAAGAAGTTCCATTAACTCAAGTGTCATGATAAAGTACCAACTCAAGGCTAACTTTAGCAATAATGAAAAAAATGTGTTATTAAATGAAAAAAGGAGCTGAAAGAGCAAGGACAGTCTTCTAAATAATCAATATTCTATGATGGAAAAGAAAGCTTTTCATTTGCTATAAAAAGTAAGAGGATATTTAAAATTCCTTTACACCATATTTTACATCTAAAAGCATTATTTCTTTAATAAACTTCCTGTCTTGTATATTTCCATAAAATATTTTACAGATAACATGGTTTATCTTTTTTGTAAATCCATACCCAGTCTCTACAAAAATTCCGGAAATAGCAGGGGTGCGCATGCTTTTGAAGAGCCTGGGGCACTTATGTGATTTGGTAACTGGTCGTAGACCACAATTAAATGAATGTTTGTTAAAATGAAAAGAGATGCTCCTAAAGAAACAATCCAGGCAAAGGGGTAAATTAGCCTACTTTCTTCTTGCCTCCTTGGTGTCTGTCAGGGGCAGGCACATTTAATATTTTGCCCTTTATGAAAGGCCTTCAGTTCAAAACCCTTCTGAAGCTCTTTTATGTGTGTAAACCGTAACATCTCACAAAAGTACAAAAGGTCATCGTGACCCGTATTACATTTAGTTTAAAAAGAAATGTTGGTTCAAGCCCCATGCCAGGGTGAAGTTCACATGGATACTCCAGTTGGCAACATTTGTTTTACCAGACATTTTCATTGGACATGGGGGTAAAACTTCTTCAAATACACAAACGGTAGCTTGCTGAGCAATGGCAGTTAGGTTGACAGTAAGTCAACCTGCCACAGTTCACCAGAGGGAATGATGATTTTTTTATTGATTAATAATAATACTAGATCTGCGTTTACAGACCACCTCAGACAGCTCCACAAGCTATGGATTGAGAATGCCTGGTCCATAGGCATGCCAGTAGTTAGCAACATGGTACTGGGCTGGAATAGCTTGGCAAACATACAGTTTGATGCATTTGGAGGTGGCTTTTGAAATAGCTGAGCTGCCCAGACAGTCAAAATCTTTTATTGCTAGGCCAGGGACAATGCAAGGGCAATTAGAGGTGACAAGCCACAAGTGTCAGATAAGGGAGGAAGTGCTTGCTGCTTCAGAAATTGCTAGCATTTGGTGAGCAACTGTGTCACTTTCCACTGCACCACTTAGATGGCAGCGTAGGAGCACTGAGAAGGACAGTGACATATCAGTTTATACCTGTCAAAATATTTTGCCCGTTCAGGGCAAAATATTGATCACTTGACAGTGCTTGCCTAGCAAAATACTTAGCACCTGTCAGCTACTTTACTGAGCAAAATAGTTAGTGGCTGTCTTGGGCAAAGAATATCAGTATCGGTCTTGGACAAAACATTTCAGCATCTGTCCTGGCAAAATATTTTAGGAACTTTTCACAACTGTACCACAGAGCAACGTGGAAATACGGAGGATGACTGTAAAATATCTGCCTTTTACCTGTATATAACATTATAAATATTTTGTGCCCATCAGCTTTAGGTCTGACCAAAAAAGTTATGTGACTGTCCTGAGCAAAATATTTCAGCATCATTCCTAAGGCAATACAATTCACCAACTGTCAACATCTGTCCTAGGCATATATTTCATGTCTGACAGCAAAAACTGTTGCAGAATGAAAGTGCCAGATTCAGCAGAGTCAACTCAGACAGACACTGGATGCACATCAGACTGTTGTTTATTGGAACATGAGTGGAGCCAAAGAAGGTTACATTAACATGGTAGCTTGCACATATACAATCCACCTCAATATACAGGAAATTCAACATACCATAGAAAACACAGGGACTTCACCTAAGTATTAGCACAGCACCATCTACTGTCATAACAATAAACTGCAGCATCCCCAGAAGATAAAGCTGTTGTATATCTCCAACAAAAACAACCAAATCTAACTAGCTAAATGAAATTTAAGAATACATTTAAATACAGTGGAATGGTTGTGCTTACATTTTATTTTGCATTTGTTACTAACGTGCCATTTGGATGCAAAAATAATGCTGATGCTACAGGGTCCTCAATAAAAAGCAGTTTGACAACCCTGATCTACAACATAAAATCACAGCACTTTAAGTCCTTTAGTAATTAAGTAGCGGAAAACAATGAACTGGCCTGGATAGAGTTTCTGCAGCATTCTATAAGAGGTTTGCTCCAAACCTACGGTCTAATAATAGGCCGTATATCCTTATTAAACATTGCCATTAAGATATTGGCTAGAAATCTTGTATTGAGGCTTAACGTATGTATTGGGCTCTTAATTAGCAGGGAGCAAACAGGTTTCATACCCCATAGACAAGAAGGGAATATGTCTTTAGTGTTTGGATGTCATCATAATAGAAGGTCTTCTTGCTGTTGCAGAAGCCCTGTTACTGCCTCGTTGACCACATTATCATCAGGAAATTGTTACCCACACAGAAATTGGTAGGCAGGTCTGGACTATAGGGTTAACTCTTAAGCTCCATGAAGCCATTTTCACTGACTTGTAACCTGGCATATTGTCTGCACCTGCCAACAACTTTATGATATTTCTCTCTGATTGCCTCATTTAATTCCTTCATTGTTGAAGCATACATTTCTCCAGTAACTGTGGTCTTGTGGGGTATGAATTCTTGTAATAAAACACCTTCTGTATCCAAAACAAACTTTTGGCACGACCTTTAATGCTGACTGCTGCACACAAAATCTCTTTGAAGTTGTGACCTTTTGTGTATCCATTGCTTCGACACTTATTTGATTTCAGAATCATGCTGGTGGACCCATGTTTCATCACCCAAAACTACTGTTAGGAGAACCGTAGAAGTTAAGGTTCAGCAAATGCAGCAAAACTTACCAGAACTTGACCCGAGCCCAAACTCCATTGATGTAAAGGGGAACCCGAACTTGGGGGCCCAAAAAAAGCTGTAAAATAGGGGTAGCAAGGAGTAGAGAGTTGCAAATTGGGGGTAACACAGGCGCAAATGTCTTGCACAAAATGGAGTAGGGACAGTACTAGCATTATGTATAATTAAAAAATAATACGACCGCCCCATAACCCTATAAAAGGCTATGTGGCAGAATCCCCACATCACCCCAGAGCAGACTATGAGGTTGATTCAGAGCCAGGTGAGAAAGCTCACTTTTTTAGGAGAGAAAATCACTTTTATTGTCTATCTTGGAGCTGATTCAAGATCCGGATGTACATTTAACCCTAAGGTAGACAATGAAAGTGAATAGCAGTTTTCTCTCCTGAAAAAGGTGTGAGTTTTCTCACCAGGCTCTGAATCAACCCTGTCACACAATATTAGACTGTGTGACAGAACCCCTCATCACATAAGGATTTACAAATGGCATGTTTAGTATTCCTGTGGACGTACACCTTCTCTGGCACAGACTTGCAAGGGTTAAGGACTATTTGAAAAAAGTTCTTATTACCAGAGTGAAGCTGAAATCTGGCAAATAGTCAATGCTAGTATGAGATAAGAAAATTCTCACTGAAGAAATGGACCAGACTGACATACTTGATGGTAGCAGGCACTTCACTGTTAATAAGCTGCTTTATGTGACATACTGTAGCAATACATTCATATGTTGTGTGTTTGCCAGGGTTGCGCTTGAAGACTGGAGACATATGCAGTTTGGTCAGGTTGACACATTTGAGAGCTGCAGGCACCTCACGTTTAATGAGCTGCTATACGATACAATCATATGTTGTGTGTTAAACACGATGCAGTTGTGCTAGAAGACTAGAATATGCAGCAACACTTTCATATATCTGTTTTTCAGGGCTTTAGTATTAATCTGTGAAACATTAAACACTACCAAATGACTAAACTTAAATTCCACAATAGGATTGTGAAAAGAATAAAACACAGCATTGTAAATGCCACATAAAGATGAAACATTATTCTAGTAAAAGCAAGAGTACAGTCTTTTATTGAATGCCATAAAATTCACTATCATTTTGCAAGCTTATGTTGCACATTTATTTTGACTTTTAAAAACATTATGTTTCCCTTAATGTAATAATAGTATATTATTTTGAGTATTTTACTGCTGTAGAAGTCTGCTGAGTTTTTGTGTCTATTGGATGAATAGTATCAAATTTGTATATCTGCAATTTGGTATGAAAAATAAGGATCTTTAATATGCATTTTAAGTATATGAGAAAATATATTGCATAGTTTTGTTATTTTAATTCTTGCAGCATTTAATTAATTATATAAAAGGCCATTTTTTGTTATGTCCTAACCGTTCGATGGAGATGAAGAAGTGCTTTTATAAGTGGCTAACATGAGGTTAACTTGTAGAAGGTGGCAAATGGTTGCCATTGCTAAATTGACCTTAAAATGTTACTTGTTAGGCTGTCATGATGATGTGACTCCATGCAAGTTTTCTTCCCCCACCATGGGATTTTCTAAACTCTATCATACACCTGTTAAGTAATATAAGAAAGGAAAGTAGATAACCAAGTACTACAGCCAATCAACTACCATGTTTAGAAAATGGCCAGCAAATGCAGCTTTAATGGCCACAGATATAGTATGCATTGGCCAGGTATTGTTTTGGATAGTACTGTGCAAAAGTAAAACAAAAAAAGGCGAAAAGTTACAATAATTGTAATTTGTAGTTTTTTAGCCTTTAGGCATCATTAAAAAGTTGTGGCATAAGTGAGGATATCACCAAGCTAATAAATGTCGAAGAAGGTTAGAAGGGGTAAAAGGTTAATGGCCAGGGTGAGATTTTCTACGCTATTATTTTTTGTAGGCTTGTACTACATTAAGGACGCACACATCATAGATGTGATAATTGCACTACAGAATATTGTTAGCACCCTTACATGGTAGACCATATTTTCACAGCTGATGGAGGAAGTAAAGTCTTTGCTGGGGTTTTCTGGCTGTGAGCTCAATCTTTCTCCCCTCATTTCAAGTCTTGGGGGATGGTTGTGCTAAAGAATTTAGTTTCCATCACACATAGCTCTTGCGCACCGTTGCTCAGGTAAACCAAAGGAAGAGACTGAAAAGAGTGGCATGTGGGCGGGGGGGGGGGGGGCTGCAAGCTCTCGGCAGCGGCAATTTGAGGTGAACAACTGATCAATGTGTATGTGTGGCAATGATATCGCCTGACACTGACAAGAGCCATAATGGACTTCTGATTAAAACTGGGGGCATTAGCTGGAAATGAAGCAAATCAACATCAAACAGAATTGCCAAAATGTGCTCTGGGACAGCATTTTGGTAGATTATAGCTTAAAAATTGGGTTTTGGTCCACTTAAAACTTTAACCCATGCAGGTTAAACGCAATTTCAGAATTCACCGATGCTGGTGATGTGTTTTGGTAGTAACCCACTTAGTCTTACCTAACCACTATGCTCATCTCAACTCTCTAACATACCACCACGTGATAACCAGCCATCTTCAAGCACAGAAAGCAAACTCTGTTCACATCCACTGCACAGTGGGCTAAAAAAGCATTAAACCAGACCAACACCCTTAGAAGAAACAGTGCTCATATGCAATATGCAAACCAAAATGGAATCCCATGGGCCAAGTTGTAGGCTGCGTGCAAAGAGAAAATGCTGATGCTGTGCATGTCAGTTGATTTCATCCAGGGAGCAGCACAGCTGGAATGCTGGGAAAGGAAGCTCCAAAATGGAGAAAATCTGTGAGGTGGCGTCTCAGCTTTGCGTGGATACAAGAGCAAATTTAAGTGTTGACAATGATTCAGTATTATACGTGGGGCAAATAGTTTTGGGATTTTTTTTTCAGCTGTGAAAGGCTGTTGATCCAGTTTAAGAGGTAGTCATCCAGATCATCCACAAAAGAAATGAGGAGAGAGTGTGTGTGTGTGTGTGGGGGGGGGGGGGGGGGGCGGCAACACTACAGAGCCAGCAAATCCCAGCATGCAGTTGTATACTCCTGCCGTCTGGCATATCCCTGGTGTTACAGCCAGTAGGCCAGCAAGAATAGAAATAGGAGCTAATGAAAGAGGCTGGAAGGAACCCAACATCAAGAAGCCTGGACACAGCCAGATGTAAAAGACGCCCCTGTATACAGCAACATTTATGGGACATGAGTTGGAGCAGCATTGAAATTGGGGTTGGAAGCTTACGGAAGCAAAGGAGGCAGGATAAATGCACTGCCTGGCCAAAAAAGGTCACACTTGGATTTAATTAAGAAAATAGTTCAGAGCCTCTCACTGGACAATTACTGCATGGGTGCAGTCCTGTGAAAGGAGAAACACCCAGAAAGCAATTTATATGGCACAATAAAAAGTGGGACCAGCATTCCAGCTTCACAGCATCATCAGTATTGTATACCTTGTTTTTAACAAGATATTTAATCCTAATTGATGCAGTGAATTGCTTCTTATTTGTTAAACAACCATGTTGTCTTCGATGAAAAAAACTGGTTGAAAGAAACTTGAATGGTCATGATCGTCAATTACTTCCATTAAATGTTCTGTGAAATTAAATTGTAGAAAAACAGTAGAAATCGAGGGTTTTCGAGTGCACAACATGAAGGGAACTCAGGGGAATTGAGTATAAGGAGTATAAGCAATTGGCATAAGGATCGGAGCAATAGAAGAATGTCATGTGGTCTGATGAGTCCAGATTTACCCTGTTACAGAATGATGGGTACATTTGGTTAAGAAGAGAGGCAGCTAAAGTGATGCACCCATCAGGCATAGTGGCTACAAGCCTGTGTGGGCAGTGCTATGATCTGTGTTTGCCATAGTTGGTCAGGTATAGATTCAGCAACAAATGCCAGCATTCATCAAGCTGAATTGTGAAAGAGTGGTTCAGGGAGCACGAGACATCATTTTAACTCATGAATTGGCCACCAAGGTGCAAAGACAAATACAATTATGGAAGACATTAGGTATGTAGAGGGACAGATGGAAAATTTACCTTGCTTCTGTTGCTTCTAAATTTCAGCAAAGATCTCACATTGTCTGTATGTCTGTATTAGTTGCTGTACCCAGCAATGTGCTAATTAACAAAATTTAAAAATCCAATATGTCTGTTGGCTCCCCTGAGAAAAAGGAAAACATGTTGCATTCTGAAGGGTGCACTAACCTCATAACAGGGCCATTCTTACTTTCCCAGCCCTATTAAAGTGGTTTATTTTAATGGATGCTCTAGGAATTATAGATAAGATTTGTTAGAGAAAAAATCTAATTGTCAGTAGTGGGGCCTCATTGGTTCTTCTATGTACCTAAAACACACCAATCCTGCCCGTGTATCTTAAAGAGGAATAAAAAATGGGATCTTGACTATCCTAGAATTTGTCCTGTGTCCCTCTGGCATCCTAATTTAGGAACTGCACAGGTTGTTTGATGTTTTAGTATGTTTTTGTATAATACAACTAAATCTTCTAAAAGGGGAAATTATGCTTGGCTTTAAAATGTTTCTCCTCAGATAAGCCATTGTGGTGTGTCAATTAACTACATCAAAAAGGTGAGTACTATTCAATCAATGTGGCGAATTTTGGCAGATTGAGCTTGATAAATCAGGCCCATAATATTTTTATTTAACCTGTTAATATTTTGCATTCAGGTCACAGAGACTACACATGAAATTATCTGTTATACCTTATTAGTAAGTATCCCACGTAATTTGCTACTTCTTCTTCTACTTCAATTTGTGTAAATACTTTTTAATCTTTTTTATTGTTATAGCAGTGAGGAGCCGCCAATCTTTTGGTTGCCAATGGACGGCCAGAGGATGGCATACACCTGGCTTGCACAGCTGACTGGAAGTGACATCACCATGCTCACCTAGTTTTGCCGACCCATGCTGTTTGTTTTTCTGCTGTGGTTTGTAATACCCATAATGTGAACGAGCTTTACATTGTATGATTGCCTCACTCACAGTGATCTTCTTGTCTGGCTGGCGCCGGCTGCACAGCTGCTCCCCCACCCCCTTCTGGCTGATGTGAGGTGTCTGTGGGGATGGTGGCTGTACCATTCAGTCCCCCCTCCTCTTCCCCTCTCTCTGGCTGAGCATGAGACTGCACAGGCTGTGTGCAAGTGGCTCCAATCCCCACCAATCTTGGCAGCGTAAAGGCAGCATTTAAGTCCTGGGCCAGCAGCTGAATTTCATCTTCCTCCTCTGCACAGCAAAGCAGCATGCTTCCCTAGCTCCAACTGAAAGACATTGAGCTCAGCATGGTAATAAAGACAATGCCAAGTTGCTTCAGCCCCCAAGCTCAGTGCTGTGTGAGAGCAGGGTTTCCTAGTCTTATAATACTGGTCTTACTATTGTCCATTTTAAACTCAAAATAAACTTTCAGTCTGCTGAAATGTGTCCTGGGGGACATCTTGATTAGGGAGACCCCACAGTTCAAGATGGGGAGTAGTCTGCGGCATGCTCCTGTCCCCAGAATGGCTGGGCACCTTAGCCGTGAGATGTTGTAGTGCACCCACGGCACGCACATGCGCGTGGGATCATTAGCTATGTAATTAAAGCAGCCATCCCAGGAGGGTTTCCCACATCCTAATAAGGATAGCCCAAGGGCAACCTGTAAGCCAAATCTGGAATCATGGAATCTTTTAGACTCTAGAGCAAGGTTACATGGAGTTTGGGCAGCTTCAAAAAGGTCCACCGCTTAGAAATGACTGAAAATCCCCTAACCCCTCTTTTAAATTTGGATTTAAGTGATGTATATTAAGAGTGTTTTCAAATTCACTCCGTTGCAGATTGTACATTTAAAGCAGAACAAAACCCTGGATTTCCCTATTGCAGTTTTGGAATGCCCCACTGTGTGAAACCCCCCAAATCTCCCATAAAAATGAACCTTCACCAGTCCTATGGTGCATGCGCTGGCTCTCATTCAAACAGCGTTGTATGCCACGAACATTAATTAATGGCAATACGGTGCTGTTTAAACACTAATTCAGACCTCACCCAGTAACAGCCTTTTCAGGCAGACTCTGGTTCTGTGCAGCCCTCAGCATAGCAGCAAGTAGGGATGAGCGAATCGATCCGGACGAACCCGGATTCGATCCGAATTTCAGGAAAAATTCGATTCGGATCGAATCCGAATTTCCCCGCGATTCGATCACTCGAAGTTTTCCTTTAACATCCATTCATTTACATTACAGGCATTCTAAGATGGCGGGCGGGACATGTCTGGACATGTATCCCGCGCCAGTGCAAGCTGGGGCAGTCACATGCAGCCTATCAGCAGCCAGCAAGCCCGGTGACGTCACACAGCGGTATTTAACGGCGGCCATCTTGCTTTTCCTCATTTCTCTATTGCATTCGTGACAGACAGAACGCTGTGTAGCTGAGGCACTTAGACAGGCAGGGACAGACAGGGACAGGCTGGAGACAGGCAGGAGACAGGCAGGAGACAGGCAGGAGACAGACAGGAGACAGACAGAAAGCCAGGGAAAGGTAGGAAAAACGGAGGCTGTGACAGGGAGATTTTTTTTTTTTCATCCAGCCTTTGTTAGCGTTTTCAGGCTGCTTATAGTAACTAACTGTGCATATATACTGAACTGATCTTAAGTCTGCTGTGAGGCATCCCATTCTGTGACTAAAGCAGCCTCTATTTAATAGCATAATAAACATTTGCACTTATTCTCATAGAAATCAGGCCTGATAAAGACACTTTTGCTGTGCATGCTCTCTGGTTTTTGTGGCACTGGCATCCCATTCTGTGACTAAAGCAGCCTCTATTTAATAGCACAATAAACATTTGCACTTATTCTCATAGAAATCAGGCCTGATAAAGACACTTTTGCTGTGCATGCTCTCTGGTTTTTGTGGCACTGGCATCCCATTCTGTGACTAAAGCAGCCTCTATTTAATAGCATAATAAACATTTGCACTTATTCTCATAGAAATCAGGCCTGATAAAGACACTTTTGCTGTGCATGCTCTCTGGTTTTTGTGGCACTGGCATCCCATTCTGTGACTAAAGCAGCCTCTATTTAATAGCATAATAAACATTTGCACTTATTCTCATAGAAATCAGGCCTGATAAAGACACTTTTGCTGTGCATGCTCTCTGGTTTTTGTGGCACTGGCATCCCATTCTGTGACTAAAGCAGCCTCTATTTAATAGCATAATAAACATTTGCACTTATTCTCATAGAAATCAGGCCTGATAAAGACACTTTTGCTGTGCATGCTCTCTGGTTTTTGTGGCACTGGCATCCCATTCTGTGACTAAAGCAGCCTCTATTTAATAGCATAATAAACATTTGCACTTATTCTCATAGAAATCAGGCCTGATAAAGACACTTTTGCTGTGCATGCTCTCTGGTTTTTGTGGCACTGGCATCCCATTCTGTGACTAAAGCAGCCTCTATTTAATAGCATAATAAACATTTGCACTTATTCTCATAGAAATCAGGCCTGATAAAGACACTTTTGCTGTGCATGCTCTCTGGTTTTTGTGGCACTGGCATCCCATTCTGTGACTAAAGCAGCCTCTATTTAATAGCACAATAAACATTTGCACTTATTCTCATAGAAATCAGGCCTGATAAAGACACTTTTGCTGTGCATGCTCTCTGGTTTTTGTGGCACTGGCATCCCATTCTGTGACTAAAGCAGCCTCTATTTAATAGCATAATAAACATTTGCACTTATTCTCATAGAAATCAGGCCTGATAAAGACACTTTTGCTGTGCATGCTCTCTGGTTTTTGTGGCACTGGCATCCCATTCTGTGACTAAAGCAGCCTCTATTTAATAGCACAATAAACATTTGCACTTATTCTCATAGAAATCAGGCCTGATAAAGACACTTTTGCTGTGCATGCTCTCTGGTTTTTGTGGCACTGGCATCCCATTCTGTGACTAAAGCAGCCTCTATTTAATAGCATAATAAACATTTGCACTTATTCTCATAGAAATCAGGCCTGATAAAGACACTTTTGCTGTGCATGCTCTCTGGTTTTTGTGGCACTGGCATCCCATTCTGTGACTAAAGCAGCCTCTATTTAATAGCATAATAAACATTTGCACTTATTCTCATAGAAATCAGGCCTGATAAAGACACTTTTGCTGTGCATGCTCTCTGGTTTTTGTGGCACTGGCATCCCATTCTGTGACTAAAGCAGCCTCTATTTAATAGCATAATAAACATTTGCACTTATTCTCATAGAAATCAGGCCTGATAAAGACACTTTTGCTGTGCATGCTCTCTGGTTTTTGTGGCACTGGCATCCCATTCTGTGACTAAAGCAGCCTCTATTTAATAGCATAATAAACATTTGCACTTATTCTCATAGAAATCAGGCCTGATAAAGACACTTTTGCTGTGCATGCTCTCTGGTTTTTGTGGCACTGGCATCCCATTCTGTGACTAAAGCAGCCTCTATTTAATAGCACAATAAACATTTGCACTTATTCTCATAGAAATCAGGCCTGATAAAGACACTTTTGCTGTGCATGCTCTCTGGTTTTTGTGGCACTGGCATCCCATTCTGTGACTAAAGCAGCCTCTATTTAATAGCATAATAAACATTTGCACTTATTCTCATAGAAATCAGGCCTGATAAAGACACTTTTGCTGTGCATGCTCTCTGGTTTTTGTGGCACTGGCATCCCATTCTGTGACTAAAGCAGCCTCTATTTAATAGCACAATAAACATTTGCACTTATTCTCATAGAAATCAGGCCTGATAAAGACACTTTTGCTGTGCATGCTCTCTGGTTTTTGTGGCACTGGCATCCCATTCTGTGACTAAAGCAGCCTCTATTTAATAGCATAATAAACATTTGCACTTATTCTCATAGAAATCAGGCCTGATAAAGACACTTTTGCTGTGCATGCTCTCTGGTTTTTGTGGCACTGGCATCCCATTCTGTGACTAAAGCAGCCTCTATTTAATAGCATAATAAACATTTGCACTTATTCTCATAGAAATCAGGCCTGATAAAGACACTTTTGCTGTGCATGCTCTCTGGTTTTTGTGGCACTGGCATCCCATTCTGTGACTAAAGCAGCCTCTATTTAATAGCACAATAAACATTTGCACTTATTCTCATAGAAATCAGGCCTGATAAAGACACTTTTGCTGTGCATGCTCTCTGGTTTTTGTGGCACTGGCATCCCATTCTGTGACTAAAGCAGCCTCTATTTAATAGCACAATAAACATTTGCACTTATTCTCATAGAAATCAGGCCTGATAAAGACACTTTTGCTGTGCATGCTCTCTGGTTTTTGTGGCACTGGCATCCCATTCTGTGACTAAAGCAGCCTCTATTTAATAGCATAATAAACATTTGCACTTATTCTCATAGAAATCAGGCCTGATAAAGACACTTTTGCTGTGCATGCTCTCTGGTTTTTGTGGCACTGGCATCCCATTCTGTGACTAAAGCAGCCTCTATTTAATAGCACAATAAACATTTGCACTTATTCTCATAGAAATCAGGCCTGATAAAGACACTTTTGCTGTGCATGCTCTCTGGTTTTTGTGGCACTGGCATCCCATTCTGTGACTAAAGCAGCCTCTATTTAATAGCATAATAAACATTTGCACTTATTCTCATAGAAATCAGGCCTGATAAAGACACTTTTGCTGTGCATGCTCTCTGGTTTTTGTGGCACTGGCATCCCATTCTGTGACTAAAGCAGCCTCTATTTAATAGCATAATAAACATTTGCACTTATTCTCATAGAAATCAGGCCTGATAAAGACACTTTTGCTGTGCATGCTCTCTGGTTTTTGTGGCACTGGCATCCCATTCTGTGACTAAAGCAGCCTCTATTTAATAGCATAATAAACATTTGCACTTATTCTCATAGAAATCAGGCCTGATAAAGACACTTTTGCTGTGCATGCTCTCTGGTTTTTGTGGCACTGGCATCCCATTCTGTGACTAAAGCAGCCTCTATTTAATAGCATAATAAACATTTGCACTTATTCTCATAGAAATCAGGCCTGATAAAGACACTTTTGCTGTGCATGCTCTCTGGTTTTTGTGGCACTGGCATCCCATTCTGTGACTAAAGCAGCCTCTATTTAATAGCATAATAAACATTTGCACTTATTCTCATAGAAATCAGGCCTGATAAAGACACTTTTGCTGTGCATGCTCTCTGGTTTTTGTGGCACTGGCATCCCATTCTGTGACTAAAGCAGCCTCTATTTAATAGCACAATAAACATTTGCACTTATTCTCATAGAAATCAGGCCTGATAAAGACACTTTTGCTGTGCATGCTCTCTGGTTTTTGTGGCACTGGCATCCCATTCTGTGACTAAAGCAGCCTCTATTTAATAGCACAATAAACATTTGCACTTATTCTCATAGAAATCAGGCCTGATAAAGACACTTTTGCTGTGCATGCTCTCTGGTTTTTGTGGCACTGGCATCCCATTCTGTGACTAAAGCAGCCTCTATTTAATAGCATAATAAACATTTGCACTTATTCTCATAGAAATCAGGCCTGATAAAGACACTTTTGCTGTGCATGCTCTCTGGTTTTTGTGGCACTGGCATCCCATTCTGTGACTAAAGCAGCCTCTATTTAATAGCACAATAAACATTTGCACTTATTCTCATAGAAATCAGGCCTGATAAAGACACTTTTGCTGTGCATGCTCTCTGGTTTTTGTGGCACTGGCATCCCATTCTGTGACTAAAGCAGCCTCTATTTAATAGCATAACAAACATTTGCACTTATTCTCATAGAAATCAGGCCTGATAAAGACACTTTTGCTGTGCATGCTCTCTGGTTTTTGTGGCACTGGCATCCCATTCTGTGACTAAAGCAGCCTCTATTTAATAGCATAATAAACATTTGCACTTATTCTCATAGAAATCAGGCCTGATAAAGACACTTTTGCTGTGCATGCTCTCTGGTTTTTGTGGCACTGGCATCCCATTCTGTGACTAAAGCAGCCTCTATTTAATAGCACAATAAACATTTGCACTTATTCTCATAGAAATCAGGCCTGATAAAGACACTTTTGCTGTGCATGCTCTCTGGTTTTTGTGGCACTGGCATCCCATTCTGTGACTAAAGCAGCCTCTATTTAATAGCATAATAAACATTTGCACTTATTCTCATAGAAATCAGGCCTGATAAAGACACTTTTGCTGTGCATGCTCTCTGGTTTTTGTGGCACTGGCATCCCATTCTGTGACTAAAGCAGCCTCTATTTAATAGCACAATAAACATTTGCACTTATTCTCATAGAAATCAGGCCTGATAAAGACACTTTTGCTGTGCATGCTCTCTGGTTTTTGTGGCACTGGCATCCCATTCTGTGACTAAAGCAGCCTCTATTTAATAGCATAATAAACATTTGCACTTATTCTCATAGAAATCAGGCCTGATAAAGACACTTTTGCTGTGCATGCTCTCTGGTTTTTGTGGCACTGGCATCCCATTCTGTGACTAAAGCAGCCTCTATTTAATAGCATAATAAACATTTGCACTTATTCTCATAGAAATCAGGCCTGATAAAGACACTTTTGCTGTGCATGCTCTCTGGTTTTTGTGGCACTGGCATCCCATTCTGTGACTAAAGCAGCCTCTATTTAATAGCATAATAAACATTTGCACTTATTCTCATAGAAATCAGGCCTGATAAAGACACTTTTGCTGTGCATGCTCTCTGGTTTTTGTGGCACTGGCATCCCATTCTGTGACTAAAGCAGCCTCTATTTAATAGCATAATAAACATTTGCACTTATTCTCATAGAAATCAGGCCTGATAAAGACACTTTTGCTGTGCATGCTCTCTGGTTTTTGTGGCACTGGCATCCCATTCTGTGACTAAAGCAGCCTCTATTTAATAGCATAATAAACATTTGCACTTATTCTCATAGAAATCAGGCCTGATAAAGACACTTTTGCTGTGCATGCTCTCTGGTTTTTGTGGCACTGGCATCCCATTCTGTGACTAAAGCAGCCTCTATTTAATAGCA
Organism: Gastrophryne carolinensis; assembly: GCA_027917425.1. Lineage (NCBI taxonomy): Eukaryota > Metazoa > Chordata > Amphibia > Anura > Microhylidae > Gastrophryne > Gastrophryne carolinensis. The sequence continues at coordinate 174,410,220 of CM051234.1, read as the reverse complement.
CAATAAACATTTGCACTTATTCTCATAGAAATCAGGCCTGATAAAGACACTTTTGCTGTGCATGCTCTCTGGTTTTTGTGGCACTGGCATCCCATTCTGTGACTAAAGCAGCCTCTATTTAATAGCACAATAAACATTTGCACTTATTCTCATAGAAATCAGGCCTGATAAAGACACTTTTGCTGTGCATGCTCTCTGGTTTTTGTGGCACTGGCATCCCATTCTGTGACTAAAGCAGCCTCTATTTAATAGCATAATAAACATTTGCACTTATTCTCATAGAAATCAGGCCTGATAAAGACACTTTTGCTGTGCATGCTCTCTGGTTTTTGTGGCACTGGCATCCCATTCTGTGACTAAAGCAGCCTCTATTTAATAGCATAATAAACATTTGCACTTATTCTCATAGAAATCAGGCCTGATAAAGACACTTTTGCTGTGCATGCTCTCTGGTTTTTGTGGCACTGGCATCCCATTCTGTGACTAAAGCAGCCTCTATTTAATAGCATAATAAACATTTGCACTTATTCTCATAGAAATCAGGCCTGATAAAGACACTTTTGCTGTGCATGCTCTCTGGTTTTTGTGGCACTGGCATCCCATTCTGTGACTAAAGCAGCCTCTATTTAATAGCATAATAAACATTTGCACTTATTCTCATAGAAATCAGGCCTGATAAAGACACTTTTGCTGTGCATGCTCTCTGGTTTTTGTGGCACTGGCATCCCATTCTGTGACTAAAGCAGCCTCTATTTAATAGCATAATAAACATTTGCACTTATTCTCATAGAAATCAGGCCTGATAAAGACACTTTTGCTGTGCATGCTCTCTGGTTTTTGTGGCACTGGCATCCCATTCTGTGACTAAAGCAGCCTCTATTTAATAGCACAATAAACATTTGCACTTATTCTCATAGAAATCAGGCCTGATAAAGACACTTTTGCTGTGCATGCTCTCTGGTTTTTGTGGCACTGGCATCCCATTCTGTGACTAAAGCAGCCTCTATTTAATAGCACAATAAACATTTGCACTTATTCTCATAGAAATCAGGCCTGATAAAGACACTTTTGCTGTGCATGCTCTCTGGTTTTTGTGGCACTGGCATCCCATTCTGTGACTAAAGCAGCCTCTATTTAATAGCACAATAAACATTTGCACTTATTCTCATAGAAATCAGGCCTGATAAAGACACTTTTGCTGTGCATGCTCTCTGGTTTTTGTGGCACTGGCATCCCATTCTGTGACTAAAGCAGCCTATATTTAATAGCATAATAAACATTTGCACTTATTCTCATAGAAATCAGGCCTGATAAAGACACTTTTGCTGTGCATGCTCTCTGGTTTTTGTGGCACTGGCATCCCATTCTGTGACTAAAGCAGCCTCTATTTAATAGCACAATAAACATTTGCACTTATTCTCATAGAAATCAGGCCTGATAAAGACACTTTTGCTGTGCATGCTCTCTGGTTTTTGTGGCACTGGCATCCCATTCTGTGACTAAAGCAGCCTCTATTTAATAGCATAATAAACATTTGCACTTATTCTCATAGAAATCAGGCCTGATAAAGACACTTTTGCTGTGCATGCTCTCTGGTTTTTGTGGCACTGGCATCCCATTCTGTGACTAAAGCAGCCTCTATTTAATAGCATAATAAACATTTGCACTTATTCTCATAGAAATCAGGCCTGATAAAGACACTTTTGCTGTGCATGCTCTCTGGTTTTTGTGGCACTGGCATCCCATTCTGTGACTAAAGCAGCCTCTATTTAATAGCATAATAAACATTTGCACTTATTCTCATAGAAATCAGGCCTGATAAAGACACTTTTGCTGTGCATGCTCTCTGGTTTTTGTGGCACTGGCATCCCATTCTGTGACTAAAGCAGCCTCTATTTAATAGCATAATAAACATTTGCACTTATTCTCATAGAAATCAGGCCTGATAAAGACACTTTTGCTGTGCATGCTCTCTGGTTTTTGTGGCACTGGCATCCCATTCTGTGACTAAAGCAGCCTCTATTTAATAGCATAATAAACATTTGCACTTATTCTCATAGAAATCAGGCCTGATAAAGACACTTTTGCTGTGCATGCTCTCTGGTTTTTGTGGCACTGGCATCCCATTCTGTGACTAAAGCAGCCTCTATTTAATAGCACAATAAACATTTGCACTTATTCTCATAGAAATCAGGCCTGATAAAGACACTTTTGCTGGCCAAAGCCCTACTGGACCCTGCCAGGTCGATTCCTGCCCGGGGCATCCCATTCTGTGACTACAGCAGCCTCTGTTTAAGACCATATAAGCATTTGCTCTTATCATATTTGAAATTAGCCTGATAAAGACACTTTTGCTGGCCAAAGCCCTACTGGACCCTGCCAGGTCCATTCCTGCCCAGGGCATCCCATTCTGTGACTAAAGCAGCCTCTGTTTAAGACCATATAAGCATTTGCTCTTATTATATTTATATTATAAGACACTTTTGCTGGGCATAGGCTTACTGCTGCCTGCCAGGTGCACTTCTGTTGAGGCATCCCATTCTGTAACATAGCATACCCCTCTTTATTTACACTAAGCAGCTCTCTTATTTACACTAAGCAGGCCTGTTGGAGGCTGAGTGTTACTGCTCACTTTTGGTGTGCATTATATTCTGTTTTATATAGACCCACTGCTGCCTGGGGGTTCTTAAAATATCACCTACTACCACGCCAGTTAGACTATGTCGGGCAGACAAGTGCCTGGAAGTGAAAAGAGGAGTGGCAGAGGCCAAGATTCCGCAGGCAGAGCTCGCATCAGACTGGGGGCCAGTAGCAGCAGGAGTCACGCTGAGAGACCTAATCTGCCAGTATCTGCTAGCGGTCGGGTCTCCACCAGTAACGCATCTGCCGTGGTAGATTGGCTGACGCGCTCATCAACAACATCATCACAACTTACATCTGAGACCCCCAGTCTAGGGTCGGTAGGTTCCTCTGACACAACCCTGAGTTGGCATGCCCCGAGAGCAGTCCCTGTCCTCCCATTGCCTCTGTCCTACGCCGTTCCCTCCCCCAGCGACGTATCCTATGCTTTGGGTTCAGCTCCACTCTTTAGTGAGGAGGACGATCAGATACAGGAGGACAGTCAGCAGCTACTGCCCAGCCAAGAAATGGAGGTGGCTTCTTTAGCTAGGCAGACAAATAGTGATGTGGACAGTGTCGTGGGTGCTGCGAGCGTTCCAGCTCCTGCGCCAGACACTGTTGACGAATCCACGAACATCAGTGACGTACAGCCACAACCCGGTGATGATGATGATGATGACGATGAAGCCGATCGCACTTGGGAGCCGGGTGATGAAGGGGCTTCATCGTCATCATCAGGAGAAGAGGGGCGCAGGTTGCCCCGGAGTCAGCAGCTGCGGCAGTCTACCTTATCGGGAGGTAGTGGAGCAGGGGTTCCTGGAGTTGGCAACAGCAGCAGTGAATCAGTGAGGCCAGGGGGTGGGAAAAGTAGCTACTCGGCAGTGTGGCAGTTTTTCCTGAGGCATCCGCAGGAGGGTAACATGGCCACATGCAAGATATGTAGGCAAAAGGTGAAGCGTGGCCAGGGTCCAAATGTTGGCACCACGGCCCTGCGTCAACATATGATGCGTCACCATAAAACGACCTGGGAGAACCGAGGCTCCCAAGGGGTGGTCCAGTCTGCTTCCTCACCAAGTGAGCTCCCAATTTCTGCCAGCCAAGGCTCCAGCACCTCAGCCGAAGGCAGCTGTGCGTCACACCCATCCTCTGTCGCTCCTGCTCCTCCTCCTCCTCCTCCAAGTCATGCATCCCGCCAGCAATCCATCAGCGAAGCCATGTCCAAGAGACAGCAGTATGCGCCCACTCATCCTACGGCGCAGAAGCTGAATGTGCTCCTGTCCAAGTTGCTGGTGCTGCAGTCGCTCCCTTTTCAGGTGGTGGAATCTGCACCTTTCACAGAACTGATGGCTTGTGCCGAGCCGAGGTGGAGAGTCCCAAGCCGTCATTTCTTTGCCAAGAAGGCAGTACCAGCGCTGCACACTTTTGTTGAACAGAAGGTGGGCCAGTCCTTGAGCCTGTCGGTGTGTAGCAAAATACATGGCAGCGCCGACATCTGGAGCTGTAACTACGGTCAGGGGCAGTACATGTCGTTTACGGCCCACTGGGTGAATGTGGTCCCTTTGCAGCAGCAACTTGGACAGGTCACGCCGCTTCGGCCTCCGCGCTCTCTGCCCATTGGGCCTGTGACACCGTGCGACTCGGCCTCCTCATCCTCCGCCATCTCCTCACCCTCCACTGTAGGCTCAAGTCTCAGTGCCCCTCCAGTCTACCATGTGTGCAGGGCACGGAGGTGTCACGCAGTGCTTCACATGGTTTGTCTTGGCGAACGGAGTCACACAGGGGAGGAACTGCTTAAATGTATTCATCAGGAAATCCAAACATGGCTTACTCCGAGAAAACTTAAAATGGGAATCATGGTTACCGACAATGGGAAGAACATTTTGTCTGCGCTGCGCCAAGGAAGCCTGACCCATGCCCCCTGCATGGCTCACGTCTTCAATCTGGTTGTCAAGCGGTTTCTGAAGTGTTCCCCCCATCTGCAGGACATCCTAACAACTTCACGGAAACTTTGCATGCACTTCAGCCACTCCTACACCGCCAAACACACCCTTCTTGAGCTACAGCGTCAGAATGGTATCCCCCAACATAGTCTGATTTGCGATGTTTCCACCCGTTGGAATTCCACCCTTCACATGTTGGACCGATTATATGAACAGAGAAAAGCCATCACGGATTTCCTGATGATCCAAGCAGATAGGGGGACTCCCCTGTGTAACTTCAATGTCAACCAGTGGCAGCTCATACGTGACACCTGCCGTTTGCTCAGGCCCTTTGAGGAAGCCACTTTATTTGTCAGTCGGCAGGATTACGGGATGAACGACGTGATTCCACTGCTTCATGTACTACAGCACATGTTGGAAACCATGGCTGGTCAGGGCACTGGAGACATGGCGTTTACATCTTACGGCCACATGAACCCCGTTGGAGCTGAACTGGAGGAGGAGGAGGAGGAAGAGGAGGAGGAGGAGTTGCCCAGCGAAACACAGTTTAGGCTTGGCGAAATGGCTGGTTTATCTAGTCAGCGGACAGGAGAGGAGGAGCAGGAGCAGCCAGAGGAGCTAGAGGTTTTTGAGGAAGGAGAGACAGAGGACCCGGGCACACCGTGGCAGTATGCAGTGGAGATGGAGACAGGTAGTCCATCCGAGTCACTTGCGCAAATGGCACGAAGCATGCTCACATGCTTGCGTAGTGACCCCAGAATTGTTTCCATCTGTCGGCGGGATGACTTCTGGCTGTCCACCTTATTGGACCCTCGCTTCCGGCACAAAATGGGGGCATTTTTTAAACCCACCGAGAGGGAGGACAAACTCAACTACTACAAAGACATTCTACGTAGGCAGTTGGCCGATGCCTATCTGCGCCATGGTCCATACTCTCGCAGGTCTGACTCGAGGGGACCTCTGCGCTCACCTTCCACTGCCATGGCCGCTGGGGGGGTTGGCAGCAGCAGCAGCAGAAGCTCCATCAGCAGCAGCAGCCTCAGTCTTCAGTCGCTAATGAGTAGCTTTCTACACCCGCATAGTGAGGCTACTCATGAGCAGCAGGAAGACCTGGAGCAGGACCTGAACCAGCAGGTCATGTCATACTTTGACATGACCATGCCAACACACCTTGAGGATCCGCTGGACTTCTGGGCAGCCAAACTTGATTTGTGGCCGCAACTAGCAGAGTTTGCCCTGGAAAAGCTGTCCTGCCCGGCAAGTAGCGTGCCATCTGAGCGGGTGTTTAGTGCGGCGGGGGCCATAGTTACGGCGAGGAGAACTCGTCTGTCAACTAAAAATGTGGAGAGACTCACCTTTGTCAAAATGAATCAGGGATGGATCAGCCAGGATTTCCACCCACCAATGCCTGATGCATGCGACTAGATTCAGCATGGTGCCACGTTTTACACTTTACAAATGGTGCAAAACATATTTATGTGTTTAGGCCATTTTTTGGGCTCCTGCTGCTGCTACTGCCAACTTCTGCCAACTCCAGGGTGTGATTCATCCAATTTTTGGGCTCCTGAAGCCAACTCCAGTGTATATTTGGGCTCCTGCTGCTGCTACTGCCAACTTCTGCCAACTCCAGGGTGTGATTCATCCAATTTTTGGGCTCCTGAAGCCAACTCCAGTGTATATTTGGGCTCCTGCTGCTACTACTGTCAACTCCTGCCAACTCCAGGGTGTGATTCATCCAATTTTTGGGCTCCTGAGGCCAACTCCAGTGTATATTTGGGCTCCTGCTGCTGCTACTGTCAACTCCTGCCAACTCCAGGGTGTGATTCATCCAATTTTTGGGCTCCTGAAGCCAACTCCAGTGTATATTTGGGCTCCTGCTGCTACTACTGCCAACTTCTGCCAACTCCAGGGTGTGATTCATCCAATTTTTGGGCTCCTGAAGCCAACTCCAGTGTATATTTGGGCTCCTGCTGCTGCTACTGTCAACTCCTGCCAACTCCAGGGTGTGATTCATCCAATTTTTGGGCTCCTGAAGCCAACTCCAGTGTATATTTGGGCTCCTGCTGCTGCTACTGCCAACTTCTGCCAACTCCAGGGTGTGATTCATCCAATTTTTGGGCTCCTGAAGCCAACTCCAGTGTATATTTGGGCTCCTGCTGCTGCTACTGTCAACTCCTGCCAACTCCAGGGTGTGATTCATCCAATTTTTGGGCTCCTGAAGCCAACTCCAGTGTATATTTGGGCTCCTGCTGCTGCTACTGCCAACTTCTGCCAACTCCAGGGTGTGATTCATCCAATTTTTGGGCTCCTGAAGCCAACTCCAGTGTATATTTGGGCTCCTGCTGCTACTACTGCCAACTTCTGCCAACTCCAGGGTGTGATTCATCCAATTTTTGGGCTCCTGAAGCCAACTCCAGTGTATATTTGGGCTCCTGCTGCTGCTACTGTCAACTCCTGCCAACTCCAGGGTGTGATTCATCCAATTTTTGGGCTCCTGAAGCCAACTCCAGTGTATATTTGGGCTCCTGCTGCTGCTACTGCCAACTTCTGCCAACTCCAGGGTGTGATTCATCCAATTTTTGGGCTCCTGAAGCCAACTCCAGTGTATATTTGGGCTCCTGCTGCTGCTGCTGCTGCCAACTTCTGCCAACTCCAGGGTGTGATTCATCCAATTTTTGGGCTCCTGAAGCCAACTCCAGTGTATATTTGGGCTCCTGCTGCTGCTGCTGCTGCCAACTTCTGCCAACTCCAGGGTGTGATTCATCCAATTTTTGGGCTCCTGAAGCCAACTCCAGTGTATATTTGGGCTCCTGCTGCTGCTACTGTCAACTCCTGCCAACTCCAGGGTGTGATTCATCCAATTTTTGGGCTCCTGAGGCCAACTCCAGTGTATATTTGGGCTCCTGCTGCTGCTACTGTCAACTCCTGCCAACTCCAGGGTGTGATTCATCCAATTTTTGGGCTCCTGAAGCCAACTCCAGTGTATATTTGGGCTCCTGCTGCTGCTACTGCCAACTTCTGCCAACTCCAGGGTGTGATTCATCCAATTTTTGGGCTCCTGAAGCCAACTCCAGTGTATATTTGGGCTCCTGCTGCTACTACTGCCAACTTCTGCCAACTCCAGGGTGTGATTCATCCAATTTTTGGGCTCCTGAGGCCAACTCCAGTGTATATTTGGGCTCCTGCTGCTGCTACTGCCAACTTCTGCCAACTCCAGGGTGTGATTCATCCAATTTTTGGGCTCCTGAAGCCAACTCCAGTGTATATTTGGGCTCCTGCTGCTACTACTGCCAACTTCTGCCAACTCCAGGGTGTGATTCATCCAATTTTTGGGCTCCTGAGGCCACCTCCAGTGTATATTTGGGCTCCTGCTGCTGCTACTGCCAACTTCTGCCAACTCCAGGGTGTGATTCATCCAATTTTTGGGCTCCTGAAGCCAACTCCAGTGTATATTTGGGCTCCTGCTGCTACTACTGCCAACTTCTGCCAACTCCAGGGTGTGATTCATCCAATTTTTGGGCTCCTGAGGCCAACTCCAGTGTATATTTGGGCTCCTGCTGCTGCTGCTGCCAACTTCTGCCAACTCCAGGGTGTGATTCATCCAATTTTTGGGCTCCTGAAGCCAACTCCAGTGTATATTTGGGCTCCTGCTGCTACTACTGTCAACTCCTGCCAACTCCAGGGTGTGATTCATCCAATTTTTGGGCTCCTGAGGCCAACTCCAGTGTATATTTGGGCTCCTGCTGCTGCTGCTGCCAACTTCTGCCAACTCCAGGGTGTGATTCATCCAATTTTTGGGCTCCTGAGGCCAACTCCAGTGTATATTTGGGCTCCTGCTCCTGCTGCTGCCAACTTCTGCCAACTCCAGGGTGTGATTCATCCAATTTTTGGGCTCCTGAAGCCAACTCCAGTGTATATTTGGGCTCCTGCTGCTGCTGCTGCTGCCAACTTCTGCCAACTCCAGGGTGTGATTCATCCAATTTTTGGGCTCCTGAAGCCAACTCCAGTGTATATTTGGGCTCCTGCTGCTACTACTGCCAACTTCTGCCAACTCCAGGGTGTGATTCATCCAATTTTTGGGCTCCTGAGGCCAACTCCAGTGTATATTTGGGCTCCTGCTGCTGCTGCTGCCAACTTCTGCCAACTCCAGGGTGTGATTCATCCAATTTTTGGGCTCCTGAAGCCAACTCCAGTGTATATTTGGGCTCCTGCTGCTACTACTGTCAACTCCTGCCAACTCCAGGGTGTGATTCATCCAATTTTTGGGCTCCTGAGGCCAACTCCAGTGTATATTTGGGCTCCTGCTGCTGCTGCTGCCAACTTCTGCCAACTCCAGGGTGTGATTCATCCAATTTTTGGGCTCCTGAGGCCAACTCCAGTGTATATTTGGGCTCCTGCTGCTGCTGCTGCCAACTTCTGCCAACTCCAGGGTGTGATTCATCCAATTTTTGGGCTCCTGAGGCCAACTCCAGTGTATATTTGGGCTCCTGCTGCTGCCAACTTCTGCCAACTCCAGGGTGTGATTCATCCAATTTTTGGGCTCCTGAAGCCAACTCCAGTGTATATTTGGGCTCCTGCTGCTGCTGCCAACTTCTGCCAACCCCAGGGTGTGATTCATCCAATTTTTGGGCTCCTGAGGCCAACTCCAGTGTATATTTGGGCTCCTTCTGCCCCTCATAGTGATGCCACTTCAACTCTCTGCAATTGTGCCGCTCTGCGATTCTATTAGCGATGCCTCTGATCTGCATGTGATATTTCTTCAAAGTATTATTTAACAAACCCAGCACGCATCCTGTGCGTGTTACAGCAAGGCTGAATGGTTTACAACCCTATTGAGGCTGTAGGAGGCTCAGAAATAGCCGTTTTTAATAGCGATTCGTCGCGAATTTATTCGGGTCGAAACGATTTTTGTCGGAAAATTCGGCGAATCAGTCGAATCGAATTTTTCAAAAGTTCGCTCATCTCTAGCAGCAAGGTTAGCTCCGTCCTGCTGCTCACTTCACACGTTTTTTGTCTCCTTCATATTCAGCATTTCCCCCTTACTATCAGCTCAGGTGCACACCTGAATGTTAAGCCAGCAACTTTTGAATCCTAGACTGGAGTACAGGAGTGGCAATCCCACCTAGACTCTACAGCCACTCCTAAATCCTGCACCGAGAATCCAGCTTAAACAAAACTGCTTGACAACCTAACTGTTGCCAGCCAGTAGCTTTATCCAGGACTTATACCACTGACATCCTCAGCCTCAGAGGCACGTACCTCCTATACAGGCCAACCCTGCTGACAGAATACCGTATTTTTCGCCCCATAAGACGCACCTGCCCATAAGACGCACCTAGGATTTGGGGGAAGAAAATAAGAAAAAAAATATTTTAAACCCAAAAACACACCATTACAGACAGTGTAGCATGCCCCCATCCCATTCCCCGTATACCCATTGGCTGTGTGGCATCCCCCTCTCCCCCCATTAGTATAGGCTGTGTGGCATCCCCCTCTCCCCCCATTAGTATAGGCTGTGTGGCATCCCTCTCTCCCCATTCTCATAGGCAGTGTGGCATCCCCCTCCCCCCATTAGCATAGGCTGTGTGGCATCCCCCTCCCCCCATTAGTATAGGCTGTGTGGCATCCCCCTCCCCCCATTAGTATAGGCTGTGTGGCACCCCTCTCTCCCCATTCCCATAGGCTGTGTGGTTTCCCCCTCTCCCCATTCCCATAGGCTGTGTGGCATCCACCTCTCCCCCCATTCCCATTGGCTGTGTGGCATCCCCCCTCCCCCCATTAGTATAGGCTGTGTGGCATCCCTCTCTCCCCATTCCCATAGGCAGTGTGGCATCCCCCTCCCCCCATTAGCATAGGCTGTGTGGCATCCCCCTCCCACCATTAGTATAGGCTGTGTGGCATCCCCCTCCCCCCATTAGTATAGGCTGTGTGGCATCCCTCTCTCCCCATTCCCATAGGCAGTGTGGCATCCCCCTCCCCCCATTAGCATAGGCTGTGTGGCATCCCCCTCCCCCCATTAGCATAGGCTGTGTGGCATCCCCCTCCCCCCATTAGTATAGGCAGTGTGGCATCCCCCTCCCCCCATTAGCATAGGCTGTGTGGCATCCCCCTCCCCCCATTAGTATAGGCTGTGTGGCATCCCCCTCCCCCCATTAGTATAGGCAGTGTGGCATCCCCCTCCCCCCATTAGTATAGGCAGTGTGGCATCCCCTCCCCCCATTAGCATAGGCTGTGTGGCATCCCCCTCCCCCCATTAGTATAGGCTGTGTGGCATCCCCCTCCCCCCATTAGTATAGGCAGTGTGGCATCCCCTCCCCCCATTAGCATAGGCTGTGTGGCATCCCCCTCCCCCCATTAGTATAGGCTGTGTGGCATCCCCCTCCCCCCATTAGCATAGGCTGTGTGGCATCCCCCTCCCCCCATTAGCATAGGCTGTGTGGCATCCCCCTCCCCCCATTAGTATAGGCTGTGTGGCATCCCCCTCCCCCCATTAGTATAGGCTATGTGGCATCCCCCTCCCCCCATTAGTATAGGCTGTGTGGCATCCCCCTCCCCCCATTAGCATAGGCTGTGTGGAATCCCCCTCCCCCCATTAGTATAGGCTGTGTGGCATCCCCCTCTCCCCATTCCCATAGGCAGTGTGGCATCTCCTGCCCCCATTCCCATAGCTGTGTGGCATCCCCCTCTCCCCATTCCCATAGGCTGTGTGGCATCCCTCTCTCCCCATTCCCATAGGCAGTGTGCCATCCCCCTCCCCCCATTAGTATAGGCAGGCGCCATGTATATATAAAAAAAAAAGTTAAATTCACCAGTCCGCTGACACCGCTGCGCTGAGCGGCCGGCTTCGTGAATGGGGTGGGCGTGGCCTGCGCCGCAGCGTTGGCACAGGCCACGCCCATCCCACTCACGAGCTGGCTCTGTCCCGGCCCCGCCGCTGCGATTGCTGTCTTTTCAGGCAGCGATGACAGCGGCGGGGCCAGAAACAGAGCCCCTGCCGCTCCTCCAACTGCTGTTCCTGGGCACATGCGAGCACGAAGGTCCGGGCAGTGGGTGGGCATGGCCTGCACCGGTGCAGGCCACGTCCACCCACTGCCCGGACCTTCGTGCTCGCGTGTGCTCTGAGCCTGGAAGAGGCAGCAGATGCAGGAGCGGCAGGGGCTCTGTCTCTGGCCCCGCTGCTGTCATCGCTGCCTGAAAAGACAGCGATCGCAGCGGCGGTACCGGCACAGAGCCCCCTCCGCTCCTCTGGCCTCTCGCAGTGTGGCAGACAACGCGGGAGCACCGGGAACGGGTGAGTTTTTTTTTTTATTTATTTATTTTTTTTTTTTTACATTCGCCCGATAAGGCGCACAGGCGCCCTATAAGTGCGTCTTATATGGCGAAAAATACGGTATATAAAGTTGTATAGTTCAGGATCGTATATACCAATATTTCTGTTCCTGTGAACCAGAATCTCTCTTTCTAGTTTTCATGTTGATTTCTTAAAGTTGCAGCGATAGGCTTGTTGTTTTCAGAAATGATCTGATCTTTTTGACTTGGTGAGATTTCACACACAAACAGCAAAAGAACAAAGTGCTCAGGGAAAAACACCACGGTGTTAGGCTTCAGTCATGATGGAAATGAAAACACTTGAAACTGTTTGATATCTCAAAACTGATTTCTCTTTTTACTACGTGAGCCCAAAGCTTTTGTAGTTTTTTTCAGACCCTGAATGCAAAAATTACTTTTCAAAGTAAAAAAAAAATGTTTCTTACTGTTTACATTCTAACATATAAAAATGATTATTACAAATAATAATCCTAAATACATTTTTATAAACTGTATTTTAATTTCCCTCCTCCTGGAAAATGGGGTGTAACACCTGTTCTTTAGGGAGGAGGTCATGTTTTTTACTTAATGCATGCTGGATTATTGCACAGCACTGATATTTATTGTGAAAGACCAGAGAGATGTAGCTAGCAAAACAAAGAGATAAACTACATATTTCCATTTTGCTGAAGGCACTACATGATTTTCTTTTTCTTTGTCATTTTCTTTCTATTTTCTTTTTCGTTGTGAGCCGATTAAAATGAATGGCACTATCACATGCTTAAAAAAAACAAGGCTGTTGTATTCTTAATGCCTGATTTACAATGTTCGCTAGCTTTCACTAGTTTTTCTAGTTTCAGTTTGATGAGTGGTAAACGTAGGGGCAAGTGATTAACATCTAGAGTTTTGCTGGGTTTTCACCGCAGTTCGTCAGGCTGTAAGCGTGGAATTTACTCAGAAAGGTGGCAAACCGTTGTGGGCGATATGTTTTTGCTAAAAGCAAATATTATTTGATATTAACTATCTGATTTCACGCTCAAAATATCTGTGAAACATGCCAAAATGACCAAAAGAGATATTATTGACTAAAGTAACATCACTCCTTCATTCCTATGGGGTTCTCTTCTAAAAGCTGGAGAACAGGGGTTCACCAGCATTCACCCAACAATGCTGACTAGGGATGAGCGAATCGGTTGTAACGAACCTGAATTCGCTCCGAATTTCAGGGAAAACTCGATTCAGCACGAACCCGAAGTTTTAGTGGTTCGTGCTGACCGAATTTTCCCTGAAATAAAAAAAAAAATGGCGGCATTGTGGGAGCGGGGAGACCGGCTGCGCTGTCGGCGGGCAGCGGAAGTCGGCTTCCGCCGCCCGCTCACAGCGCAACCGGCCTCCTCGCTCCCACCAAGCCGTGAAATGGAAAAAAAATGCCGGCATGGTGGGAGCGGGGAGGCCGGCTGCGCTGTCAGCGACAGCGCAGCCGGCCTCCCCGCTCCCACCATGCCGGCATTTTTTTTTTCAGCAAACACTTACCGGCAGGGTGGGAGCGAGGAGGCCGGCAGCGCTGTCAGCTGTCATCAGAGGACGAGTCATCAGAGGAAGCGGCTTCCATCAGCCTCCCCGCTCCCACCATGCCAGTAAGTGTTTGCTGTATAGTGAGAGCGGGGAGGTTGGCTGCGCTGTCAGCGCGTGGCGGAATCCGGCTGTCGCCGCCCGCTGACAGCGCAGCCGGCCTCCCCGCTCCCACCATGCCGGCATTTTTTTTTTACATTTCAGGGCTTGGTGGGAACGGGGAGGCCGGCTGCGCTGTCAGCGGGCGGCGGAAGCCAGTTGCCGCCCGCTGACAGCGCAGCCGGTCTCCCCGCTCCCACCAGAGATGAGCGATTCATTAAAGTTCGATTCGGACGAACCCGAATTTCTTTGAGAAATTTGGCGAATCGCCCGAATTGAATTTTTGAGAAGTTCACTCATCTCTAATGCTGACCTTAAAGTAAATAAAGCATTGCTTGGCAAACATGCCCCATCTTGTTCAGTGAATGCAACAAACTCGCAAAATCATGGCAAATGCCCGGCGAAGACAGAAAAATTGGTTCGTAAATTGAAAACTCCAAATATTGCAGAGGGTCTAAAAATAAAATAACATCTTGCAAAAGAAGGTGTTGATCCCCAAAAATTATTTGATTCAACATTATTAAGCCAGACTGGGCTTGCTTGCTTCTATATATACATTTAAATCCCCCCCACATGCAATGGGACAGTTTTACAGATAAGGTGAAAATCATTTTAGTGATGTAGATTTTATTGTTAGATTAGTGTATAGGTTTGCCCCATTACAGCCAAGATCCTGGTCAAATCATCCACCATCCACCGGTGCTGGCAGCTGGCATTCTGGCCACTGCTACATGTGAACTGGTATAGGGGGCCCTTGGACCCCTCAACAGAAGGAAGAAAAGAACTTACTTTTGGCATCTCCCTTTCAAGCCCCCCACCTGTCTTTTTAGTGTGTGGCCAAGGGTGTGTGCAATCACGAAGGTGAAATCCCCCGATGTGACTATTAATGTCACTGGAGGGGAGGGACATGGAGGGAATCTAGGATGCCCTTCCCCCCCTATGCCTGAGTTATAGAGAATTCAGTGCTGCTGCATGTGTACCACCATCCGTCAGTCATTTGTAAGTGTTAAATGCATTGAACGAAGTATGTTTAGCATAGCCGCCCTCGGCTTTATGGATGCATTGGCCTCAATTCAGTAAACTTGTTATACACCGGACCAACATCCTTGCAAGAAAAAGTGCTCATATGCATCCCTCCCAGGTCAATACAGATTGCTGTCCATAAACATCAATTTACCTTTTTGTAAGTCCTGCCATGGTCAATTTTATCCCCTCAATGGTGTCCTATGAATCTGTCAGTAGCCTGCAAAAAGAAAGTTCTGATGGGTGCATGTTGGTTTATGTCGGTTAAGTTCAGCCAGCAGCATGGTTGGGATGCTGAGAAAGGGAGGCACCTCCTGGGTGCTTTGAGATCCCAGGAAAATAAGTGGTAGGTGGTATTTCAGTTTGAGTGGATGTAGGAGCAAATGCAGGTGCTGACAATGATTCAGTATCATGCATGCAAATGGGGAAAGTGGTCTTTTTTGTGCAAGGTCGTTGGGTTGAAAATTGGTCATGAAAATTAAGACTTGTATCTTGCTTTATTTCAAAATAAGACATGAGATAAAATACAGTAAGTTGTGGTTCAGTAAAGGGACAATGTTAGAGCATGTTTTGCACCTAAAACTTTAAAGAGTAATGACTCAGAAAATCTTTTTTATTGCTCAAAAGTAAAAGTTCTTAGGTGTTCATAACAAGCATATATGTACTTCTATACACTTATATACATGTGTGTTTTTCTAGTCTCTTATTTTTTTTAAATAAGGGCCTACTTTATATGAACAAAAAACCTTAAAACTACACCCAGTAAAAATACACAGAGCACACAGGAACTTAGTTTTGTTGTTAGAAACCAAGGTAAATAAATCTTTCCAGAAAACCAGTAGTAGTAGTCAAAGCAGGACAAGTCTGAAGCTGGGCAGGTTAGAAAGAAGCTTTCACTCAATAGGCCTGATTCAGAGCCTCGTTCACATGCACTTTCGCATGTGTTTGTGTAAGTTTTGTGAGTTTTTCCATGCTTTTTCTGAATTTTCGTTACTGTTTTCATGCGTATATGCGTTTACACTAACGCGAATACGCGCATTCGATGATCGTATGTTCATTGTCAAATTTCCATTATGTCGGGCAACTTACGTTATTGTTATGGGCTTGCTCATGATTCAGAACCTTGATTTGTTGTTTTTTTGGCACATTTATAGTAATGTTGCCTTGCATTGCGTATTTTAATGTAGACTTAAATCTAAATCTAAAGATTGACACTTATTTTGTTTTGTTTTATTTATATTGTTTTATACAAAAGTTCATAATAAAACCCTTTAAATAACTAATATTGAAAATTATACTATACCAAAAAAAAAGCAAAAAATATAAAAATTTAAATAAAAAATTACAATGTTTATTTTGTCTATCATTTATTTATTCACTTATGCACATAAATCCCATAAAAGCCACAAGGAATTCTTAAATATATATAGACTAAAGGAAATTAAAGCAAGCATGAAAAGAGTGGGACAGAGGAACAAATACAGTGACAAGGGAGTTCAGGTAAGCATGAATGGTGGGAGATCTTAAAAACAGGAACCGCGAGTGAGTTGAGGTAAGCATTAAGGATGGGAGATGATAAAAAGTGGAAACGCGAGTGAGCTAAGGTAAGCATCGAAGCAGAATTGAGAGAATAGTTGGGACATGAATGAGGTAAATAGCTGCGAGCATGCGTACATGCAAACAAACACAGCAGTTTTCCCAGAAAATGACGTTTGGACAGATATTGGGAAGAAGATGCATGCAGAATCTAATGGGACATGGAAATTCTTTGTGGGAAGCTACGTTGGAAAACTCTGAAAAATGGTAGTATACGAGGATTACGGGTAACGTATACGTAACCCTCGTCCTGTCGAGGACGCAACGAGAGGCAGAAAATGCCATTCTCGTTGGCGTACGCAGCTACGAACAGTAACCGGAAGGCTTCCGATGGAGGCTCTGAATCATGCGTAAGCTCATACGCATACGGAAAAAAAGTGTAAAATACACAAAATGAGCCAAATACGACACGGTTTTGAGGCAGCTCTGAATCAGGCCTAATGTTAAAATGCCGGGCCTAGTTTGCAGAGCTAATTTATTAACTGGCTATGCTGAGGAGCGTCCAGGAGAGGAAAGCCTTTGAGTGCTAGCTATACTTTATGTGTCTATGGAAGAACTGGCCATGGGAAGACCTAGCAGGAACTCTGTTGGCCCAACCTGCATTGGCTGTTCTGCTGCTTTTAAGCATCTAACACCCAAATCCAATCCCTACCTCCTTAGCCTCCCCCACATCTCCCCTTTACATGGTCCCACTAAACCCTAGCTTAATTTTATAGCCCCTTCACCACAGTATCTGCACCAGTAATAATAAAGCTTCAAATAAAGCTGGTCATATTCAATCTTTCCTGTGATCTGTCCTCACAATGCTTTAACTCCAGCCTTAAAACTTATTGTACATCAACTTTATGTATCTATCTATAAGTCTATGGCATAAAAGTCTTTTGTATAAAAAGCTATGTCCACTTTAAGATGGTTCTAAACGTATTTGTTTTATGTTACAAGAAAAGGAAATAACTTACAAATGCAATGCATAATGCAAAGGAACCATTAAACAATCATTATATAAACCAGGACTGTGGAGTCAGTGCTAGTGTTGGCTTAAGTCTGAGTCGCTAGAAATGTACCAGCTCTGACTCCAGCATAAAAAAAAAAAACCTTTTACTAATATTGTGTAATTAATGTAACTTTTATATGAAGTTTCGAAATGTTGATCTTAAGTATGTTTTATATTCTATGTTGGTGATACATAATGAGTTCTCCAATCTCCCCTGTCCCTTATCTATAAGTCTATAGTATAAAAGTATTTTATATTAAAAGCTATAGGTCCACTGGTAAATTTCTTTAAGGTGGCCCTAAACTTATTTATATTAATTAATGCAACTTTCATATGAAGTTTAAAAAATGTTGAGTTAAGTATGTTTTATATGATACATAATGAGTTCTCCAATCTCCCCTGTCCCTTATACTAGGTATCTTCTTGCTTCTCCAAGGTCCTTAGTTACAATGCCTGAAACAGTGCTACATATGCTCACCAGTAAGTTCCTTCTCTAAAGACAAGAGGAAGTTTATCACTGAGTATGACTACTGTGATCTCAGAAACACAGTAAGCATTAGCATTTCAACAAACGTTGGCATTTATCGATAGTCCAGTGTGTTTACATAATGGACATCTGTACTTCTGATCATTGTATAGTATCTGCCACTTTCTAGCAGTTTTCCCTGTGCTTGCCAAACATCTAGCTATGGTTCTCTCATGCATTCTCTCTAAGGTTGTCTCAGGCATTGTGGGTAGAGATGAGCTACCATCTACCGTACATAGAAAGTAGAGAAAAGTTTGCTTCCTAGTTCCCTTTTAGGCACTCAGAATAACCCAATAATCATGGAGGACTTTACAGTAGCTGGAGCTGTGAAATCTGTATGGTGGCTCTCCTCGCTCTCACAAATTCACCATTTATGAAGAAATCAGAGTGGGTGCCCATTAAAATAGAGGAGTCAAAGTTGGAACTTTGGCTTACCAGACCTAGTATAAAATACATGAATATACAGTATGTTCAACTATAGTATAGAGTTCTTACTGTCAGTAAGCTAGTAGCTAATGCAAAGAGGAAGAATTCTGAAACTGTTGCACTGCAAATCATGTGAGATTTATTTTCTTTTTTACTTTGTCAACAATATCTGAACTCTCTTATGCTTTATTCATATTGTAACTCACATTAGCATTATGATCAGAGACCCAGAATAATTGGCAATTTATCATTGGTCAGAAGATAGAGGTAAAGCTAGAAACTGGCACCAGTCTGTCCCGATGGCTTATCCTTTTTAAGGACACGCACTTTTAGAGATAATTTGAAGCATGTATTTTTCTTTGTGATAGAAAATTGGAAAATAGAGAAAATTTACTGAAGCAATTGGTTAATCCAAAGACAGCTTTGGCTCAGATCCCGTTAGCCATCAAAGTGTGATTTGAATGCAGTTAGCACATATTCCCAGTGAAATGCAAAGGATTAAGCTTAGGCTTCACTTTCAGCACACATCTGTAACTGTGAAAAATCGGTACATTTATGTAGTACTGCAGTCTCAGAAAATAAGGAGGCAAAGAGAAAAACACAAAGAGCACACAAATATAACACTTGCCCATGTTTGTTGTACCTTTGGGGCCTGATTTAGTAGGTGTAGCAACTGCCGGCCAGCTAGCCAGCTTGTATCAGAGTATAGTCTAGTTCAGGTATATTAAGGCTTAGGTCAGCACACAGTACACATAAGACAGCTCATAGTAAATACCATGTAACACCAATCATGTCAAACAATGTTTACAAAATTAATATACCTTGCTTGAGCTGATATCAAGTCACACACTCTCCCTATATCCATTCACCTTAGTATACAGTATCTCACAAAAGTGAGTCCACCAAGCACGCACAGCCACTAATGTTTAAACCTCTGGCAACTCTCCTAAGTGAAAGTGGCCAAACTGTGCCCTGTTAGCCCTTTCCCCATCTTGATGTCATGTGACTTGTTAATGTTACAAGGTTACAGGAGTGAATGGGGAGCAGATGTGTTAAATTTGATTTTATCACTCCCAGTTTCTCATACTAGCTAGTGGAAGGGCAGTCCACCACTCCGGGGACATGTTTGCACACACGTTGACTAGTGCAATTCAGCAATTCACTGGTGTGTTCACTAAAGTGTGGTTTGCTGTGTGTTACACATTTGCACGGATGGGTTAAAAGAGGAGAACAAACTCCTTTGTACTCCTTTGTATGTACAAGCATACGTTGATCATATGAGCACCATATCTCCTGTTATCTTTATCTCTTATGGCAAAGAACTCTCTTGAGCATCTGAAAAAAAAAAATATTGCTGCTGTCATGAAAGAGAGGATTCCATCAGCAACCTGTTAAGCTCTATTTAAGCTCTAGTAAACCTTATGCCCAAGTGAATTAAGGCAGTACTGGAAAATAATGGCAGCCACACAAAATATTGGCAGTTTGGGCACAATTTGGTTATTTTCACTAAGGGGTGTACCTACATCTGTTGGCAGGGGATTAGACATTAATGGCTGTGAGTTGTTTTGAAGGCACATCAAATGTACACTGTTGTACAAGCTGTACACTGACCGCTTTAAATTATATTTAAAATATTTACAAAAATGTGAGGGGGGGAAACTCACTATTGTGAGATATCATATGAGCCTCAGTAGGCTGCATATGTTAAAAATAGATCTGTTTAATAATCACACATAGACAAAATAAGATCTAATATAGCAGGATTTTTAAAGATCACACAATGACGGCCTACCTAGAGATTTGATCACCTCTTGTTGTCAGGCTATGTTTCAGCATTTTACACCATATATGTTTATTTGTGATTTTTGCAGGGATTTCCAGATAAATTGTATATTGCTTTTTTTCAGATGAGTTTGGGCTTCAACATGAAATGTCTTGTGTAATTTTTCAGCGCTTTATGACTATTTTGGGCTGAAAAATTTGGAAAAAATGTAAATTTTTTTAAAATGTTATAGTATTTGTTATTAAACAATAAAAGTTTTACAAGAAAACCCTTCCGATTACAACAGTACCACATATGTATCAGTAGACACCTATTCCTAGCCCAGAAGACACCGCAAACTAAAAAGAGCATTTTGTAAGATTGAAATAAATTCAACTGACTGCACTTTGCAGTTAATGGTCTATATAACTAAACTCTTAAAAATAATTGAAAAAAAAAAACAGTGTGGGGTTCCCCATCTCCCCATCTCTGAGAGTGTGAGCACACAAAGGCAAAATTAGTTTAGTAAATGCTTCTTTGCTGGCGGCACATGCTGAGCTGGGCTATGCCAACCTATGCCAGATTGGAGCAGCTCAACATAGCAAAAGTAAATTAATAAGTTAATATAAATGGACTCTTCAGTGACCTCCAATTGTAGTGCAGCTTGCACACTCGCAGAAACTCTTTAAGCACCCTTCCATTATTTGCTAACAAACAGGTGGAGAAGATCTGCCTAGCTGGCCCCCAGTATATTCGACAGTCTGCTCCATTCAATATAGCAAGACAGTGAGGGCTTGAAAACAATTTGCAGGGCCTGGTCTTCTATACCATTTTTTTTAACAGAAGAAGCTGCTGTGGGAAACAGAGTGTACGTATATTTGTTGGTTGACAATGACTTTAACAGCATTTGTATCATTACTGTTATCAGAGTTTGCGAGTGATAAATAAGGCAATGCTGTCATCCAACTTCCTTTACACCAAAATACTCCTCTACCAGCTGTCATCCACTATGCTGTTTATTGACAAGATGTCACCTCCCCACTGCTGGGATGTCATGCATTCTGCTCTGCGTTTAATCTTTCATCTATCCATCATTGGCTGTCATCGTTCCACACTAGTTCTTTTTGCTGCAGGACTACCTTCTTAGCATGTTTTACCTCCAGCTTGTCATCTTTTTTGCTGTTCTTTCTAACAAAAGCATGTCCTCTTTACCGGTCAGCCTTTTACTACAGATATCATCTAAGTGGGGTTATTGTATCAACCATGACCTAAGGACAATTTTAGTGCTGTCTATATGTATGTCTAAGCAGCACTTAGAATTTGTTTTGGAGTTGTATATGGTTTAGGGAACTATGAACTATGAAATGTTGAAAAAGTACCAAGCAAAATGGTATACAGATGCGGTCTTAGCTTTTCTCTTGGCTAGTCTACAGTTTATTCCTATAGGAAGCCAACTGGTGGCACTAATCTGATGGCTGTGTGAATGCATTCCATAAAATATGGGAGTCTTTAACTAAATCCAGGGTAATGTAAATAGGGATATCTCTATATATTCATAGAGAAGCATACCTGTATATAGTCCTAGAAATGTAAGAGAGAGTAACAGACTAATATCATTTCTGGGTTAGTCAGGTCCTTGATAATCTACAGCCCCAAAGATCCTTGTCAGATGCAGCTTCTGGATGGCAAGAATGGACAAATGCCTGCTGAAAGCTCCCCTATACCAAGCCATGAAGGGGAAACTCAGGGCAGAACCAATGATTGAGTTAAAGAGGACACGCAAGCACTTTTTTGGCTATCCAGAACTGCCTCAAGAAAAACATTTGCTGCTGTGCCTTCAGTGCTCCTATATCCCGTCTTTTTATATTGTTCATTGTACAATATCAACAATAATGTACACTATCAATAAAGATAAACATATTATACATCCTAGATATACTGGGATGGATTCTGAGAGAGTTCCTCCACCACAATCTCTACTGTCTTTATTGTGTTACTGAATGTTTTGCTGTCCTGAATAAGTCAGATGACATTGATGTCAGATAATTGTTGTTTGATGAACGCTGGATTTGGATTTAAGTTGAATTTGATCACAATTTGATAACTCAATGATTGAGTTAAAGAGGACACGCAAGCACTTTTTTGGCTATCCAGAACTGCCTTAAGAAAAACATTTGTTGCTGTGCCTTCAGTGCTCCTATATCCCGTCTTTTTATATTGTTCATTGTACAATATCAACAATAATGTACACTATCAATAAAGATATACATATTATACATCCTAGAAATACTGGGATGGATTCTGAGAGAGTTCCTCCACCACAATCTCTACTGTCTTTATTGTGTTACTGAATGTTTTGCTGTCCTGAATAAGTCAGATGACATTGATGTCAGATAATTGTTGTTTGATGAACGCTGGATTTGGATTTAAGTTGAATTTGATCACAATTTTGCTGATTCAGTTTAGGTCACCTCAAATAGAATATTCCCAAAAATATGATTCACTGCACCTAAGCAAAACACATTTGAGCAAAGTTATTAAGATGTCATTGTTTAACCCTTTAAGTGCCAGCCTACCTTGAGATTTTGTCACCCTTTGTTGCCAGACCATTTTGCACTATTTTGCGCTCCCCATGTTCAACTGTGGTTTTTGAAGGGATTTCCAGGGATTTCCCAGGAAAGTGATATATTGTTTTTTTCCGCAGAGTCTGGGCTTTAACATGAAATGTCTTGTTTGTCAATTTTTAGGTGTATTCTCAATATTTTTGGATGAAATATGTGCAAAAAAACCCCCAAAAAACTATTTTTTACAATTTGTAGTGTTTTTTTGTAATAAAAAATGTAAGTTTCTCACTAAAATCTTATTGCGAGTGAAACACCAATTTATCCCGGTTACAGCGGTACCACATATGTATTGGTAGACACCCTTTCCTGCCCAGGCGACTCCCCCAAACTGAAACAACGCTTTAGGAGATTTTCAGATAAAATACAACTATGCTATGCAATATGCGCACATTGCAGTTTTTCAAGAAAAACAACCCTTTACATTTGAAATACCCCCGACAAACTATATATTCTCTGAAAGTACACACCTCAAGCTTTCTAGACGTACCAGGTTTGTTGACATGGGTGCAGTTTTCTGGAGTTAACCCCTCAATATATTCTTTGGTTGCACAGGGTTTCCCTAAAAAAGAATAAAAATGCAGAATCAAAACCACATTTTCCTAAAAAAAACTATATGGAAACAAGAAAAAAACTGAAAATCTGAAAAAGCAACATGCCCCGAACAGAACAATACCCAGCATGCATAGGTCCTGTCAAGGGAAGAGTTGCCAAACACACCAAAGTAAAGCATGTGCGTAACAGCAATTTTACTTCAAAATTTCAGCTCTGCAGACAATGTGCGCACCTTGTGCGTTTTCTACCAAAACAAGCCTTTACATTTGGAATATCCCCCATAAACCATATATTCCCGGAAAGTACACATTTTAAGCTTTCTAAGCGTACCCAGCTTGTTGTCGTGGACTCATCTTTCTGGAAGTAATCCCTTGAAGAATTCTTAGGTTGCACAGGGTTTCACAAGAAAATGTATAAAAAAGCCGAATAAAAAACACCTTTTCCTAAAATATCAATATGCAAATAAGAAAAAACAAGCTAAATCTGAAAGCGCAAGGTCCCCCGGGCAGAACAATACCCAACATGCATAGGTACTATTAACCCTTTAATTGCCAGCCTACTTGAACTTTTGTCACCCTCTGTTGGTCATTTTTCCCCATTTTGCGCCATGTTTAACCGTGATTTTTGCCAGAATTTCCTGGAAAATATATATATATTTTTTTTTGCAGCAGAGTTTAGGCTTTAACATTAAATGTCTTGTTTGTAATTTTTCTGCTGTTTTTTAAATATTTTTGCGTAAAAAAAACAAAAAAATAAATAAAATAATATTTTTTAAACAATTGTCTCCTTTATTTTAAATAAAACATTTGTTTTAGTAATGAAAACCATATTGCATGTGATAGCCCCATTTCTCCCGATTACAACGGTACCACATATGTATCGATAGCCCCCCATTCTTGCCCAGGAGACCCCCCCAAACTGAAAATAGCACTTTATAACATTTAAAAACAAAATACTACTATCCACACTATAAACGCAAGGGGTTAATTTAAAAAGAAAATGACATAGGGACCCCCCTCCCAGGGGTGGGGGGACCCCGTTTGTTTTGGAATTTTAAGGGTTAGGGTTAGGCTAAGCCTAACCCTAACCCTTAAAATTAAAGAAAAAATGACATAGGATCCCCTCTCCATGGGGACCGCATTTTTGGGGGGGAATTTTAAGGGTTAGCGTTAACCTAACCCTAACCCTTAAAGTGGACCAACACCCAGGATTTTCACTATCCTGGGTTTTGTTCCACTTCCGCGGGGGTGCCCCGCTGCGTGAAACCCCCGAGAAAGGTATAAAAAACTCACCTCACCCCGCTCCTACGGCGCATGCGCGAGCGCTCATCCAATCAGAGCGCTCAGAGCCGCTGTGGTATGCACGGACAAGGGACGGACAACCACAGCAGCTCCGAGCACGCTGGCAGCCGCATCTCGCGCTTCCCTCTAACAGGGAGCGTGCCCGCGCCGGCCATTCACAAACGGCGCCCTGCTAGACAGAAGCGTGAGAGGTGGCGGAGGCCCGCGCATGCATCGTTGGAACGGGGATAAGGTAAGGCGAATGGGGCGTCCTGGGGGGTTTCACACAGCGGGGCATCCCGATTTCGGATGCCCCGCGGTGAGGGATCTGATCGGCCCTGGAATCTTATAGATTCCCGTGCCGATCAGCCTGGGTGTTGGTCCACTTTAAAAAAAAAAAAAAGAAAGACGTAGCATCCCCCCTCCCGGGAAGGGGGGGGGACCCATTTTTTGGCAGAATTTTAAGGGTTAGGCTAACCCTAACCCTTAATTTTTTTTTAAAAAATGAAGTAGGGTCCCCCCCCCCCAGGAGGGGGGACCCTACGTCATTTAAAAAAAAAAAATTTAGGCTAACCCTAACCCTTAAAATTATAAAAAAAAATGACGTAGGGTCCCCCCTCCCAGGGGGGGGGACCTCATTTTTTTTTTGAATTTTAAGGGTTAGGGTTAGGGTTAGGCTAACCCTAACCCTAACCCTTAAAATTCAAAAAAAAAATGACGTAGGGTCCCCCCTACCCGTCATAACCAGCCCGGGACCAGCTATGGGGGCTTGTAGGCACAGAGTGGGGGGGCCAGCTTTTGTGGCCCCCCCACCCTGCAGCCTACGAGCCCACATACCCTATGTGGGCCCGGGCTCTTCTGCCCCCCCCTGGCCTTTGGGGAGGCAGGTAATAGGGGATGCCTCGTGAACTGGTATAAGGGGTCTCATGGACCCCTTACCAGTTCACAAGGGGTTAACAGTAAAAATAAACACACTGACACTTTAATAAAAAATTTTATTAAAAAATAAAAACTTTTTTTTTACTTTACTTACCTCCGATCGTCAGCTCCTTTGTCCCTCGATGTGTTGACAGATGTGATCATGCTGGCTGCAGTAGCAGAGGGGCAGGTGATGATCTGATCACCTGCCCCTCTGCTCCTGTGGCCAGCATGATCGCATCTGAATGAACAACAGCCGGGAGCCAGGACGACACCCGGTGAGTGACGTCACAAAGGGGACGGGGCTTCGAGACGGGATCACGATAAGCCCCGCCCCCAAAGGGGCGGAGCTTGATCGGGGGGGACGGGACGCGATAAGCCCCGCCCCCAAAGGGGCGGGGCTTATCGCAAGATGGCGACGCCCGTCGGAGCAGGAGGGGGGAGAGCCCTTTCAGGCTCTCCCCTGAAGCTGAAGAGCCAGGGGGGGGCGATCGGAGGCCCCCCCAGTGAAGAAGAGACCTGTCGGGAGGCAGCGCGACCTAAGGTAAGTGAATGTCATTTTTTTTTTTTTTTTTTTTTTACACAGATAGCAGCTGCTGCTGCCGAACGGGGGGGGGCACTATTCCGGGGGCTCTCCTGGAGCCATCCGAGACCCCACGGGGGATCGGATGGCACCAAATTAAAGAGGAGACCCGGCCGGATCTAACGAGGGGTCAGGTGAGTATTTTTATTTATTTTTTTGCCCACTAGCAGGGGTAGATGCCAGGCACGTGAATTTTACGTGGCTGGCACTTAAGTCCAGGAGAAGCAACCACGTAAAATTTACGTGGCTGGCATTTAAAGGGTTAAACTCACAGGTTACAGTTTTGTGCAGAGTGAAGCAATTTGAAAAATGGAAGGTATTCAGTAGCCTGTTTTGAAGTAAAATGCTCAGCAAGTACATCTAATTTAAAGTACATTTTTAGGCAAAAAAAAGGCAATACCTTTTCTCTCATGCAGACCGTCACTCCTAGTCTGGAGCTGCAGCACTTACCTGAAAGGCTTCACCAGGTTCCTCACCATCCTGCATCATGTGCAGCGCTGCTCTCTCATCGTACTTTTCTTGTCTCCCTCCAATGGAGTGCCCATCGGTCATGGTGAGCTACCATGCCCCCCCTCTATTCATTGCAATGGAGGGAGCAAGGCAACTCTGATGGTGAGGGCATCGCCATGTTGGAGGGAGACAGGACAGGAAGAGTGGTACTGCACATGATGCTGGGTGGGGAAGGACATAATGAAGCATTTCAGGTAAGCGCTGCAGCCCCAGACTAGAAGTGACGGTCTGCTTGAGAGAAAAGGTGAGTATAGCACTGGCATTCAAGTATTCTTTACCAAAAAAAATCTAATTACATAGAATTTGACTTTTTATATGATTCTCTCACAACTGAAGTAAAAAATTTAATCAGAATTTGAAGTTTTGGCCATCAACTAATAGAAAAATATAGCATTACTTTTTACCTTTTGATACCTGATTTGTTGACCAGGATGCTAATTGTGTATATGACTTGAAAGCTGATACTAAGAAAGTATCCATAGGAAAAAATAGCGTCATATGTATAATTTTAAAACTGTCTACCGAAATTTTTACAAACGTTTGCAAATTAAACTACTAAATAAAGGTTAAATTCTGCCTTGTTTTACTGGAAACATCAGTGAGTTTTCAGCAGTTACAAACCAGTTACAGTATGTTATCTACTGTTTCAATCAAATACATAAAAAAATCAGAATAGATATGATTTTTTGTTGTCTTATTTAATCTTTGTTTGAGAGAGACTCTTGTTGCAATATATGAAATGTCAAGACAACATAAACACATAGCTTCACCTACAATATATCCTCATCAAATGTCTCAGCATCTGAGGCACATACACCACGAGATCTCTGCTTTTTTTCCCTCCCTTGTGTCCTTTAGACATTTTCTATTTGTTTCTTTTTCTGCTTTGATAGAAGACAAGTGATGTTCAGAGGCAAAAACTTCAGTCATCTCACTGCCTTTGAGAAATACCTGGGAGAGTGCTTGTGTCGGAATGTCTGCCTAAGAGTGGCACAGTAATTTTTGCATCAAAGCGAACTGTTCTGCAGTTCTGCTTGATTTACCATTCATAGCCTGAATTACAGTTTCAGATGATCTACAAAGGTTTGCAGTGAAGTTGTATGTTCTGATAGCAGTATTGCTAGGTTTGTATATTGCACCCTGAAGCTTTAGTATTAATGTAGCTGGGAATTTTTATGCCAAATACTGACATGCAAATAAAGAAATGCTCATAAAACATAAGGCAGACCTGTCTGACTAAAAGACATACAGTTTGTTAGGCATGCAATAGTGGCTGGTCTCACTTTCCGAAGAGATTATTATGTTTCATATGACTTATTTAACTTTTCCTAGACATTGTTACAAAGTACAGTACACCATATGCACTGATTGAAAAACTCGGCGCTACTGCAGAGTTTTAAAAGATGAAGCCTAGTCATGATAAGTAGAGTGTGCGCCAGTTCGCATTTTAGCTGCATACCAGCATGCTCCCCTGTTGTGCTAGAGCTTAGACTATAGGGGAACAGCTTGGATGTCCAGAAATCTTAGAGGAGAGAGGGTCATAATAATACCTTAGATTCATCAGCCACTTTACTATAGAAAGGCAAAAATAATTTGTTTCATAACTCAAATAAGAGGCTGATTTATTAATAGCGACATGTAGCGACAGTTGAGCGACTGTAGCGGTATTTTCACAGCGCCCGCTAGTAGTCGCTGTGCTTGGCCATTGTTCGGTTGTTGACAGCGACTCAGTCGGTGTGGCGTAATGTTGAATGCAAGGTTACGAGTCGCTATTTGACAGGTTCCGCGATGTATGGGTGCGCATGATAGCGCCTGGTCAGAGCGACCGGCTTCCACCATATTCATCAAACAATCACGCTCAAAAAATTCAAGCGCTGTGAAATGCATGTTTAAACCCCAGAGCGCTGGAGGCGATGTGTTAAAAGTAGTTTTTTTAACCCCCAAACCACCATATTTTTGGAAACCAAAAAAAAAAACAAAAACATTTTAAATAATTTAGTAATATGAATACATTAATATCAGACCTGTTTTTTTTCTTTTTTTCCCTTAAAAAAATTATCTAAAATGGCAGAAGTGGTCACAGAATTTTTCACATTAAAAAAAAAAAAAAAAATTAATAACAATTAATTATTAATATTTAAAGATTGTTCCATTGAAATGCATTGGAGCGTGCCAGGTAGCGAGAGGTCATACCTGTCGCTGTTCAAGGTCGGACGCTGGCGCTGTGGGCTGAGGCTGGAATAATGATGAATGAGTCGCTATATGGTGCTATCTCAGTTGCTAAGCAGGATTGGCTTGATAAATGTGTGATTGTGGCGGGGCCCGTCATTACCGGCTGCTCACCAGTCGCTACCTGTCGCTATTCCTTCATAAATAAGGGCCTAAGTTATAATAGCATCTGTCCATTACCATCCATTAGATTCTAGAAAGCCTAACTAGTATAATTATGCCACATATTGAACTTTTCCGTCATGGGAAAGCTTGGAAACACAAAACCTAACCTACCTATTATAATTAATAGTATTTAGATGCATTAACACTTGTCATTCCTGAGGGAATAGCAAATGTTCTAGTTTTGTACGTGGTTCCCCTAAGAAAGATATGCAGCATTATTAGAATATTTGCATATATGTAGAGGTTTATAAAGTCGTAAAAGAATGTTATGTCATCCATTCTCCCCCCAACATTGTGCCACTCCAACTCCTCCCTTACACCCTGGGCAATTATTGTCTTAAAATGAAAATTGTCACACAGGGGGCTCGATTAATGATAGTGGTATTCTTAACTCATTCCAGCCCTTGGAACCTGGATAGTTTTGTACAGCTTGGTGATGTATAGCATTTTCAGTATTTTTGTCAAAATATTATTAAAGAGGAACAAAACCCAGCAGAGGCCAGAATGGAACCTAAAATATTCCATGGCCTGCTGACTTTGGGGCATCCCAAATTATAATAATAATGTTTTTAGCAAATTTATGCGTATTGTAATTTATTTTTTATTAATTGTTTTCTTGTCAATGACATTTTCCATTAGCGACAGACCTAACTTTAGTGGCAATTAGAAGTTCCTTGTGATGGTTCTCTTGAGGCCAAAAAACATGAACCTGGCTTCTAAATATTATATGACCGCTCATAAATTGTACTAACCTATAGACTGTAATATAGGTTGTAAAAGTGTAATTAACCATACAGTGTAAAAGGGACTCACAGGGTCTTAAGTATTGCATAATGTATGCAAGCCAGCAAACCAAGCAGGTTGATCGCACCCGTTCGTTTGAAAGCAGAACTGATGAGACTCTCACATTTCTGCTTGTATGAGAAGAGGATTGTATGTTGACCATCACAGAACTGGTGGCAGCTGGTGGTACCAGTTTGTGGGTGTTTCTAGTCTGTTTGTGGTAGAATACATAAAAACATAAATACATAAAAACAAAATACACATAAACAGGACCAGGTGGGTGGAATGGGTTTAGGTGACAGGCTTCCCCCAAGTCCACAGGACTTACAGAAAACCATTGGCAATGCAGTTGATCATGGTATGCTGGCATATGAGCAGCAAGAAATAGAGTATTGTGCACCTGCCATGTCACAAAGAGCGTCAACATATGTATCTGTAAACACACGCAGAAACTTGAAGGGTAAAAGTTTAGGCTAGTATCACACTATGCATCGCCACCACTATAAACACAAGTGCTGCGCTAAGCCCCTGGTGCGTTTCAGTACAGGGATGGCATGTACATGCCGCTCTGCACCTCCCTGTTGTTTCCTGTCCCTGATGCGGGTGTGGGCATCTGGAGCTGGTGGCAGAAGATCGTTTTGGAGGCCATAGATCATGGCAGCAGCACTCGCAAGAGATCATGGCAGCAGCAAGAGATCCAGGAAGGGCCGAATTTAGCATTAGGCACACCGAGGCACCGGCCTAGGTCGAGCAGAATGTGCAAGGGGAGCAAGGGGCGGCAGCAGGGCATATAATAAAAAAAGAAGTTTGATGGCAGCATTTGCATTGGATTAATATTGATCAGTATTGCCCCCCAGCAGCATGCCACAAGCACCACTGTTTTGTGTTTTTTTGGGATACATGTGGTAATTCAGTGAGCCCATCATTGCAGGCCCCCCCCCCCTTCCTCCCGCACATGGTATGACCCATTATCTCTTTAATTCCCCAGCCAGGCGGGAGGGGGAAACCAGCAGAAGACCTTTCACTGTCGGGTCTGAGCAGGCTAGCTTGCTGAGTATTTAGATAAGGTTCTGTGTGTCCCCCCCCCCCCCCCCACGGCCCTTTGCTGCCCTGCTCTGCCTAATTTGCATGTCTAAAACAGAGTTCATGCCGTAGCTGGCCGGAGTAATCCCCCCCCCCCCCCCAATGTCATCACCAGCATGTCTCGGCTGTGTCTCTCAGACTTTGAAGAATCAGGAAGGCAGCGCAGGGGATGGAGCTGGATATTTCTGCAGCAAGTCTGTTGAATAATGTGATAGAGCAGCTGCTGTGTTGGAGACATTTTCCTTCCTGTAGCTTGCTGTGCTCCCTTCTGTTTGCTCATTCTTCCTCCTTTCTGCCCATCCTGCCCACTCTGTGCCTCCCTGATACCTACTGTGACCACTACCTGCCATTTCTCCTTCCTGTAGCCTTTTTTCATCATTTCTGTCCTTTCATTCTAGTCAGTACCTTCTCATTCCTGCTGCACATTTCACTCCATTCATCCTGTCATTTTTTTTTTTTATGAAGCTAGCTGTTCCTTATTTCCCCCCTATTCCTGCTGCTTGTAGTTCCCCCATTCTTCCCGGACAGCCCCTTCCCGATGCCCGCTGTGCCCACTTCCTCCTTTCTGTCGCCCTCTGCTGCGTCGTTCTATCCTTAATACTTTCCCAGTGTCGCTCCCTGATCCATGGCCACTGCGCTCTTCTTCAACGCCAACCCACAACCTCTAAACCATCTAGGATCCACCAACCACATTGCTCCAACCCGCTAGAAACTCAACTCACCCTGAACATGGAATCATCCACCACAAACCAGCCCAAAGAACTCAGAATACAGGGCCAATAGTGTAATCAACACTGACCAACCTGTATAATGCTACCCGAGAGGAGAAATCCCTCAGACAGCAAGATTAAAAATTCCAACAATTTTTGAGGCCTAATTAGTCAGAGGCAATGATACCTAGTTGTTTCTGATTTAATTAAAAGGTGGAAACACCCCCTCAAACAAAACTTCACTTTGGTAATACTATTGCATTTGTTTATTCATACTTTTATGTATATATACTAACCTATCTTTCCTCACAGGATCGTGGAGAACATTAACCCTTTATTTACTCTCCCTTTTAACCTGCCTTTTTATCCACAGCGCACCTACACTAATCTTTTCTCCACCTAGGTCCACACCTAAGTTAGAACAGATTTAACCCATCTACTGTGCTCTTCTGCCGGCTGCTATTTCTGCTTCTGTCCTGAGTCTCACTTTTTTTCATTCTGCCCCTTGATACTGCCCTTTGTAGTCACTTTCTGTTGCCCCCTTTCCCTTCCTTGACAGCCCCTGACCCAAAAGCCGAAATACCTACCACTTGCCCATTTCCACTTACAGCTGTCATTCCAATGGCATCAGCCAACTCAAGCCCACTGGGCAAACCTATTAGTATGCTGATGGTCCTGTGAACAGCAAACATGTGGAAGTGGTGAGTACACGGCTAGGCTGTCAGGGTGACGCGCACCAGGGCATCCCAGATCAAGCCCCAATGCTTAGGGGCCAGATCGACCTCAGGTCTGTTTGGCTTGAAGTCCCCTATAAAGCAGGACAAAATTCTGAGTGTCCGGCCCCGGAATCTAAAAGATTCCAGGGACAGTCACTGGCCTTCCCCTCCATCCCATTTTGGGGATGTGTGAAACCCCCTAGATCACCCATAATAACTCACCTCTTCCCAGTCCAACAGCACATGCAAAGTCTCTTGTCAGAGCTTTTTGTAATTTAGCAAACCATTCTGATTGTTTTCAATAGGGAGCGGAAGCAGCCACATCCCCTGCATCTTTGGGCTGTGTGTGCTACCACCCCAGCCATTTATATAGGCTTTGGTTGTAGAATGCTCATCGCTAGTGATGTCTGCTAGAAGCAAATCAGCCGCCAAATGACATAGTCAAGGCAAACGGCTGTGATTGGACGAGAGCCCATGAATACACCATTGGACCAGGAAAAGGTCAGTTGTCATAGGCAATATGGTGGCTTTCACACAGCAGGGCCTCCTAAAATGGGATGCCCCTGGGGCATGGAAAACCAAAGATAGTCAAAATCCCAGGTTGTTGAGGGGTGAGTGTGTTACCAAGAGGTGCCTAGGGCAGCATGAATCCTAAATACAGCCCTGGATCCAGGCGATGGTGGAGGCAAGAGATCCTGGTGATGGCAGAGGCAAGAGATCACGGTGGCAGCAGAGGCAAGAGATCCCAACGATGCAAGACCCAGAAGCAGCAAACACCAATGGTAGCGAGATCTCTGATCAGGCACTGCTACAGCCACCTCTTGGAGGCCTTTTAGTAGTCTTTGCTGGAGCAGAGGACTGAAGGCCCCTAAGAAGCTGTCTGCAGTAGTGTCGGATGAAGGCCAGGACATTGGTGTGGAACCAGTGGTGTTGGATTGGTAGATGGTGGTGAGTATGGCCCTTTCTCACAACATATCACAGCACAACATATCACAGATGTATTGCGCTTCACCTGTGGTGCCCATAGCCTTCTATTGGGTCATGCTGCGGTTGTACTGCAGGCAAAACGCAGCATGCAGCATTTTTTAAAACCCCAGTGCACGGATGTGAAAGGGCCCATTTAATTTTTTGAGCTGTGTTTTCTGGCTGTTTGTGACAGTATTTATACTCTAACGCAATGTGTGAATGGGGCCCCAATGTTATAGAGGTATTTGTTAAAATAATACATTTCAGCAGTGGTTAGAATGTTTAATTTGTGTACTAAAACTTTATTTTTACCCTGCATATGTGCACAGGTGAGATTTAAACCAGTTCAAAGGGCAGGAGGGACCAGCAACTCACCTGCTGGCAAACAAGTGGCATAGCCCCCCACACCATTGCATGCTTCCCCAAAGGCCAGGAGCGTGCAGAAGAGCCCATGTGGGCTATGTAGGCTTGTAGTTACCTGGGTTGGGGATTAGTCACTGGGCCTCCATGCCTTAGTCCATGTCTGGGCTGGTTTTGCTGGTCAGGGGGGACATTTTTTCTCGCATAAATGTAGGGTGTCATCTTGGCAGAAATAGGTGTCTACAGATACATATGTGCAATGGGGCTTTTACACGCAATATGATTTTCTTAAAAAACTTACATTAAGGCCCGACGGGACACCTGCCTTCAAATGAATCGCCCGAATCGAACTTTCAAGAAGTTCGCTCATCTCTAGCTATGAGCAGTCGCTAACATGCGCTCCCATACAGTGCTGTACTGGTCAAATAGCGACTCCTCACAATGTATTCAACATTACTGAATTGCCTGCTACAGACGCTCATCTGTTGCTACCTGCCGCTAATGATGAATCAGCCTCCCGGAAGACATCACGTCTAGAGGAATGCCAGGGATGCGCAGGGAAACAGACAGCCAGAGCACAGTACAGGTAATTAGCCAGAATATGGAGAATATGAAAGCCTGACACTTATATTATTTAAAAAAAAAATGACATTTATATATTTCACCCAAAAATATTAAGGAAACTTTGAAAAAAATTGAAAAAAAAATAGCTCCATAGTTGAACTATTTGTTCCTGATTAAACTTTCTTCCTATTGCAGGCAGTTGGCCAAGTAGTAAGTTAACTGCAGGGGCAGTTGTAACCTAGAGGTAAGGGAGCAGACCAGTGACCGAAGGGTGGCAGGTTCGAATCCCAGTCTTGGGACTTGACTGAAATGCTCTTGAGCAAGGCACCTAACCCCCAACTGCTCCCCGGGCGCCGAAATTAGGGCAGCCCACCAATCCGGGCATGTGTTCACTTACTGCACGGATGGGTTAAATGCAGAGGACAAATTCCTATGTGTGTTCAAGCATACAATGGCCATCTATGCATTAATTATTATTAATTAATTATTATTAAGTTAAAGAAAAATATGTAGGACAAAGGCAACATATTTTTGTTTTCTGCTTGTGTTGAGAATCATGAAACATAAATGTTCCACAACTGTTAATTGACAAAATATTCTAACTATTGAAAGAAGGTATTATGGATTTAATATGACTACATACAGCATGTGGCAAACATCAATTTGTAAGTTAGAAAAAATGTCATGGCAGGTCCCATAGGTACAGGAAAGTGCTTGAGAAAAGTCACGGGTCTCATTAACATCAATCTGCCACCCTACAAAATATATTCAGAGCAGAAAAATGTGATAAATTCTGAAAATCTAATTATTTTGTAGATGTATGGGTCATTTTTTTACATTACATGATTATCTAAGAGATTACAGACAGAAGGAGGAGCTATTTTACCCTATGCATATGTAAATATTTAAATGTACGTTTTTTGGCCAAGCTGTTATCGGACATCGGGGGTGCAATAGAGCTGTTGCATCTGGTCCACAGATAAAAATCCACTTAAATAAGCTAGGAAGCAAAATAGGAGATTACTTGTACATCCTGCATTTAACATCCAAGCTGTTTTTCCATTTTTTTAGGAAGGGGGACGAATCAGGCATGACGAGTCTTCACTGTACCATTTGGCTTTTACAGGACTTTTCACTCCTGATCCAGCCTGTGCTGGAGTAACAGTTTCTCACCATTGCAATTCATCTAGTGAGTGAAGATGCTGTTACCCAGCATGCAATGCTTTGGACAGTGGTTATTGCTGCACTTCTGCACAGGTTGGGCTAAAAGACAGCCATTAAAGGTGAAATGTTTTTCGTCAATAAAAATAAAATTGTAGCTTCCGACCAGTAAAAGAAAACCATAAGATTATTGAGATTTTTTTTTTCATTTGGAGAGTATAAGTAACCCCTTCTTTTACTATTTATCTATTTATGTTTATATAGAGTTCCTTTAATTAACATTTAAATGTGTAAAGGATTAAAAGTTAAAAAAAAAAAACTATAAGCCGACAATAGGTTAGAGCAAACAAAATCCAAAGAACATAAAAAAAAAATATTTTTAATAATCACCTCAACAACATCCCAAAAAGACCACCTCCATTCACACAAGCCCCTGTCTTCATAAAAATGCTAATTTGTTTAGGTACATTAGGTATATGTCTGAACATCTTAAAGGGTCTTTCCAAGTAAGAACAAGCTAAAACCTATACTCATGCCTACTCTATTGCACGGAAGGGGGGATGTCGAGCCTCCCCATGTCCTCTCTATGGCAACGAATAGGGTGGGTGTGCAGAGCACTGGACCTCTGTCTAGGACAAGGAAGCTGTTCTCTCGGGATATGAAGACCAGTGCTGGACAGTGGAACGTTCAGTCTTGGTAATATGTAAGTTTTAAAACCCCAAAGTCAGATGAATGAGCTGCAAAGATCAAATAGCGAGTATAGATTTCTTAGGTTCTAACTTGGTCAGACCGTTAAATTCATACTTTTTCACAGTTTTAACCAAGTAAATGAACAAAACTGTAAGACTGTGTATTGTTATAGTTTTTAAATGGATTCATCTCACCTTTGGGAATAAACTAATTTGTTTAGGCAAACTTTAAGTGCATTTGAATAGTCTATAAAATGCTTTAAACAAAATAGTAAAAATCCCTGCTATATTATTGTTTGTTAAGTCTCTCTAAACCCAGTGCACAGGTTTTGTCCAAAAGATCAGAAGATGCTCTCAAAATCAAATTGAATAATCCTCATAGTGAATATACATATTAGGGGGCACGTGGACATTCATCATCTTTGTTCAAGGTTTCCAAGATGTTAAATTGTAAGAACAAATTGTTGTAGATAGGGATTAGTTTGTTACCCAAAAAACAAAAATGCCTAAAAAAATAAAAAGGGATTAAAGGACTGCCAGGCAATAGAAATCAAGAAGACCAGTCAGACATTCTGTAAATGGCACTGTCTATTTCTTACAGTATTTTATTGAAACAAGAAAAGAAAAACAGAAAAGAGACCCAGCTAAAGTTAGGTTGTAATCTAGGTCAGATATAATCAGATATCAACCTCATCAACTATGGGTGGGTTAGAGAGACTGTTGAACTGCTAAACCAACATTTTGGGGCACCTGGCTCTTTTCCCATGGCAGAGGAGATTTTTTGCTGCTCTGAATCAGTGTGGCAAATAAATATTCATAGAGCTAGTGTGGCTGGCCATGTCCCCGCTCACCTCTAGCTGTGGATGTCCCCGCACCAGTCAATCAGAAAGGCCTGCTGTGTGCAAATGCCCCACCTAACTAACTGATCGAGGGGCATCTCAGTTCAGAATTACCCCGATAAAGGGGGGAACACTGGGTCTTGTAGACTCAGGGGTGGTTGCTACTCTTTATTGGCCATTCCATAATGGCTTTTCGTGGTGAGTGCATGAGTTACTGTGATGGAACACTGTGAAGGTTGTCTCCTTCGTATATGATCTTTTGTTTCCAAGGGAATTCATTATCTTGAGAGGTACTCCCCTGTTTCAGAATGCTAACATCAATATGCCCACACCCCTGGTTAAGAATTGTGACAGGTCCAGATGGTGCTTATTTTGGCACATACATTTAATGCCTATAAGTGACTTCTAAATAGACTTCACACCTCCAACCATGAAGCCTATGTAAATAAACAGAAATCAACAAAACAAACTATGGAGCCATGAAATTTTAGCTAGGTACAACAAAGCCAAATAACCATGTAACTAGCTAAAAACATTCCTCCTTAACCACATTAAAAGTTTCTTGATGCCCTAGAATGCCAACGCCACAGCAGACACAGTTGCATGATTCAGTTCTCACTTTCAAATATTCCAACCATTGGTTCACAATTCTGCAATTACCTGTTTCACTCTCAAACCAATGTGAAACATTTATTTGAAACAGAGAGCTCCCCCTCTAAAACACCTCCCCCTCTATCGACTTTAATAGACTAATATCTAATTATACAAATAACTACCTTACCACACCCATAATTCCCTATGGCACCAACATTCACAGCAGTCAAACCTACAGAACCAAGCTTCCAGTGGGGGAAATACTCCTTAAATGCAGCAGCTGAACATTTAATTTTTGATTATTTCTTTATTTTAAAATGTCTATTCCTAATAGTGGGATGGGAGAAATTGTAGGCGGACCCTGGAGGTCTACTTCTGGACCTTTTGGCCTAATACTGATCATAGCATGGTAAAGCAATTTTAGGAATGTCTTTCCATTAGTGGAGTAAATAATTTGGCTCTAAACCAAAGGGATCTGCCCTTTCGACATTCTTGTTGTAACAAAGACTGTAGCATTTGTTGCTTTGTGTACATACACACCATAGCTGCTTTTAAATCCAAAGGCTCAAGTGGACGACATAAATGTCAATGCCAAGTAGATACATAAATATACTTGTCTTGCCCATTATCTACAAGATTTAGATATATGTTTATTATTATACCTCTGGCAATCTAAGCTAAGGTTGTCATACGAGGACATGCATGTCAGTGACTCCTTCTCATTAAGAGAAGCTGGTGGTATGCACCAAGTAATACAGTTTAACCTTAAGGTCAAGGGTGTTTAATGTAGAAAGGACTTTCTTGTAAGAATAGGTATCTGCCCTAGCAGCTGTTAAAATCAGTCCAACACCCATTTCCTATATAATATGTGTGAGGCTATATTGTGACTAGATTGCAACCAGATTGCTGGAGTCCCCCAGGCAAAATCCTTTCCTTCACTTTGATCCTTGGCTGAAATGTGGCCCCACTATTGGCCAGCGACAGTCACATGACCGCGGCCGGCCAACCGGAGGATTAAGGTGAAGCCAGACCAGCTGTGCACCTCCAACACTTTCAAAAGAAACCAGAAGCATTATTGTCGGGCCAGAGAGTTCTCCTAATGGAACTCTCCACCAGGGAAACAGATTATTTTGCCAGAGCAAGACACAACAAAGGGATACATGCACTAAAGGATGTTATTTGAACAAAAGGCAAACAAACCATGAAGCAGAAGGACAAAAATAATGTCTGAAAAATCACTGAAAGCCTAGATGACCACAGTTAACCCAGAGGGCAAATGCAACACTCTTATACTAAAGTGAATTTATAAATTTTTGCAAATGTTCATTCATGGCAGGTTCTTTTAAACATACAGTAGGGCAGTCTACCATCATTGTAATAACAAGTTTTATTCAAATGAAAGTTTTTAACAATGCCAGCAAAGATCTTTTTATTCTACTGTATATTACATTCCCACCTACCATTTACTTTTCTGTGTATATATTGAACAGAATAATCCAGCTTTCCTTTTATTAGTCCTTTATCCAGTGAAACTGCACCATTAGAATTAATGAAAAGTAAACTGAAGTATTTATTACTGTATGCCTGCACTAGCATTAGCTTTTCACGCAGCAAATTATCTGTCTGCACATTAGATTAAGAAACATTTAGCACATACCTTATGCTCTGTGATGTGGCAGTTTAATACGTAGCCTTGACCCCAATGAATGAGATGCTAGTATTGTGAGTTTTCTTTTTTATTTAACAATAATTTTATTGTTGGCAAAACCTATATATTACATTTCTTTGGCCCCATGATGGCTATTTGCAGATGTAAATACATGGAAATCCAAAAGTTAATGCAAAAGCTGCAAGCTGCATAGTCACCCCTTGAGACAGAAGAGAGGATTCTGGTGCAGTGTGACTAGTCATAATATTTTACTGGAAACAAATAAGAACAAGCAGCAAACTAAACTAAATATAGTGCCGTGTATACTAAAAATATACCTCTAAAACAAAGAAGATATACGGTACATTAACCTCTTAGATCCTGACTGACTAAAGCTATGTTGGGCAGTGGGCACCAATTTAGTTAAAAGACCAAAAAAGTTTACTGTATAAGCCTTGAAAGGATCCAATTTAAGGTTTGCACCAGGGCCCCCTCACATTTAGTTACATGCCTGCAGCTAACCATAGTTTTAGGTTACAGTACATTCTTTTACAGTGTTGGAATCTATGCATTTAAAATATAAATAAATAATTTCATTAATAGCGCCAGGTAGCGACAGATGAGCGACTGAAGTATGGCGCTATGAGCGCCGCTAGCGTACACTGCGGGCGGCAGCAATTCGCTATAGCAGGCCTCCTCAGTCGCTACCTGGCGTTGTTGGGAACAATGCCTACATTGCTGAATATGATGTTTCAGATCAGCTTTGTAGGCGCTGTCATTTTGACACACGCTATTCAACACAGCGCCTGCGCTTTGCTTTGCTGTGGGCTTGAAATCAATGTTAGTACCTTCAGAAGTAAACACATTGCAACATGTTTCTTTTTAGATTTTTTATTTATGTTTTAAATGTTTTGTTTGAAAAAGAAAAATTATTAATCCACTGGATTTTTATCGGGGTGCCTGAAAAAGAATAAAAAGTGCAGTTAGTATTTATATTTAATTTGGCTTTTTCGCAGTAAAAAAAAAAAAAAAACAATAAAATGTAAATAACATTTTGGGCCAACTTGCACAACAACTCTAATTGTTATGTTGGTCAACTTCCCCCCCCCCCCATAGTGGTTTGGGGCATCTTACACCCCCCTTATAGTGGTTTAGGTCAACTTCCCCCCCCCCTTATAGTGGTTTAGGTCATCTTACACCCCCTTTATAGTGGGTTAGGTCATCTTACACCCCCC
Source organism: Gastrophryne carolinensis (assembly GCA_027917425.1). Classification (NCBI taxonomy): domain Eukaryota; kingdom Metazoa; phylum Chordata; class Amphibia; order Anura; family Microhylidae; genus Gastrophryne; species Gastrophryne carolinensis. The sequence continues at coordinate 174,370,146 of CM051234.1, read as the reverse complement.
TTATAGTGGTTTAGGTCAACTTCCCCCCCCCCTTTTTTTGGTTTAGGTCATCTTACACCCCCCTTATAGTGGGTTAGGTCATCTTACACCCCCTTTATAGTGGTTTAGGTCATCTTACACCCCCCCTTATAGTGGTTTAGGTCATCTTACACCCCCCTTATAGTGGGTTAGGTCATCTTACACCCCCCTTATAGTGGTTTAGGTAATCTTACACCCCCCTTATAGTGGGTTAGGTCATCTTACACCCCCCTTATAGTGGTTTAGGTCATCTTACACCCCCCTTATAGTGGGTTAGGTCATCTTACACCCCCCTTATAGTGAGTTAGGTCATTTTACACCCCCCTTATAGTGGTTTAGGTCATCTTACACCCCCTTATAGTGGTTTAGGTCATCTTACACCCCCCTTATAGTGGGTTAGGTCATCTTACACCCCCCTTATAGTGGTTTAGGTCAACTTCCCCCCCCCTTTTATTGGTTTAGGTAATCTTACACCCCCCTTATAGTGGGTTAGGTCATCTTACACCCCCCTTATAGTGGTTTAGGTCATCTTACACCCCCCTTATAGTGGTTTAGGTCATCTTACACCCCCCTTATTGTGGGTTAGGTCATCTTACACCCCCCTTATAGTGGTTTAGGTCATCTTACACCCCCCTTATAGTGGGTTAGGTCATCTTACACCCCCCTTATAGTGGTTTAGGTCAACTTCCCCCCCCCCCCCTTATAGTGGGTTAGGTCATCTTACACCCCCCTTATAGTGGTTTGTGACAAATTATGATTGTAGCCAACAAATAGTTCCCCTGTAGTGCAGTACTTGGATTAGAGTAAAGGGTAGTTAGCTTACCGCAAAAAACAAAGAGATCATGCTTTCCCTTAGCTCAAAGCCACTCTGGGTGTCCTCACTCGTTTCTGCGGGCAAGTTGGGGATTTCGGGCACCAGTGCTGTTTCTTCAGGGGATTGGATTCTGTGGCATATGCAGAGATTGTGGAGCACACAGCAGGCGAGGATTATCTTGGAGACCTTTTGTGAACTGTACAACATCTCTCCTCCTGGGCGTGCCAAACAGAGAAAGCAGGCTTTCAGCAGGCCGATGGTTCGTTCCACAATGCTTCGGGTTTTGCGATGTGCTGCATTGTAGCGTTCTTGGGCAGAGGTCTGTGGGCTTCTGACCGGAGTCATCACCCACGTTCTCTGCCCATATCCCTTATCCGCTGTGGAAAAAAACACAATGAGAGAGACAGCAATTAGTACTAGTACATGTTTTTGGTTTCATTTTCAAAAATATAGCTTACTAGGCCACATATTTGATGCAAAATACTTTGACATGGTTAATTATTTACCCAGTAGCCAGCCAGCTGGCATTTCGTTGTTCTCGAGTTTCCGGCACAGGACTGTCCGCTGCAGGACGTAAGAATCGTGGCATGAGCCGGGGAAGCCAGATCTCACGGCCCGCAGCTTCATTTCATGGTCACAGACGACCATGACGTTCAGCGAATGGAATTGCTTTCTGTTCCTAAAATGCAGCTCCTGTGCACGGGGAGGGCGGAAAGGGATATGTGTACCATCAACGCACCCTAGCACATTCGGGATCCCTCCCATGCGATAGAATGCATGTTTTATTTTGGCAACCTCATCCTCATCCTCAGGAAACTGGATGTAAATAGGGATCAAATCACAAATACCCAGTACTACCTGGAAAAATATGCGGCTCATTGTAGCCTGGCTGATCCCGCTGAGGAGGGCAGAGGTTGCCTGGAAGGTCCCTCGTGCCAAAATATTGAGACTGGCACATAGGCGTACTATGCCTGGAATGGAATGAGTGCGTTTGGTGGATGGCTCGATTTTGTGCTTAATCTGATCATATAGGGACTGTAGTGCAGCACGATTCAGACGGAAGCGGCTCCTGATCTGCTCGTCACTTAAATCCCACACTGAAAGGCGGATTCCAAAGGAGCGGGTGCCCTAAGCCTCACAGCACCCCCCTCCCTGTCCTCCTGCTCTTCCAGCATTCTCACACATCCCTGCACCCATAACCCATACATCACCCTCTTATCCATCTCACACTCAACAGATATACAAAAGAAGCAAAACAAAACCAAAAACCACAAACACACCACAAACACAAGCAAGCACACTCCTCACACACTCACTACAATGCAGCTCACCACAAAACCAGAAGTATAGTGGTCAGAACCACCAGACTGCTGAAAAACAGCTTTCTAAGTTAGGCACAACCAAGAGGGGAGTTGCTGCACAGCCCACAAAAGGCCCCAAAATCAAGCCTCACTTGCTGTATGCTCCACAATATTTGCATATGCCAACAAAATCAATCTCCTAAAGAAACAGCACTGATGTCAGAAATCACCCAACATGCCACAGAGAGTGAGGACAAAACTCAGCCAGACACTCAAATGAGCTAAGGGACCAAAGCACCACACCACAGCCTTTGCCACAGTGTAACAATACCAGAAGGTTGCCAAATCCAGCCATTTATACTTCACTTTGAAAAAGGACAGGTCCGTAGGACATGTGAAGTAGTACATTATACCTCATAAATGTTTAACTTCCCTGTCTGTTGCTTTCTGCATAGCTGCACATGGTCATGTCCATGAGTCGGGGGAGGTGGACACCCCAACTTCTGCCCTTCAATCAACCTCCAGCCTAACCCAGTCTGCCATTGAAGGTATTTTTCTGTAATTTAGGTGCTGGTTATTTTTTGCAAAAATGCGTGTGTGAGCACCTCAAACAATAGATTTGACCACTGTTGATGATTAATGATATGGGCCTGCGGACTATTTACACGTCCACTTTACCCCTCTCTGCAACTAACTGACAAGGCCCTAACATGTGTAGCTATGTTGGAAGCCAGAGATGTGTGGCCATATATCTGCATATACCTGTGTAAGCCACACTGGCCGTGCTTAGGGAATATTAGTGATTGAGCTGCTCACACACACCTAAATGCATGGTTTATTTAGTGCCGCACATTACCAATGGCTAAATGTTTTCTTTGCTTTTGCATAGCTGCACCTCCATTGGCACCAGCATCTCCTCAGGAGCCAAGCTACTCTTTGGATGCTGGTAAGTGCATGTGTCAACCTTGCTTTATCCACTTTAACACAAGTGCATGTCTTTCATTCCTCTTTTTTCTTTGTAGACCAAGTGACTGGTTCATCTTTGGACCCCACTTCCGATGTAGCAGGTCAACAGGACCCTGTTGGTGTGTATTGGCTCAAAAAATGTATCCTTTATGCTGTTTATGTTACACTGGTTCTATTTGGTTAGTCTAATAATCTACATGTTTGCTATGTCAACTTGAAGATGCCTATTTGGAGTGGATTTGCCATCAACAGGGTCATTAGTATAGTTTTTGGAGTGATTGCAATGCATTGGTTGTGTATATTGAAAAACAAACATTCACCCGAGTAGGGTTTGGAATATTTAGAGACATTATTTGTGTATTTTAGTTGGCCTGAATCTCGGAAGCGGCTGTCCGGAAAGGGCCCTTCTCGTTGAGGCTGCCAGAGATGAGGGTAAGTTTGTTTGGCTGGATTATCTATTAGGGATTTTTGAACAAGTTTTTGTCAAATTTAGTAGGCCAACTTGTGTTTAAACATGTATTTTCAAGGGCAAAGCTCGAGTGAGGGCCCAACTCCAGATATCTGGGAGAGTGCGGGTATGTGTAATTTGAGCAATGTGTCTTTAGCTTTTTAACCCAATTATTGCCTCATCTTCCTCTTAAATACATGTTAGCAATATGAGTTGACCAGATCCCTTTTGGCTAGTGTGTAATCTTCCACTTTGTGGAGGTATGGCCTCGATAGTCTATCCATCTTACCTTTGATTTTGGCCCACTGACCTACTAACCTGACTTTCCTGTTTAGCATATGCCAACTTGCCCGATCTCTCAGATGTGGATTTGCCCCTCTCTGGCAGCCAGACCCCAGACCTACTTGGGCCGGACGACACAGAGGTAACATGGCTGATTTAGAGGAACAATAACCACATTGACATGTTGGTGGGTAGTCCATGAACCAACATGTCACATGTTATGTATTTGTTGTTTTTGCAGGAGGCGGGACCAGAACCCCAACCTGGGACCTCTTCTCAAGTGCCATGTGGCCAAGCTACAGAGGCTCAAGCAAGGGTAAGTTGGCTGGTTACACTTTTGGGATCTGATTTTGAGGGGCCTAGCTGCATTGTTTCACCTTAACTCAAATTGTTTTTTTTGGTTTTTTAGCTTGAACCCAGAGCAAGAGGAGGTGTGGCACCGACAAGTGCGGACTTTTACGAGCTTGCGCTCCGGATGCTGGAGGACTACAGTCGCCAACAGCCACGTGATGGAAATACTGACCGCATTGCGGCGTTGGAAAATCAGGTGCTGATGTGTCAGCAACAAATTGAGGGCCTGCAGCGCGAGCTCCAGGACGTCAAACAAGGGCAGCAGCAACAAAACAACAGGGAACTTGAGCGGCTGTCCAATCTGATGGAGCGATCTTTACAGCGCCAGGAGCAAAGTTTGTTGTTGACGCAACAGCTCATACAACAGCAGTCTATTTTTTTTACTGCACTGTTGGCCCCCAACACCACCCCTAGCAATGACTCTGAACCTCCCAGGCCCCCAAGCCAAGAATATTAATTTGTTTTTTGTGATTTTGTTTGAAATACATTTGAGAACACCACTTCTAATTTGTGTTTTTCCTAAGACATAGCTAAGAACACAGTCAGGGATGAGTCTCTAGATCTAGATATGTACCTGTAGCCAAAAATGTATGCCACACATTGGTGACCATATCTTCCTATGGTTTAGACATTAAATGGCTACAAAGGTACACCAACATTTTACAAATAATGGGTTTTAAGACACTTAAACTATGCTAGACAAGGCACAACACAGTGTAAGTACAAAAATACAAAACTTTTAATATAAAATCCGGGCAACGGGCCCAACATTTGGCCACACAGCGGCTATAAACATCCACCCCACCCTAACGACGCCTCTTCAAGGCCAGCAGCATAAGGCGAAGACGCCGGATCGACCGCCACAGTCTGCGATGCTGGTTTACACAAGCTGTAGAGAGTAAAAAAAAAAAATTATGAAAAATATAGAATGTGACCTCTACAGACACAGATGTAGCAATGTAATGTAAGTGGCTAAAATTAGCTGTCGCTCACATTCACATTGTTGGCCACTGTGCCCTTAGGTGTTAACATTATATGAGTACTATTGGCTGGCTTAAATGTGGCCACCACATCACAAGCATACATTTACTCTTAACTCTTGGGACTAAAATAAGGTCTAAGTGCCAGTGTGTACATTTATTTGTTTAGTTACAGCCTAAGTCCTAAGTCCTAAGGCCTAAGTCCTAATGAGGAAACTTGTTTGGCCAAGAATCTTAGAGGTCACCACCTTAGCAGGCCTATTTAGTTGGTTAGAAACAACAATTTGCAACTATGTTGCCAAAACAAGAATGTGAGCCAACAATCAAGCATGCAGACATGCATGTAGGATTGTTGGACAAACACATGTAACCTAGATGTGTGTTGATTAAACACATAGGTACATTGTAAATGTCTCCAGAATTTACTCTAAGACATAGGGGTCACAAGTCTTTAGGCATATGAAGTGGGATGTACTCACCATCGCAGCTGTGGCTGGGGCCCATGCTGCTGACCGTCCCATGAGGTGTGGTGGTGATGTACACCGGCTCCGTCTGCGTGGCTACATCTGTCAGGAGAAAGCAAAAGAGAAAAGCAAAATTAGTGGGCCAATGACACCTGACTATTTGACATCCATCTGGTTAGGGAGTCTGAAAAAAAAAATGCTTGCATGGTTACACACATGTTGTCTGACATTAGCATATTTCCTGGTCCATGAGTTCATGTAAATTATTTATGGTTGCAACATGGACACATAAAGATAATGTGCCAATAACCTGGACAGTGCAATGGTAAGGCCTAATTTGCAGTTGATTGTAAAATGTTACTAGTGTGCAACATGTGTTAGCCGGAACAACTTACAAAAATAACACTTTTGCTAGCCCCCATCATGGTGTGGGCTGAAACATAGGGGCGGTTGCCAATTGGCTTGCACTGTAGTGGGGTTTGTGATGTTAATGTACATTAACAAACCAGCTTGTACTATGGAGCAGGAAACATGTGTATGTTCAAAGTGGGCCAAGACCCAGGATTTATACTATCCTGTGTTTTGGTCCACTTTGGCAGGGCACAACAATTTGAGCAAGAGACCGTCCCCCGCCGCTGCCTTCTGCGCGTCACTCCTCCAGTGCGTGCGCACGCGCAGGCCATTCTGAAACGGAGAGCGCAGGCACACACACATCTAGAGGGGCACGCAGGAGGCTGCGGCGGTGGCTTCTGCCACCCCCAATGAGGAAAGGAGTTTGTGGGCTTTTGGGTGGGGGGCCCTGGGTGAGGGAGGTGATTGGGCAGGGAAGCTTATAGATTCCAAGCCCAATCAACAATGGGTGTGGATCCACTTTAAGGAATGTCAGAACATAGTGCATGTGAGGGATAACAAAAAACACTTACCCTGACTATGCCCGTGGAGAAGGCGTTGCCAATAGCTCCTGGAGGTGCCGCCTATATGATGCGCTGCAAATTAGAGAGGAATGGCAAGGGCTAAGTACAAATGGCCATATGTAACCTGTCACAGACTAACACTGACTAAATGTGCACTCACCAGGGGATGAACTGCCACTTGAAGCCCAGGGAGGGCTCTGAGGAGGAGGCGTGGAGCCTCGGCTCCTCACACTCTGCTCCAAAGATCCCCCAGGCAAAGGGCCACCCTCCTCCCTCTCACTCCCTGCTCCTTCAGGGGTCCTCTAAATAGGGCCCGCGAGAGGAATCCCTTCCCACGTTTCCCCAGGGGAGGACGCTTATCTGTGTGGAGGGGGTGAATGAAAAAAAAAAACATTACTCCCAAAAAGGGACACAGCTTACAATATTATTTCCCTTAAAAAATAAACATAGCCTAAAATTCCACTTACCTGAAGCGTACGCATCATATAGGCGGTACACGCCTTCAGGGTCCCGGCGCTTGAAGTCGGACCACTTCTGCATGATGGAACGGACAGACAGGCTGGTGTTGAAGCGCTGGGACACTGTGGCCTTCACCTCCAGGGCTATCCGCTTCTTGCCCCCACGGGCATAATCGTATTGGTGGATGCAGAAATCCTATGACAAAAGAAAAAAAAAAGATTATCAATACATGACATCACACCAATGGCCTAAACAGTTATACTGAGAACAGGAACAATCCTGGAAAAATAGATTCAATACTCTATTATCTTGTGAGGAATCTACTATTGGGGGAGGGGATCCCCGGGATGGAAATGATATTAAACACATTTTTAGGCAATTAAAGATGGCCCGTAAACAATATATCCGCCTTTGGTGAAATATTAACACTTTAAATTGGTACAAGGAACAACATTTAATCCCACGGGGCTACGGGTACAAATTTTTCCGGCCTGGGAAGTGGAGGAGAACTTTAAGAAAAGGTGGGAATCCCAACTATATTCATGTTCAGAAGCACTAATGGATATGCTCATTGAATTTGATAGAAGCATACTAATTAGGGTTAAGGAGGACCTGCAAAGGTTATATCATAAACTTGCTGATTGTATAGCTCAAGAATCCTTCCAGGATTTTCAGGATACATTGAAAAAAGACATGGACAAATATGAGGAGGGTATAATACGGAATAAACAAACTAAGATGGGGAGGGACAAAAAAGATAGGGAGGAAAATCGGATTTATAGGTGGAAACATTCTGGAAATAATAGAAATAATAATGTAAAAAATAGAAACTGGATACGACCCAGCCAGGATAGGAGTGAAAATTCATCCTTTTCTAGTCAATCATCCAGACATACAGGGAATGATCATCATTTTTTGTTGGACAGCGAGAGGGGAGAAACCGTAGGAGGATTAGGAGGGGGGGGGGAAATGTGGCAAGAGGGAGAAGAGACAGACGATGGGAATACAATAACAACAATTGGGAGCCCCTGAGAATGCTACCCCAACGCCACAAACGTCGGCGATTATAAACCCACCTCTGACCCTGGGAACAACCTTGGAAAATCAGGCCATGCATACAAAGACTATGGAAATTATTAATCTTACGGATTATGAACTATCTGCTCCAGAAAAAAAAGATTACTTTTGAAACGACAATATGATGTGAATACTATAGGAAATATCCCTGAAATTCTACAGGATAGGATTGAAGAGGATGAGATGGAATCTACTAACCAGACTGAGGAGACAACTGTACCTGATCCACCCCCTCTTAGAAGACCAACATCATATACCCCTCCATTCGGTTTATGTGCAGCGATCCAAACTTTTTATCGGGTGATCAGATTAACTTTTTGGACCTGAATTTGAATATGGAAAATGGAAGGATTTCCACGACATTATATAGGAAGGAAACAGTGGTAAATGGCTTACTGCATTACCAGAGCTTCCACCCAAGACATCTCAGGGGTGGGATCCCACATGGTCAATTTGCGAGATTGAGACGCAATTGCTCGGAAGAGGTTCCATTCAAAATACAGGCCAAGGATCTTACACAACGCTTCCTGGATCGAGGTTATCCAAGGAAATTGGTCTCAAGAGCTTATCAGAATGTAAAGCATAAGGATCGGGTGGAGATGTTAACACCACGAAAGAAAAAGAAAGATAATCTGAAACCAAGATTGACAGCCAAAAGGGCCCCTAATCTTAAGGATCGGCTTTGCAGAAGTCATTTTACACGATCTAGGACCTGGCTGGAGAGAGACGTACCAACGGGCTGCCACCCCTGTGGAAGATGTTCTATATGCAAGTTTGTGATAAAGACAAACCAGTGGGAATCTTTAGTATTGTTCCAACTACCCTCTTTTTCCACGTTTGGATTATTGAAGACTGAAATACTCCCTAAAGAAAGACATTTTTTGGAATTGAATGGATAGATGTATTTATATATATGTATGCAATGAATAGAAGTTGGATTCACTGTATTTAGTTATTTTTGATTTAATTTAATTATTTAATCAAATCATTTAGAAAAAGTTGTGGTTGATTGATTTATTGATCAATTTATTTATTTATAATTGTTTACTGATTTATTTATAAGATACGGGGGAAAAAAAGGGGGGGATTTTTTTCTTATTCCCATTCCATTTCCAATTCACAGAGGGCCGGCGCGGGCGGCGGCGGCGGTGGAAGCGGCTTGGACGTTCCTGTCCCCCGCCTGGGCGTTGGCGGGGATTGGCTGCGGCGTTCACGTGGGAGCGGGGAGAGGTGAGTTTTTTGGGGTTTCTGGGGGGTTTCACACAGCGGGGCACCCCCGATCGGGGTGCCCCGCCGAAGTGGACCAAAACCCAGGATAGTCAAAATCCTGGGTGTTGGTCCACTTTAATAATGGGCACCAGTTTTTTACCAATAATAATAGTCTTCAACCAATTTTGATTATTATTATTATAATTATATTTTTATTATATACACGGATATTTCTTACTCTATTTAATTAACCATTTATTAGTTAATTAATGGTATGTTTAATTATTATTATATATATAAAAATTATTATAATCACTTTGGGTTTAAATTGGATTTAATTGAGTCACTAATTCCATATATATCTATATTTTATATATTATTGCATACATAATAAGATTTTGGTCTATTGGATTCCATTCGGGGATAGGGACAAGGTGGTGGAGGAGTAAAAGGTTAAAATTGGTTAATATTGACTAATGAATTAAATGATGGAATAAAGTTATATAAATTAAACTAATTTAGTTTACTTTGAATATAGCTTATTTATTTGGTTATTATTTGTATATTGGAATTGGGAAGTCATCTGGTTAATTTGACCAACTATTAATTATTAAATACTAATCTAAAACTATACAATATCTTTGGCCTATCTGGTCCCACTTTACCCTCCCTGACACAATTATTATTTTTGATATAACTATTTTGGAATATTGAATTCTAATTAAAAAACCCCTTCCAATTTTTGGGAATCGGGTTTAACCTGTGGATCCTTACAGAGATAAAATATGTTTGGGAACAGGCATCCCGATTTGGGACACTTGTAGTATGTGTCTGATCACCCATCATATTATGTATATATATTCATTATAATGATTGTGGATTAATTATATGTGGTTAGAATTCTGTATATATATTTTTATCTAAATGTATTACTTGAAAAATTGTTTGTGGGTAAAATATATGTATTTTAGATTTCTTTAATAAATGATTCTTTTAATGTAATATGTTTGTTGTTTGGGATTGTATTTGCGTATATTTATGCAGTAACATCAATGGTGAATGCTGCCCTGTTACATTGTAATATTGTTGTTATCCCTTGTTACATTGCCGGTTACATTCATTGAGACCCGTGCTGATGACGGGATGAACTCCGTCCCCTCCGCCCCACCTACGGCCGTTACACGCATATCATTAATGATGTTCATGTGTGCGGCTGGCTGGGGGGGCGGTCTGGGGGGCGGTGTTCTGACATCATCGGACGGTGGAACTGCTCCTATTGGAGCGCGGGACGCAGCTGCCTGTGTGCGCGTGGCCGGCTTCCAGCCCGACAATTAGGGATTTGTCTCATATAAAACGGCAGTAATGGGGCAGCCTCCACTAACCTTGATAAAGTGGCCTGTGAGCGGGGGGCCACGAAACGCGTTGGGGGACCGTTACTTTACCGGGGCATTCCTATGAACACGTTAAAGTTATTCACTCAGGTGATGTGTGTAGACTAATTGGCTTGTTGTATTTTGATATATATATATTTTTTATTTGTCTTTATCTTCTCTGTCTTGCCACATTATATAATCAATGTTGTATTTGCACAGATTGACACTTATGCACTTTATAAACTATTTTTATGGGTATTTGGGATAAGTTGGAATGCCCTTGGAAATGTATGGTTTAGTTTTAAATGTTTTTTAATTGTATGTCATGTCCTTTTTGTGGGTAATTGTTAATAAATTATTAATGAATTCATGATGACTATTTAATTCATTATATTTTGTGGAGGAGGTGCGATGGTGTGAAGCTATATTGGGTGATTTGCTGGTTTCACCATTATAATACTTGAGAACAGATGAAACATATCATCCAAGGTAAATATACTCACTTTGACCACCTGGCCGTTTACGCGGCTATCCACCCTCTTCCTTTTTTTTTTCTGTGGCCCAGGGGGGGGAGGGGGTGGAGGGGGGTTAGGTGGGGGAGGTGAGGTAGGTGGGGGAGGGGTGAGGGGGCCAGAGTCAGAGGAGGAGCTGGGGAGGCGCAGGAGACGTCGCCTGGGCATCATGGTGGAAACGCAAAGGAGGAAACCGGAACCGGATATGACCAAAGCGTCAGGGGAAAAAAAAAAATACGCTCCGCGCACTAGGAAGAAGCTAATATCCGCTACGTGCAAGCTAAGTGGCGGAAATAGTATTTTTACGCATTACAACAAGCTATTGGGCAAGACGCCATTAATTATTTGCTAGATTTAGCTGGGAAACGCAAAGAAGCAAAGCGGAACTCCATATGACGAAAGCGGAAACAAAAACACGCTCCGCGCATTAGGAACCAGCTAATGTCCGCTACGTGCAAGCTAAGTGGCGGAAAAAGGATATTTACGCATTAAGACAAGCTATTGCCAAAGACGCCATTAATTATTAGCTTGATTTAGCTGGGTGTTCAATATCCTGAAATGCATAGGTCAGAACAAAAACAGAGCTGGTTGCTTACAAATAACAATCTGATTCCTTAATAAAATAATAACACCATAAAACTATCCAACTACATGATAATGTTGCACACAGGAGAATGCATAACGGGTTGTTATGAGCTTGTACGCCTGAACAAATCCAGCAGAATGTGGACATGCACGCTCAGAACTACAGTGTATTCATTAACAACGACTGGGGTCGCTGCAAGTGAATTCAGGGAAAATGGCAGAAAGGCACATGTATGAGCAGCACAGCGCAGCACAGCGACGCTAGCGCCGCCACATAGCGAATCACAACAGCGACTGCATAAACTCTGACCAACACAGATTCAACAAGGACAGGGCTGCCGAATAGCTTGGGCGCTGACAATTTCAATGAGCGAACGTGAGCGCCAAACATGACTGACTAAAAAGTAGCTTTACAAGGCATGTGTGTTGTGAAAGCAAGCTAATTTGAGGCTAATGTGTTTTGTGGGAGGAGATGCATTTTAGATTTCACTCACAACATTACAGTGTAAAAATAACATCTTTCATAAAAAAATCTTTAAAAACTAGAAATATTAATCAAACATATCCTAAACAACCCGTGTTTAAATTTTGGCCAAGACAAGAACCCAAAAACCACTAAAAATAAACATTGCAGTGTCTGCCATTGAAATGTATTGGAGAGCGCCAGGTAGCGCAAGGTAGCGAGAGGTCATACCTGGCGCTGTGATGGGATTAGCAGCGGCGCTGTTCGCTGAAGTCTGCAACATGATGAATCCCGCGCTAGGGGACGCCCTCGCCGGCACTAGCCTCATTTAGCGTGATAAATGCGTGATTGTGTTCGCAGCCTGGCGTTCTGGAGTCGGTAGCCGCCGATAGCTGGCGCTACCTGGCACGAGTGAGACACTACCTGGCGCTATTGCTTGATGAATAAGGGCCTTAATGTACTAGAAAATATTGGGCCTGATTTATCATAGTACTGTGTTTCTTACAGTGAAGCAAAAAAAAAAAAAAAGACACCATATTTTTTCGCCCTATAAGACGCACATGCCTATAAGACGCACCTGCCTATAAGACGCACCTAGGATTTGGGGGAGGAAAATAAGAAAACAAATATTTTAAACCAAAAAAGCACCATTACAGACAGTGTGGCATTCCCCTATCCCATTCCCATAGGCCGTGTGGGACGCCCCCATTCCATAGACAGTGTAGCATGCCCCCATCCCATTCCCCATATACCCAGTATGGCATTCCCCCCTCCCATTCCCCATATAGGCAGTGTGGCATTCCCCCCTCCCATTCCCCATATAGGCAGTGTGGATTTCCCCCCTCCCATTCCCCATATAAGCAGTGTGGCATTCCCACCCCTCCCATTCCCCATATAGGCAGTGTGGCATTCCTCCCCTTCCATTCCCCATATAGGCAGTGTGGCATTCCCCCCTCCCATTCCCCATATAGGCAGTGTGGCATTCCTCCCCTCCCATTCCCCATATAAGCAGTGTGGCATTCTCCCATCCCATTCCCCATATAGGCAGTGTGGCATTCCTCCCCTCCCATTCCCCATATAAGCAGTGTGGCATTCCCACCCTTCCATTCCCCATATAGGCAGTGTGGCATTCTCCCTCCCATCCCCCATATAGGCAGTGTGGCATTCCCCCCTCCCATTCCCCATATAGGCAGTGTGGTATTCTCCCCCTTCCCATTCCCCATATATCCAGTGTGGTATCCCCCCTCCCATTCCCCATATAGGCAGTGTGGCATTCCTCCCCTCCCATTCCCCATATAAGCAGTGTGGCATTCCCACCCTTCCATTCCCCATATAGGCAGTGTGGCATTCCCCCTCCCATCCTCCATATAGGCAGTGTGGCATTCCCCCTCCCATTCCCCATATAGGCAGTGTGGCATTCCCCCCTCCCATTCCCCATATAGGCAGTGTGGTATTCTCCCCCTTTCCATTCCCCATATATCCAGTGTGGCATCCCCCCTCCCATTCCCCATACAGGCAGTGTGGCATTCTCCCCCCTCCCATTCCCCATATACCCAATGTGGAATCCTCCCTCCCATTCCCCATATAGGCAGCGTGGCATTCCCCCCTCCCATTCCCAATATAAGCAGTGTGGCATCCCCCCCTCCCATTCCCCATATAGGCAGTGTGACATCCCCCCTCCCATTCCCCATATAGGCAGTTTGCGCCACCATTCCCATAGGCAGTGTGGCATCTCCCTCCCCCCATTATCCTAGGCAGTGTGGCATCCCGCTCCCCCCATTGGCAGTGTAGCATCCCTCTCCCCCTCATTCCCATTGGCTGTGTGGAATCCCTCTCCCCCCATTCCCATTGGCTGTGTGGCATACCCCTCCCCCCATTGGCAGTGTAGCATCCCCCTCTCCCCCATTCCCATTGGTGTGTGGCCTCCCCCTCCCCCCATTCCCATTGGCTGTGTGCCATCCCTCTCCCTTATTCCCATTGGCGTGTGGCATCCCCCCTCCCCCCATTTCCATAGGCTGTGTGGCATCCCCCTTTCCCACTGGCTGTGTGGCATCCCCCCTCCCCCCATTTCCATAGGCTGTGTGGCATCCCCCTCTCCCCCATTCCCATTGGCTGTGTGGCATACCCCTCCCCCCATTGGCAGTGTAGCATCCCCCTCTCCCCCATTCCCATTGCTGTGTGGCATCCCCCCTCCCCCCATTTCCATAGGCTGTGTGGCATCCCCCTCTCCCCCCATTCCCATTGGCTGTGTGGCATCCCCCTCCCTTCATTTCCATAGGATGTGTGGCACCCCCCTCTCCCCCCATTCCCATTGGCTGTGTTGCATACCCCTCCCCCCATTGGCAGTGTAGCATCCCCCTCTACCCCCTATATATATATTATACTGTGCACCGCCCTAATTTCCACTGATGTGGCGTAATCTGGCAGAAGTGCTCGATAAATCAGGCCCATAGTTTCACACTTTTAATATACAGGACCTGATTTATCAAGCACAATCTGCAAGAATTCGTAGAAATTAGAATACTGCAAAATATGATTTTTTCTGCATGTTGCTGCGACGCTAGTGTTTTAGCAAATGTGTTTCTTGCAATGCCGCAACATGCACCAGTGTAAAAAGAAAATTCTGAATTAAAATTTTTACCAATGTGGCATATTCTGGCAGATAGTGCTTGATAAATCAGGCACAGAATGTCAACTTCCTTGTGGGCAAACCGCACAGGAGCCTTATTTTTACCATGACACACACTCTTATCGTATATGTGTCTAGAAAATCCACTCTACACATTTAAACCCCCTTTTTTTCTGTTTTGTACTTGCCCAGTTAATACTGTGAGTGAGCTTTTCTGCACCTGAATGTGCTGAACTTCATAGTAAATATGGGTTTTTACTGGCTAGCTTATCAGGTACACTGTGGCACAGCCAGATGCAGCTACTTTAAATCTATGCTATGCTTTTAACACATATAAATTACTGAAATGACAATATACATGCAATATATTTTCTTATAGGGTATTGTTTTATTGTTTTGGATTTTGTCATAATTAGTGTAGAAGATGTTCGGGTCTGCAAGTTTGGTTTGGGTACCCAAACTTGACCCGAACAAAACAATGTAAAATATGTAAACAATGGGGACCTGAACTTAGTGACCCGGGGCGGGGGGGGTTGAGCCCACCTGTCATGCGGCACCCAGAGGCAGAATCAGACTGGGACTGCTAAAGGGGTAACCGTTACCATTATGTGATAGGAAGCAACAATACACTGTACCTGAGCTGGCCATCAGGGTGAGCGTTTTTTTCTTGTCACTAAAATTCAATGGCCGGGGCTTCAATTAAATGGCTGCAGCCCATCAACCAGCTTGACTGAGCACCAAATTGAATGCCAAACTCAAACACAGAATTCTGGCTGAAATCTATGTGCGTGTTCAAGACACGTACCCTAACTTTGCAGTGCGTGTGCACTCATCTCTAGTCATCATTAAAAACTATGATTTTTTGGGGCTGTTTGAAGTTATTAAATATAAGTCTGTCAGAGGGATGTAGCAAATCTGAAATTAGTGTAATCAGAGAACTGTCAAACATTTTGTTGCAATACTGTACTTGCAAAAAGTCAGCAAGTCCTAAGAAATGTGTTGATCTTCAAACATGAATCGACCAGGGGCGCATTATCCTCCAGTACTGTTATATTTCAGAGTTGCAAGCTCCCTTGTCCAAAACCACAAGGTGTTCGGACACATGGCCAAGATAAGAAGGCCTGAAACCCAACCACCACTGAACAAGATATTGAAGTTGAAGTTGAAACTTCAAAACTGAGCCAAATGTTCTATGGTCTGATGAGATGAGTGTGACTTGTGATGCAGGTGGGATACTGCTAAGGGCTGGTATTCATAAATATTGCCTAGTTCAAACTTTTCATTTTGAAGATGGCCTCAAAATCAATTTACAAAACTACTGACAGTTTATAGCAGTGGTACAAGAAAATATGTGTGTTTGTGTGTGTGTGTGTGTGTTTTATGATATAATATGTTATGATCTGTACCAATGTTACAGAGGCAATAGTACTGTTAAATGATATTGTAAACAGCCAAGCATGTGGCTGCTATCACAATATAACAATGAATGTGCTCCCCTGTGTTACCTACTGTATAGCTGCCTGATGCCCTCCTGTTGCAACCAAAACAACTTTGCTTCTGACTTGGATGTGTGAGAGATCACTCATTAAATGCTCATTCTTCTACTGTACATTTTTTATTGTGATTGGTGTTATACAGCAACTGACGTAAGCCTCAACCTCAGCAAAGGCCAACCAGTCTGCAGGCTGTGTAATGGTGGCAGACATAGGCCCTTATTTATGAAGGAATAGCGACAGGTAGCGACTCGTGAGCGGCCGGTAATGACGGGCCCCGCCACGAGAACGCCGGCTCCCCACCACAATCACACATTTATCAAGCCAATCCTACTTAGCGAACGAGATAGCGCCATATAGCGACTCATTCATCATTATTCCAGCCTCAGCCCACAGCGCCAGCGTCCGACCTTGAACAGCGACAGGTATGATCTCTCGCTACCTGGCGCGCTCCAATGCATTTCATGGAACAATCTTTAAATATTAATAATTAATTGTTATTAATGTTTTGTTTTTTTTTTAAATGTGAAAAATTCTGTGACCACTTCTGCCATTTTAGATAATTTTTTAAGGGAAAAAAAATAAAAAAAAAATTGTACAGAATTGATATTACAGGTCTGATATTAATATATTCATATTTCTAAATTATTTAAAATACTTATTTTTTTTGGTTTCCAAAAATATGGTGGTTTGGGGGTTAAAAAACTTCTTTTAACCCATCGCCACCAGCGCTCTGGGGTTTAAACATGCATTTCACAGCGCTTGAATTTTTTGAGCGTGATTTTTTATGAATATGGTGGAAGCCGGTCGCTCTGACCAGTCATACGCACCCATACAGCGCGGAACCTGTCAAATAGCGACTCGTAACCTTGTATTCAACATTGCGCCACACTGACTGAGTCGCTGTCAACAACCGAACAACGGCCAAGCACAGCGACTACTAGCGGCGCTGTGAAAATACTGCTACAGTCGCTCAACTGTCGCTACATGTCGCTATTGACTTAAAATTGATTTAAAATTTGCTAGCTATTTTTGGATTTAAAAAATGCAAAAATAATAACAACTATAATAAAACCTTGTGATTCAAGTGACCAGCGTATAGGAAATGTGTTGAATTGTTCCAGAACAATTCTGGCAACAATAGTTTTTGCTAAAGCATTAAGCTTGCAACGATTTCTGAGGCAGGTAAGCAGAATAATTTAGTTGGTATGTGGAATGTGTGACACTGGGTCAGGTAGGTCTTGCCCATCCTGTAGGTGGGACACTGCGGGGTTTAGGAAATCTGTGCAGATAATCTGTCTTTTCTTTGAATTGAGTGTCCTGTTGTTTAAAAGCAACAATGGGGTCATGCACAATAAAAGCAAAAACATGCCAAATATTATATAATATATACTTCCCCTTTCTAGACCTTAAAACACGTTTTTAGTTCCACATGAGAAAGTTAATATACTTTGGTAAGTAAATAACTTTTTACCTTTTTTTTTACTATAAAACATTAAATTAGTCAAAATTGTTAATGTAAATGCAAAGTCTAACACAAGTAGTTAGCTGGCAAACACTGATGAAGATGCATTTTATTCCCATAAAGTAGGCCAAAACCAGGGGTTTTCAAATCCTGGGTTTTAATCTACTTCACAGAGGGTTGCCCTGTGTTTGAAATGTCTTGGGGTTAAAGGGTTTTGGTCCACTTTAACCATTTAAGTGCTAAGCATGTATATTCTACATGTTTGCTTCTCCTACCGTTAAGTGCAAAGCTACTGTAAATAAAAACACTCACCTCCAGCCTGGATCCAGTGCTGAGCGTATCCTCTTTCTTGGGGGGCAGCTGATCCCAACCAGGGCCCCTCAGCTTCAGGAGAGGGCCCAGAACAGGGCCCCCCTCACTTCCACCACCGCTGACACTAGCGGCTGTAAAAAACAAAAACAAATAATTACATTCACTCACCTCCTTACTCAATCCCTCCCACCCAGTCTCCTCTACACCCAGGGGGCCTCCAATCCCCCTCCCAGGCTTCACAGGCTTCAGTTGAGGGCCCAGAATAGGGCCCCCCCCCAATGGCTTCTGATGGTGCTGGCCGCTGCCTCTAGCCATGCCTTTTTGTGGGGGGAGCGGGGTGACCTGCTCATCCTGCTTCTTGTAGTTTCCGGCCCAACTCTGGCTCTCACAGATGCCGGTAGTACCGGTGCAAAGCAGGTAGGAGGGCAGGGGGGTCTGATACCCTGTTCCCACATCCCACCAATCCCTACCGACATCTGTCATCAATGATCAAATCACCATGGGACACAGGATCGGAGGTGAGTATAGAAACATTTTTTAGTAAATGTCATTTTTTTCTCTAGTGTCAGTGTATTTATTTTTACAGTTAACCCTTTGTGAACTGGTAAGGGATCCATTAGACCCCTATACCAGTTCACATGGCTTGGGGTCTGGCAAGTCCCCAGCGGCTAGTGTCTGGCAAGTCCCCTGCGGCTAGTGGGTGACAATTAACCCCCAACCCTCCCAATGACCTGCCTCCCCAAAGCATGGGGGTGGGGCAAAAGAGCTTGGGGCTGTTTAGACAGTGTGGGCTTGTAGTCTGCAGGACGGGGGGCCAGCTTTGGTGGCACCATGTTTTACCAGCCCTTCATAGCTGGTCCCCAGGCTGGTTATGCTAAGTAGGAGGTACCATTGTTTTTATTATTAAGGTTTTACAACCCTTAAAAATCCCAAAACAATGCCCCCCCCCCCCGGAAGTGGGGACCCTATGACTTTTTTTAATTAACCTTTTTGTCCCATCATTTAGCAGGTATAAAAGGCTTCCAGCAGCGGCAGGTGATCAGCAGCCAGAATGATTGGCATGGGACACAGAGCTTGGGACACAGGCAAGTATTAAAAAAAAGGTAAATAAAATATTTTTTCTGCCTGTGTGTGTGTCTTTCTTTAGAGTTACCCTATACCAGTTGACAAGTCTCGGGGTCTGGCAAGTCACCTGTGGCTAGTGGGTGACTTGCCATTAACCCCCAGCCCAAAGCATGGGGGGCAGAAGAGAACAGAGGCCATAAAGCCCATGGGAGGGGGACCTTACACAAATTTTTGTGTTTATAGTGTTTATAGTAGTTGTATTTTATTTGTAAATGTTATTGCAAATAGAAGTGGGTAGAGGGGGCAACCCTGCCTGGTTCCCCTGCCTAATGGAAAGCGCTCGGAACTGTATCCTGAGTATCTTATGAATGCCCCCGGTCACGCGTATAAAGATAATACACAGTTGATAAAGTGGGGACCTAAACCCAATTTCTTCAGGATGTAGTGCAAGTAATCCCAGGCCTTACGAACATCTAGCGCTAACAGCATGGTCTGCCCTTCTCGCGTGCGCCACTAAATTGACAAGCTACCTTAATATTAGTCCTGATTCTGTGCCTCTTAAACATGCACTTTCGCATGTCTCTGTGTATTTTTTGAGAAATTTTCCATGCTTTTCCAGCAAATTGCTGTTATATCGGCCAACTTACGTGATTGGTATGGGCTGGTGGGTGATTCTGAGCCTTGATTGGCGATGCCACTCAATAAAATGAGTTTGCTTCCGCTGAACTTACGGGGTCCTTTTGTAGGTGTAACAAGCTGTTAAGATGTTTGAGGAAGATGTGGAGGAGTATGAGCACCTGCAGATGAACGGCATGCTGTGCATCACCATGGCATAAGACAGATCACATTGTGCACGCATGGACATCGATCGCATGCATGACGTTGAGCTGTTCGAGCTCACCCGCCTAAAATTTGTATAGTGAGCTGCGGCCATGGTTAGCCCGCACCACAAGGAAGGGACATGCAATTGCCGCTATAACCAAGATGCTTGGCTGCCTGAAATTTTGCGAACGGCTCATTCCAGAGGCTGGGTGCCCTCTCCGTGGGGATCACCCAGCCTACGCTGAGCCACACACTAACCAAGTTTTTGGATAGCATGGCTACCCTGTCTCAAAAATACATCTATTTCCCAGACAACATGGTAGCCTGGAATGCGGTTAAGTTGGGCTTCTTTAATGTAGCCGACATGCCCAACATCATGGGTGCGATTGATTGTACTCATCTTGCGTTGGTTCCTCCAGCCGATGAGGAATATCTATTTAGGTTTGTGGTTTGGGTCAACATTATAACTTGTATTAACTAATTTATTCTCATTATCGTATAATGTCTATAAAATCAATCCTTTTCATGCATACCTTAACAAATCATTTCAATGTAGGCCTTAAATAAATATTTTCATGCATACCTTAACTAATCATTTCAATGTATGCCTTAAATAAATATTTTCATGCATACCTTAACTAATCATTTCAATGTAGGCCTGAATTAAATATTTTCATGCATACCTTAACTAATCATTTCAATGTATGCCTTAAATAAATATTTTCATGCATACCTTAACTAATCATTTCAATGTAGGACTTAATTAAATATTTTCATGCATACCTTAACTAATCATTTCAATGTATGTCTTAATTAAATATTTTCAGGCAGACCGTCATTAGTCCTTATCATGTATACCAGAATAAAATCCGACTGTCCTATTTTTTAGGTTATTTTTGTTTGGAGTTGTAACTGTTCAATATACACTTTAACAATAAGGATACCTTATTTAGTGTTGTGTCTTTAGTTAAATGTGGGGATTGTTTTAGTGTACTAATGACCTGTATTTCTGCTCTTACAGAACAGGAAGCTGGGCCATTCCATAAACGTCCAAGCTGTGGTTGGCCCGGACCTTCACTTCCTTAGTGTGATGGCTGGCTTTCCCAGATCCACCCACGACGCCTATATCCTGAGAAATTCTAGCCTGTATTGTCGTTTTCAATCAGGAGAATTTTCTGGTGGCTGGCTACTGGGTAAGTGTTGTGAAAGAATTGCATTAGACTTTCAGTGTATGACTATTCATTTTTGGTCATAAACCTGTTTCAACAAATGGATGTTCTTTTACTCTGATGACATGATATACAATGTAGCTAACAAGTGGATCCGAATTTTTTTTGGGGGGGTTTTCAGGGGATTCGGGATACCCACTACTGCCATGGCTGATGTTCCACTCTCAAAGCACTGACTGTGTGTGATTCTAAACGGACAGCTAAACACTTGACGGAGATCTCAGTAAACAGAAGCCCATGCTTGTATTGCAGGCAGCACAGCTGATGACCCCCATCCTGCGTCCTCAGACTCAGGCCCAGGAGGGCTATAACAGGGCCCATCGCAAGACCAGGGCTGTGGTGGAGAGGGCCTTCAGCCTGCTTAAAACCAGGTTTAGATGCCTGGACCATGCCGAGGGTGGCCTGCAGTATGACCCTAACAAGGTGATTAAGATCATAATGGCTTGCTGTGTCCTACATAACTTTGCGTTAATGCAGCAGGTGCCCCGCTATGTTGACGAGTCACCCTCTCCTGGGGGGGGGGGGGTTACCCAATTTCTTTCCCCAATTTTGTTTTTTGTTTTTTTTTTTTTTAAACAAGAAAAACAAATCTATGTGGTTGTCATTAGATCTAGTATAGATTTGTCACTAAACCAAGATATGACATGTATGCTTTAATTTGCTTAACAGTACATCCTAATGTTGCCATAAAAACTTTAGTACATATTTGACAGAAATGCATTTTAAACACAAAATATTTGATGTCACAACAAACATATTTTGTTAATAAAAGATTTATGAAATATTTAATAATAACAGTGGAGAACAAACTCAGGAACAAAATTCATGCGTCAATATAGAAATTAGTTGTGGAAGGCCAATTGCAGCCTACAAGGGCAGCCAGTAGGCCAAGGAAGGATCCATTGGTCCCCAATCTGGGCCCCTCTAAATTTCACACAGGCTTGATGTCCAAGGACAGTTCCTCAAGCCAGAATGCTCCCCGTACACCAACATTCTGACCTATAGGACACACTATTATTAAGAGCAAGGAAACCATGAGGGCAGGAATCCCTAGGCCCAAAACCACACCCTCTCCATATCGTGGCCTATTTCAGCATTACAATGTAGCCAGCCTTAAGTCACTGTGCAGCTTAACGGCTGCAAGTTAAAGGGCCAGCCAGCCTATGCCACCCAGCCCCCAAGCCACTCTAACAAAATACTTTAAGAGCACAAGTTGGAGCTATTAATGTGGTGTTAGTCACACAAGAATTTTACAAAATATTCCACCCACCCATGATGAAGTTGCTAGATCTCATTAGGCATACACTTTCTGCGTGTGAGCGTGAGCGGGCGCTTTACTGAGGCAAAAAGAATTGCATTTGCAAGTGGGGTTTCTGAGCACTATCATGAGGTTTATGGCCAAAATTCTTAAACCACCAGCCTAAGCACAAATGGGCAAATATGGGTGTAGATCACCAGACAGGTCAATAGTGTGGTAATGTTGCGGAAAGATGTGGAATGAAATACATGGATAAATGAAAATCTGCTGAATTTACATTTTAAGGCTTTTGTTGCGCTTAGAGGATGACCAACATCTGTGCTTGGGTGGCATTTATCATCTGCCACTGCCCAAGCATAGCCTCCCTATGCCTGTTGGTCTGCCTGTTGCTAGTCCTAATCTCCTCAATCAGGGTGTTGAAGTTGTTATTGAAGTTTACTAAATGTGCTGCCAGCTCCTCTCTTAATCTTAGGTTTACTGCCCGAAAGTTGCGGCTGTCATTCCGCCATGCTGTCTCCAGGATCTGCACACGCCTCGTCTGGCTGACAGGCTGACATGGCGACGTGCCTGAGGGTGTCCTCCACCTCCCTGGGTTTGGGTGTGTGCAGATGCTGGAGGTCTAGGCCTAGCAACAAGAGCAGATGTATTAGGCAAATCCTCTGCAGCAGAGCTAGCACATGGGACAGTTGGTTGTGTCTCTTGCTGCTGCCCATGCTGGTCTGCCGGCAGAGGGCGTGTTTGACTCTGCTGCAGAGGATTTGTGGGCGGCTGCTGCTGGGGCAGTGGCAGATGATGATGCTGGGTTGGCATTAGAGGGGCCATGGTAATGTTCGCGTCCTCCTCCAGATGGTGTATTGCATCCATTAGGGTGGTGTCAATAGGTATATTGAAAATACAATGTGTAAGATAGGTGGACAAATATATGTTTGGCGAAGTAGTCAACTTAATTCACATGCCTCACCAGTTATTGCACATTGCACTTACCAAATCCAGCTGGTCCTGTGTAGAAAATGTTTGTAATGGCTGGCTGGACGTGGTGGCAGTGGGCAAACAGGTTGAGGGTTATGCAGTCGCTTGAGTATTTTGAGGAGCTGGAATGGAACAGTAAAGGCAAGTTAACACATAAACATAAGTTGGGTACACATAGGAGTAGCTAGGCTTTAATGCACCCGGACCTAAGTTTCTCATGGGACTCCACCCCCGGTTTTACATACACCCTTTTGCCCAACCCTGAACTGCTGTACCCTGTGAGCGTGCCCCCCCCCCCCTGCTCCCACCTAGCTACGGCTCTGTGTGTGTCGTGGATTGGTTTCTACAATTCTCTGAGACAAATGTAAATAATCAATCCTTAAAATACATACCTTCTGGCATTTCATAGTTGTCAGTGTCTAGGGCCCCGGATGTACTGTAGTTTAGTAGGGAATCCTCCTCCTGTTTGCACCCTTAAATTAAAATGTACAAAATTAATTTCAAGGTTTGCCACAACAACCCCCCCAACTCACACACCCATATGTACCAGTGCTGCCTTTGCTTATCCCTCTTCTGTCTCACTGCATATTTGAGGTCAGAAAATTTCCGCTGGTTCTGTTCTACATCTTTCCTTTCCGTCCCCACACAATTGACCTGTCTGGTGATCTCCTCCCAGATTTGGTTCTTGCTGGTGGCTTTAGAATTTTTGCCATACAGCTCATGAAAGTGCTAGGAAACCCTACTTGCCAACGCCATGCTTTGGGGCTCACTAAAGCCTCTGATCAACATCTTTGTGGGAAGCTACGTTCAAAAACGCTGAAAAACGGTAGTATACGGGGTAACGTATACGTAACCCTCGTCCTGTCAAGAACGCAACGAGAGGCAGAAAATGCCATCCTCATTGGCTTACGCTGCTACGAACAGTAAACGGAAGGCTTCCGATGGAGGCTCTGAATCATGTGTAAGCTCATACGCATACGAGAAAAAAATGTATAATACACAGAATGGGCCATATTCGACACGGTTTTGAGGAGGCATAGAATCAGGCCTATTGTCTCCCGCCTGGCATGCAGGATAAAACACACTTGTTCTTTAGAGACTAGAGACTTGATAAATCTATTCAGGCAAGAGGCAAGGACCTTCGCCGGGATCTTGATGTTGATATTCAGCAAAGATATTGGTCTATAGTTGGACCAAATTGTGTCATCAGAGTTGGGAGCTCCTACCCTCACAGCATTCAAAGCTAGTGCCAGGTGAGGAGGCAATAACTGGGTAAACTTATTATAATATAATGCAGTAAAACCATGTGAGACGGTTGCTTACCCACGGTTATGGCCTCTTGCAGCTCTACCTGCTCAATAGGCTTATCAATAAAGGTTTTTGCTTTGGGGGGGTGAAGAGGCAGGTCCAGCTGATGGAATAGGTTCTCCACCACCCTTTCGTCTAATACCGAACAGGGTTTCTAAAGGTCCTTTAAGTGCCTATGGAAAGTTGCCACTACTTTTGGGGGGTTGCTAGATAAAAGACCATCCACTGTTTTAATCCAGATTGGTTTGGCCCTGAGTTTTATGCCTATAAGTCTCCTTGCCAGGGGGGTATTGGTCTTTTTATTGGTGCACTACCAATTAAACCTATACCGATTAATTTGATGCTCCGTTTCAGCAGATATGCATAGATTCAGATTAGCACTTGCCCGGGATAATAGAATCCTATTCTCCTTAGATGGTTTGATCTTAAAGGCCCCCAAGGCAGCATAGTAAGCCTCCAGGTCAAGCAATTTTTTCCTATGTATCTTCTTTTTCCAAGCTGCTTCTTGAATAAAGAGTCCCCTAAAGACTGCCTTGTGAGCCTCCCAGACTGTTACAACCGAGTCCACCCAGCTCGACTTATGGTAAAAAAAATCCTCCGGTTCAGAGCGGAATTGTTCAAGGAGCGCCTCGTTCGCCAGTAAGGAGTCATTCAACTTCCATGACCCACACTGGGGACTCTGGATCATGGATGGAAAAATCAACAACCACAAGGTCATGATCGGACCATACAATCAGGATTATATTGGCTTTAACCAATTGGGGCACGAAGGACTGCTGCAAGAACATATGGTCAATTCTTGTATACACTCTATGTGGGTGAGAGTAGTGGGTATACTCACTCTGAGTTGGGTAGAGCTCTCTCCAAGCATCCACGATGTGATACTGGTTCAGCAAATCATGGAAAGCTTTCACAGAGGGGCTAGACCTGGTGTCTTTTACCAAGTTAAGAGGGTCCCGCCTGTCCAGACCTGGGTGGATAATCTGGTTAGAGTCGCCCTTTCCTTTCATGCACTGGGACAGAACCTTGTGGAACTCCTCGAAGAAAGTTTTCTGGCATTGGGGCATAATATGTAGCAACCGTAACAGGTGAATCCTGAATGGTGCCCACTAGAATCAAGTATCTCCCCTCAGTGTCCCGTATTTCGCACTCCAGAGAGAATGGCAGATACTTTAAAAGCAATTAAGACTCCTCGTTGTTTTACATCTGTAGAGGCCGTGTAAAACAAGGGCTAGTCCACAGTTTAGAATTTGGGGGTACATCTTTTGGTAAAGTGTTTTCTGGAAGCAAATGATGTCTGCATGCAACTTGCACATCTGCCTCAGGGCTTTCACTCGTTTCTGGGGGACGTTCAGGCCTTGAACATTCAAAGAGACTAGTTTGACCACCATCACACCGTTACCTTATACCTAGCTTACCTTAAGGTTTAGGAACCCAGGGAGAGAAAAGAAGGGAGCAACAAATAGAAGAGCATAAAGATTCCAGTGTAGAGACAAAAGAAACATAAGAGAAACAATAACTACAACCAGAGAAGAAAATATCCAGTAGGCACACTAAAACATAAATGACTGTAAGACCTACTAACACTGGTCTCACACCTAAACCTTGGGATGTTTTTCCCCCCAAAAAAGGGAGCGCGTGGGCATGTTTCTACAACTAGGGTTCCCACCCACCCACCAAACATTCTCAAAGTGAATAGTAAACCGAACCCCGGGCCCCCAACACCCTCAAATGTTAAACAAAACAAAGCTCCTCCACGATGCTCGCTGCCCTTCTCGTTTAACGAGGCCGGGCGCCGGAATCACAATGGTGCCGGCCCTGCACTCCCTGCATGTGGGGTGCCGCACCTCCGACCTCTCGCCTCTGGGTCCACAACTTGCTGGGGGGGGGGAGGGGGTCAGGGTGTGTGCCCAACCCTCCCAAGATGAAAACCTCCACGGTTCAGTATGCCGCGGGGTGGGGGGCCCTTGTTATGCCGAGCCGCTTTTTTAAATTTTTTTAAGGGAAAGCCTGTGCAACCAAAGTATTTATCCAGTGATTACTTCCAGAAAACTGTGCCGAACATTTACAAGCCTGGTATTCCTAGAAAGCTTGAGGTGTGTATATTTGTTTGTGGTGGGTATTTCAAATATAAAGGGTTGCTTTTCTTGAGCGCTATTTCAGTTTGGGGGAGTCTCCTGGCCAGTGCATATGTGGTACTGTTGTAAGTGGGTGAAATGGGGCTTTTATTACAAAACAACACAACAAATTGTAAAAAAATGTATTTTTTTGTACATATTTCACCAAAAAATATTGGGAATACACAAAAAATTACAAACTTTCATGTTAAAGCCCAGATTCTGCAGAAAAAAAAAAAAATATATAATTTTCCCAAAAACACCCTCAAAAATCGCAGTTGAACATGTATAGTGCAATATAGTGAAAAATGGTCTGACAACAGAGGGTGACAAAATCTCTAGGTCGGCTGACAGACATGTAGGTCCTCACCCCTCCACGCACCTTATTTTTTACTTAAAATTTAAAGTTGACCAAATCCCAGGATTTTGACTATCCTGGGTTTAAGTCCTTTTACCTGGAGGCACCCCGATCGTGGTTGCCCCACTGTGTCTAACCCCCCAGATCGCCGCAGCCAACTCACCTCTTCCCGGTCCCACGGCGCGTCTAAGAGCAGTGGCTCTGATGGCTGCATCCTCTGCTTCCCTCTAGCAGCATGCGTACCCTCGGCAGGCATATGTTAATGGCCGGCGCGGGCATGCTCCCTGTTAGAGGATGGAGGAGGATGCGTCCATCAGAGCCGCTTCTCTTAGACACGCCGCTGGACCGGGAAGCAGTTAACTATAAATATTGACTATCCTGGGTTTTGGTCCACTTGGGACTGTAACCCCAGATTTAAAAAAAAAAGCCATTTACCTTCCCGGTCCATTGCTCCTGGTTTCTGAGATGCAATGGGGCCACAAGCATGCACCCCAGATTTTTTGAACCACGAACAATGCTCCCTGTCGTGGTCCAGCCACTCCGTGCCAGTCACTTTGTTTTTGCAAAGGCCCCTCCATTTATTTCTATAGAAGGGACATGACAAGGAAATTGTAAAGAGGGGCATTTCCCCCTTAAGAAGAGGCACCGCATGACTGACCTGAGCTCCCAAGTGCTAAGCAGCGCTGGAGGTGCTGCAGCGGCATTCAGCACACAGTAGAGAGAGCTCCAGTATGAAGCAGCCACCCACTCATCCGTTCCACCACATGTGCCCCTTCCCCCACACGTACTCCCACACTTTCATGTGCGTTTTCTCCCATAATCAGAGCATCAGGGAGCGCAAAGGGGGGAGGGGTAGACTTAAGTGCTCCGCAACCCCAGGCTGGGGGGGGGGACAGGGGGACAGCAGCCACACCCCCACCACAGGGAGGGCTTTCTCATGCTTCCTTCTGCTTGGCTTCCCCAATCAGACAAGATGGTGGCCCCCATCCCACTTTTGTAAGTTATCCCCTTCACCCACATGATTTTCTTCCACCAGATGTCCCCCAGGGTTCCACCCCACAACATCAGGCCTGGCACTATGAGTCCCTCCCCACATGCTTGGCCACCGGGCAGGAGTGCGGCACTGCCTGCTCGTATGGGATGCCCCTGCCTCTGGCACCCCCAAACATTTCCTTTCTTCTGGGTCAGGCCCCACTCTGGAATCTTTCTCAGTGAGGCATGTGCTTCTCCCTTGCTTTTCTCTTTGCAGAAGGCATTGCAGTCCTGAGTCTTGGTTTCCTCTTTGGACTGGGCTGATGTGGTTTACCCAGCAGGTTCCAACGGAGTTGTAGCAGCGTCCAGCAGCACAGGGTTGGGATCTTTTTTTGGAGCAGCAATGGCCACAGGATGTGCAGTGGCATCAGGAAGGTTTTCAGGGATCATGCCACGGGCACAGGCGGGCATAGGAGTATGGGATATCTATTGTTTGGTTGGCAGGAAAATACTTCTGCACATCTTCAAGGTGAGCTTTAGCTTATCGATTTGTCTAATCTCGATTTTTAAGTGTCGCATGGGGGCTTGGCGTTGGAGCAGACAGGAGAAGGGGGGCACCCCAGGTTTTATTTCAAAGATGAGGGAGTTGCTGGCTAGATTGAAATCCACAGGCACAGGGAAGCAGTGGGACCGAGAATGGTGTGGAAGCCAATGGAGACATCAGTGGTGGAGGAGGCCAGGTCAGTCATAGGGCCCCCTTCGGGATCCAAACAGAGAGGCATGCCTGAGGGGGCTGGGGATTCAGGCAAGGGGTCAGAACCCAGTGGGGAGACAGAGAGGCAGTCAGATAGGCCCAATCCTATATCAGATTTCATGAAGGGGCATGCGTATATGTTTCGAAGGACCAGTAGACGCTCATCTAAGACGGGAAGTCAAGGAAAGAATATGGGGGTGAGAGTATGTGGACATTTTCACAATGTTGCCATTGGGGCATTTTGGTGGGAGAAGGGTAAGGAACGTAGGAAAGAGAAGGATGAGAAAGGAGGCGTTTCAGATTCATACCCAGTACCTTTTGGTTACAGGCCTTCTCTATTTTGGCAAGTGTGATATTGATCTCGATATTCGGACGTTGTTTTAAGAAGGAAAGGGATTTTAAGAAGGAAGGGGATTCGCCAGAAGGAGTCGGGGGGGGCTACCAAAAGGGGCAACATGGGTGAGAGGCAAAGCAAAGCGCCCCTGGCTAAGCAAGTATCCAGATCAGTGCACTTGTTGATGGAAAGCTTTGTGGTAGGTTTCATGATTCCTTGCCCGTTACATCCAGAGATGTGTTCTTTGCAGAACTTGAAATCAGCGTGCCTGCTTCTAGACATAGTGTGGGAGAAGATGGGCAGGTGGGTGACTCTGGATAGGATGTTGGGCCCATTACGGGTAGAGAGATTGGTGGTTCCCCCTTTAGGGGTAGTACCAAAGAAGGAGCTGGGAAAATTCCAGTTGATTCACCACTTGTCTTTTCCAAGGAGGGGCTCGGTGAATAAAGGGATTGTAGGTCATAATAGTGACCTATCACTGGTGGATAATATCATTGGTGGTGTAATAAGGTGCCTTACACTTAAAGTGGACCCTAATTAAACATTTCAGCGTGCTGGTGAAAGGATATATGTTTGATGAACTCTGATATTTAGTTTATGCTTTGAGCATTCATTACATTGCTGAATATCTGAGTAGCAAATATACATCTATATTCATATTGTGAATTATAAGTATAAAAAATGTGGGTTTTTTTGGGAGTATATATGTTTGTGTAAGTGCATTTTAGCTTTTTCGCAACTGTGTCTACAGCGTATTTTCCTTGTGTTGTTTTCGCATTTAAGCATATAATACATGATAAGTATGGGCTTGGGCATGATTCACAGCCCTGATTAGGCTTGATTTTGCCTTCCGTACATGCCAATAAAATGTCCTGTTTTACGCTTGGCATACGGGCTCATTTACCTGGTAGTGGTGTGGTGCACAAGATGGTTTGATCATGGAGTCCTCTGATGAAGTGCTGTCAGAGTACGAGCTTCTGCAGCACCGTGGAATACTGTGCATGTGCCTGACGGAGCTTCGATTGCATCGTCTGCGTGCTGATGTCGATCACATGCACAACGTTGAGCTATTTAAGCTGACCCGACTTAACTGTGTTTCTCTTGAGAAACTTTATTGTGCCTTGCGGCCCTGGTTGGCTCCCACCACAAATAGTCACATCTATTTTTAGTCTAGCTCCCCCATATTAGTCCCTTGCATTGTATTGCCTTCTGCATAGTGGACCTCAATCTCCCCTTTCAACTAGTTGCTCCTTGTTCCCTGTAGCTGCTTCAATCTAAAGTAAGCCTATGTTCATTTTCCTTTTGCTCACACAAGTTATGGCCTCCCACTTAACACTATCTGTCAAGTCCATTTTCTTACTCACCCAAATAAGGCAGTCTTACAAGTGGTTGTTCCTTTCTGCTGAGCATCTGTTCTGTCAGTGTAGGTGTGCTTGAATGCTGCTCAGCTCAGCTTTTGTGCAGGAATTGTAAGATGAGCCATTTCATCAATGTTCAATGTGTTGCCAGATTTTCAGTCTCCACCCATTACATCTGTTTAGATTTTTGAGTCTGGGGATCTGCCTGGCGGGTAGCTACTTGGTGAGTGTTGTCATTATTCCTCCTTTATTGCTGATGTTTTTTTTCAGGTGATAATGTGTTAATGGCTAACATGTGCTAACATGTCTCTTATCTTTGTGGGTGATTCTGGCTATCCCCTGTTACCGTGGCTGATGAACCCGATTTTGCTCCCTCAAACTCAGGCACATGCGGCCTATAACTGGGCTCATACCAAGACCAGGGCAGTGGTTGAGCGGGCCTTTGGTTTGCTTAAGACCTGGTTTAGGTGCCTGGACCATACTGGTGATGCCCTCCAGTACCAGCCCCAGAAGGTCAAAAACATAATTGTGGCCTGTGTGGTGCTCCATAACTTTGCCATCCTGGAGCAGGTTCCACATGTGTCACAGGTGTCCCCCCTCTGAAGCTTTGATGGATGTGCCTGCAGAGCTTTATCAGGGCACTCAAGAGTGTCTCTGTCCAGTCTGTGTGAAACCACCTTGTCTCATCTCACTTTAGTTAATTTTTGTCCATTTTTTCCTCCAGTGTTATTTTTGTTATTTTCTGCTGCTCATCCTGACCTATCTCACACATGAAACAACAGTGGTGAAGTGTTGCCTTCTCCAGATGTCAGTATGTGTGCAGTTGAATTTATACATACATAATTGCGTATGCCTGTGCAAAATTCAGATGTATTCCAACTTCCGTGATCCACTGAGGTGCATCACATCACATAGCGGAAGAGAGTGGTGGAAGAAAATAGCACCCTCACTGTTCACTCGCGACCAGCAGCACACCATCATGCTCGTCAGTACACATACTTGCACTTGCAAGCTAATAGGGATAGAAATTTAGGGGTGCAAGTGGATAGCCAGTCAGGGTGCTAGTGAATAGCAATTCAGGGCTGCAAGTGGATTGGAAGGTAGGGTGGAGAGAACGTGTAGTGTGGGGGGCTGTTAACAACCTGCTTAGCTTGACATTTCTATGTCTTTTCTCCACACTTTAGATGATGATGACCCACGGGTATATCTTCCTGCCTAACATCTATGCCAAGAGGACGTTGGCACTCGAAGTGGTGGTGAAGCTGGCAGAGGAGAGCGACACCTCCTACATGTTTACCAAGGTCATTCAGCATTAGTCAGACATGAAAAGGAGAAAGAAGACCCAGGTGAGGATGCTTATCTGCCTGCACTCACACCTACCTAAGTCACATTAGGCGGCACAGCTGTGTGTAAAATAATGTAATTCTTTTCTAGTGTCAGAGTACAGGTGGAGGATAAGGCCCACCCGGAGGCGACAAGGCCGCCAAATGGTGGAGAGACCTGGGGAACATGTAGCGAGGCGCTCACGGGTCCTCACCCTCCTCTGCAATGGAGCCCCAAGCTCACCTGGTCCAACCTGCTGAGGAGGAGGCAGAGGGCGGAGAGGCAGAGGATCCTGAGCATAATGATTCAGGTATGATCATCACACACACAGAAAGGCACAGAGTCTCACAAATGTGTTAAAATGTGTTTCTTTGGGGGATATTTGCTTCTAGATGGCCAAGATGTCCCAGTGGGTGAGCAGCAAGGCCAAGAACCACCACCATTCATGTTGCCCCAAGAAGAAGGTGGGTGATGTCCCACACACAATACAATCCAATTCAAAGCTCAATCACATTTACTAACAGAGATCTTTGTTTTCACCTACAAACTCGAACCCAGAGTTGTGGCAGGTCCCAGCTTGAAGGGTGACTCTCCAATAACGACCACCCCACCAGCTAGCAAGTAGTAATAACATGCCTTTTTCAACAGGTTTGCCGGAAGCAGATGTTAGACACGAATTGTTTGTTTTTGGTCATTTACAGCCTACAGCTCAGCAGAGGCTTAAAGAGCTGTCTACCGCTGTACATAGGCAGAGATTGTGGAGCTGATGTATGGGACATCAGAAAGTGGTATAGGTAAACACTTAGGAGAATAAATAATACTGGATGGGACATCAGAAAAGGGTACAGGTAAGCACTTAGGAGAAGAAAAGACACTGCATGGGATATTAGAAAGTGGTACAGGTAAGCACTTAGGAGAAGAAAAGACACTGCATGGGATATCGGAAAGTGGTACAGGTAAGCCCTTAGGAGAAGAATATACAGTTCATGGGATATCACTAGCAAACACCAAGCAAGGAGAAGGAGCAACGCTGGAGAGAAGGATGGGTACAGGTAAGCACTTAGGAGAAGAAAAGACACTGCATGGGACATCAGAAAATGATACAGGTAAGCACTTAGCAGACAAAAATACACTGCATGGGACATCACTACAAGCACCAAGCAAGGAGAAGAAGCAATGCTGGAGAGAAGGATGGGTACAGGTAAGCAGACACTTGGCACAGCAATAAGTAAGTACTAAAATGCCAGGGCCAGGGGCAGAACATTGCGAAAACACAAAATGCGAGGCTTGTATATGCGTACAAGCCGGCGTTTGCCACACATTACGGATATGCTTATAGAAAATGGGATGAAAACGCAAAAATTAAGAAGAAAACAGCCCTTTTCTGAAGGGAACTAGAATACCCTTGTTAGACATTTCAACATTTCATAGCAAAGTACCTTGAAAAAAGTCCAAAAAGCACTGGAGGGTGGGATATTCGCACCACGTAAATGAAACTGACGTCCATTGCATAAGCTGCAAAAGATGTACGCGAAACACACTTGCAGACTTGCACAACAATGAAGAAGTAATGAAACAGCCATGATAGAGGCTCTGTATCATACGAGTGCATGTACAAGCACCAAAAGTTGCATGTAATGAATGGGCTTACGCACTAAAACCAATTCTAAGATATAAGGCTGTGAATCGCACTTTTTGTAAGTTTGGTGCCGCTGCTAAAAAAGGATATCAAGTTGCGTTTGCTGTTTCTGAAGGGGTTAAATGGTTTGGCATATTGGCAGGATCCGATGAAGGCCAGCTATGAATTGGCACTCTTTATGGACACGCTGGGATCATCAATTTTTGGGGCCTACTTTAAGGGGAATGGCCCAGCAGATGGTGGGGTTGCTGGTCAGGAATGTGGCATTCCTAGAGCTCTTTCCTTTGATGATTGCCATGGTGTTGTGGGGACCATTACTTAGGAATAAGGTGGCGTGTCTTCCTAATGCGTGGAACATTCAGACGTCATCTTCCACCCCCAGTGATTACACTTTTGCATCAATTGGTATTGGCATGTTTGTGGCACAATGTATTGTCTAGTTTGGTTCATGTGCCCTGGGTAAGCATTAAAAGGTTGTCCAGAAGGCACACAGTTTTGTGGGACATTTTGTGTGGGAGAGTTGCTCAGCTGCCCATGGGTTGCATGTTCAAAGCAAAACTGTTTATGGCAGCATTTATATTGGTATTTTACGGTGGAATTTCATATAAGCGAGCTGGTGGGTCCCTATAGACATACTCCTGAAAGCCTGCTGTGGATTATGTGGTTTTCAGCGGGGGCGACCATTAGGGATTATTTGGGGGTGAGGCCGACAGGAGTGGGGGTCATGATTGATACACAAGGATGGCCTCTGTTTGTCGTGTTATCAATTCTTGGCAGTGTTTAGGAAGTGCTCAGCAGTAATGGGTTTTTCTAGTCAGAAATATGGTACCCACTCTTTTCTCATAGGGGTGGCACAGTTGCATTTACCTATGGAAGCAGTTAAAGCAGGTGTTGGAAAGATGTAATGTGGAGAAAGGCAGCTGTTTTGCTGAAATGAGTCAGGATTGCCAGCTGGTTGGCGAGGTATGGGAGGATCAATGGTTACAATTATGGGGCAGCCATGGTTACTGTGATTGTTGCACCTGGGCGGTTAGTCCTGTTGGGCTCCGAGCTCCAAAAGGATCAGTGGAGCACGGTCGGCTTCAGGTTCAGGTTGGTGCAGGAAGTAATTTTTCCTTCCTCCTCCTGCCCTCATCTTTTCGCTAGGATCGTTGGCATGCCAGATTTGTTTTTTGGATTGTTCATGGTTTTTGGTCAGCTGTGGGCGATAAATAAAGTATTGTTCCAAAAATGTATGCAGTGTATAGTGTCATGATTGGTGGGATGGGGTGGTAATTGGGTTGCCAGGCATAGAGGTCGTGGAACTCTAGTTCAGTCATGAATGAATGGTGTTGTGCACAGGCACAGTGACTGGTGTGGTAGATGAGAACAGCAAGGAAACCAGGTGTTCCATTCTTGGAAACCAGGAGGTTTCTGAGTGACAGACTGGCTGAGACCTGCTGCATGGGAGAGAATGGGAGTGCCTGTTTGTTTTGTTGATTGGCGAGGTAAGGTACTGTAGCAATAAGATACTGTAGCTGGTCTCCAAAGTTTGCCCCTCCTTTCTTTATATTTTTCCTGGACCACACTCCAAATGTGGTGGCACAGCCATCTCTGTCCCTCAGCGCTTACAAACGTGAGCAAATCCAACAGCCCAGAATGGTGGCACATTCTGGGTTCCCTCATACCTGGAGGGCCAAGGGACAGGGGTGGCCATGTAACCACGTTTGTGCTCAATTGTGGCGGAATACAATTATCAAAATCTGTAAACTTTGGAGGCCCGCTACGACATTTAGATTGTGGTGCTAAAAAAAGGAAGCACACAGGACAGGCTTTAGGTGAACTCCTTGCTGCCTTATTATTTCTATTGTTTGGCCTGTCCCTTTTAACTCCCTGTTTTTGGTGACTAAACAGAAAATCACCTTAAAATGTTTTAGGTTTACATCTCCAACCCAAGGTATCCTGTCTTGGGATGCCTCTAAACTAAAAAAACAATAGAAAGCCCCAAATCATGGAAATTCACTTGCTTCTGTGTTCTCTCTGTGCCTGGAGACCAACTGGGTCACTGTTTACATACCGGTGAATCCCAATGGTTGCAATGAGTCAATAGCTGCTTGCTATTTAACTACAGGGACATCCCAAGTCAGGGTGCCCAGGGGGGTGGAGAGTAGAAGCATAGGTATTTTTGACTGTAGGTCAAACAAACAACAAATGCACAAAGATATTCTAATACATTCTTAAGCCCAGTGAATGGTGAACAGACAAATAACTGCCCTTCAAGAGCACCATGATTTTTCATACAGCGCTTCCTTGAACAATTTTACTTGTTGCCCTGAGTCCCCTAAAGATAAACCTGTTCTGTCTACACACATAGACAATTATATTACGCCATGGTAACTCAGTCCATGTTCTTCAAATGTTCCTAAGGAGATTACACATTATCGCTAAGCTATAATAAGGCTGGACAAAATTATGCAGCTAATAGATAGCACCAATAAACACAACAGCATTTTAACTGGACAGCTAGTACTTAAACATGGCTCAAAATATAATAATCACCTCCTAGACAGAGGAAAATCAATATGTCTTAATTATTGTCTGCATACGAAATTTGTTCCAAAAGCGTTGCCTGCGGGCACCATTGCTATAGCCATGTAAATTATTACGCTGATTGAAGATGACACAAATCCAATGAAATGTACCAATAAAATAGCTACTGTGAGTTTTACGTTTCCCCAATGCTTCGGTTTTATTACAGAAAGGTCTAAATCTGAAACCTGTCATTAGGTTAATGAGAATGGATGTTGTAATGTCACTGCTATCACATTGTCGCTGGGATAGACCTTGAAAGTGCACAAAAGCATGCAAGCTTTTCTGCGAAGAGGGAAAAAAGCATAAATATAATTTTCAACCATTTGCACACGAAAGAAAAGTCCATTATTAAATAGATCAATCTTGATTGCAAGTTATTTATAGATACATCTGTTTTTCTGACATTGTGAGCACTGAGCAAACACACAGTGATTACTATATCTAAAGGAAATCAATCATGAGAACATTTTATGATTGAATGCAGCAACAGTCAGTGCATTTGCCGTGTAATTGCACTAGACATGCGATATTGTCAAAGGTTTTATGTAAGCGGACGCACCACCAACGTAAGTATACTATCACAGATTCATATATAGCAGAAATATCAGAGATTCGATTAAGCCTGAAGAAATAATGTTATTAATGAGAATAAGCTTTCAGTGTCTTATGTAGACAATCCGTATTGCCATTTAATTCAATCTGGGATGTAAATGTTGCTTGCGGTTTGCCTGGGGGAGGATGAGATGAAGCAATCTTTTTTATTGCTTTCTTAATAGGTATAAATTCACAGCGGCAAAGTATCCAATGCGCTGCAGAAAATTATTTAGTTATTGCTGAGCTTTACACACTAATATGTCTTATATTGAAATATGCCTTTACTGACATATTAAATCTGCACCTGCTCCACAAGCTTAAAAATTCATGGTGACAGGGTATCCAATGAACAACAGAAAGTGATTGCATGTAAAGCTGAGTGATGTTAGTTATAGCTCAGCTTTACATGCTAATATGTCGTATGTGTATTGAAATACAAAAAAAGCCTTTACATATTAAACCTGCACCTGCACCATATGGATATTATACATGGCATATTATTCCTAAGTGGCAAATCTGTTTTTCAGCTCTGCTTCTGAAAAACAGACAAATGCTGTTATTATTATCAGAATTGTATATAATATCTGCAAATTAAGCAAGAGATGTTTTGTAAGGATACATGACATATACAAGAAATCAACAATTACAGAAGCGAGAAATCATTTCGCTCTTCTAATATTAAACCTTTATGTTGTGGATCTGATTCTTGAATAAACTTAATCTTGCACAACAGTTGCTTATGCTTGTTAGTCTGCTCTTTATGGTAGCAGCCCCTAAACTGGGATGCCTTTGTCTCACATACCCCCCAAAACCTAATAATTGCCAGCTCCAACTTACCAGTTTCTGGCTACCTCTCCTGGACCATGTGATGCCTGCATCATTCTGACTGGCAAATGTGATTGGCCATCGGCAGTCATGTGGGACGTTTTCCTGGCCGCCAAATCCTTGGAGCAAGAATTTGGTTAGCATGGAGTGCCGAGATCAGGCTTGCAGCGTGTGGAGGGGCATCATCAATCCCCTGAAGTTGCTCCAACAGTAATTTTGTTATTCTTGTTATTCTATAAGTGTACCTAACTGCAAAATGAAGCACTTTTTTTCTCTTTCTTTTTACCATGATGATTCGAAGCAGTGAAGGCTTATTTGTGTGGAAAAAATAGGAAGAATAGGAGGAAGAAAACTGAGACGGCTGCTCTGTTCTTTAGCCCAGATGGTTGCCAAGGAGGTGGTTGGTGTGTCTTCTTAAAGATGCTCATGTATATGGGACACATGTTTTGCACATTTTTGCTTTGAAGAGAAATAGGAAAAATAGAAAGGCGTACATCACAACAGGTCAGAATGAGCTGTTTGATCTATAGCTTCAGCTCAATCTTTTGCAGGATATTGTTTTTCACCCTGAGCTCCAAAACCAATTTGACATTAGTATCAAATCGTGAACAAGGTTGTTGTATTTAGTTTGGTTCAAGTTGAATTTTGATAATGTTCTTGAAGAGGCTCAACACTTTAGAGAGTCTCTTCATGCAAAGAAACAAATTAATTAGTTACCATCCACCTGTTTGATTTTGATCCCATATAGTCCTGTGGGCTAAGCTGGTCCAATTGCAGCACGTTTGGATCCAAAGCTCAACGCATGCTCCTGTTCAAGTCCTAGTGCACATCTTAACCCCCTTCTATAGCCCCAGTTCAAATCTTTTACCCAGATCCTGCTAGCCACCTGGTCCTTAATCTGGAGCCAAGCACTTTATCCTAGGATGATGCACTCGCCACACCACACAAGATCAGGGGTGATGGCTTCCTCACCCAGTCTTTTCAGAGGCTATAGCAGTTTCAAAACTGGGCTTAGCTGGATAAACGAATGGAAGGCAGAATAAACAAATCCTGTTGGTAGGTTTACATTTCATTATTTGTATGTAACTTTTTACATTTTGTTTACAATAATAGAAAACGTTTCAACTGAAAAATACATTTTGCAATCCAATATGTTGCAATAATGATCATTTATACTGCTTCCATTATTATATAATCGAGCAGTCACATTTCTAAAAAAGCTGGTTTCTATTCAGTAAAGAGGATTATTTTACAGAGATTAAAGCAGAACAAACTCCATTTTTAAACTGATATCCCACACATCCCTTACCTCACAGGCAGCATCTTTTTTCCATTCTCAGCAATAGATCTGGAAATGGCCTTGGCTTCCCAGATTGCTGGGGGTTTAAGTGGCAGGACCAACAGATCAAAATCATCATCAGATTGCATCATGACCCAATGGCCTTGATTCAATAAAGGTAGAAAAAAATTCTCATGGTAGTAAAAAATTCAATTCATGAGAAAAAAGCCTGAGAATTTCACTGTTACTGAATCACTAGATAAAAAGACAATGAAAGTCAATGGCAGCTTTAACTACAGTGTAGAAAGGAGTAAAAAGTTCTACTTTTCTTAGGAGTAAAAAAGTTGCATTGACTTTCATTGTTTTCCTATGTGGTTATTCAGTAACTCTTTTTTCTCATGAATTGAATCTTTTACTACCATTTGATTTTTTTTCTACCTTTATTGAATTGAGGCCAATGTCTGGATTGAACATTCCATTGCGGTGCTGGGCCCTCTTTCATTATCTATTACATGTCTACTTCAGGAGATGTAATCTGATTATGTAGGAATAAGGCACCATAGAAAATACTTCATGGAGAAGACTATCGTGGAGAGATCAAATAATCTGGTTTTGCGTTACTGGTGGGTTTTGGTCAATTATAATTATTATTTCAGTCCTTTATTATTGTGTTGAATTGTGTTCAATGATGCACAACCTTCCAGTAAGAAACTTGTAAATACAGAGAGGAAAGTTTAACCCACATTGCGGGATTACAAATACTTGTTTTAAAAGGCAGGCCACTATAACTTTAGTATTAGCAAATAGTGTTCTGTTTTTAACAGTAAAAGTGCGCATGCCTCAATTTTTGGACCAAGCATGACCCCCTCCACTCCCGGCTACCCACCTGGCATACCAGGCATAATAAATGGCAGCCCTGGGCACAGGTCTGATGGTCTTTCATGAGGTATCAGCAAGCCATCCACCGCTGGTGATAGGGGCCCCGTTACTAGTTCACAAACCCTTACAAAAGGATCTAAACCACTATACACACCTCCTGTGTCTTCCTTTCTCTATGTCCCATCAGACCTCTGCTTTAACGGCTGCTCTGCCAGCATTTTATGTTCAGGAGATAAAAGGTCCCATATCTGTATGCCCTGGCATCGTAGGGGGAGCGCCAGGCCAAATCTTTTTTACAGGCGTGATGGGGCCTCTGGTGACCCCCCCCCCCCCATAGTGCATGAAGGGGGAAGTGCATGAAGGGGATTGACCAGATAATCCTGCTCCTCACTTACTTCTCCAGCAACACACAATAATTTTGAACCAATTAATTTAATGTGTATTTCTGCATTTTCCTGCATTTTGTCTTGTTGGATGTTATGTGAACAAAATGTGTGAAAAAATGTACTCACAAAAAGAATCTGCACTTCTGTTTTCTCAAACAAAACTGAGTTAAATCAGGCTCCAAGTGTCAAAAGTTGTATTAATCTTTTTAAACTGACCTTATCTTTTTTCTAAAATCTTCCATGTTGCTATGAATATTCTTTCTTAAACATTTCAATCCAAGTACCATGTAGAAATAGGAACTCCAACCAAGTGCTTCCATGAAAGGGATTAGTTGTACACTTAGCAGTGTAGTGGATTATTCAAAGGATCACAAAATTAGTCTAATATTCAAAATGTATGACATATTCTGTTTAGCAAGAGAAGTAGCCATTCATACACAGTGTGTGAATAAATATCCTATCAAGTGTGTTGCTTTTCTGTACTAGTAAAACAAAGATCAGGGATGACACATTTTTGAACATGGGAGAACTGCCCACCTCTAACTGTCTGTCCCCTGAGCTAGCCATTGGGAATCAGAAGCAATAACCACTCTAATATTGGCCCAAGGCATTGTGTGATGAAGGCATTTACAAACAACTGCTGTAGTAATAAGCTATTATTCTAGCACAAACCAGATCAGAAGACAGTCCGTTAGGGATGGGTAATCCGTCCCTGTAAAAGCAGCACATTAACAAATCTGTCATCTCTGAAGTTTCTTCATTCAAGAAGTACAAGCTTAAATGGAAGTCTTGCTACATAGAGTATCTACTGTAAGTAATCCCTTCCCTTGCTATTAAGTATATTTCTGTATATTAGTCCATTTTTCAATAATAATTTTTAAATATATTTACCATTTGTCAATGAAACTGATGCAGTCACAAACACCCATCCTAAAATTGCTATAAATTGGTTTTCCTCCTTGTTTCTTGTTAGTAACAACTGAAGGCTATTTGCACTTAACCTTAAATGCAACCACACTAGGAGAATCTGAGCAGCGCCCAAATTTATGGAAGAGAAAATACCCCCAGACCCCGAATTACTATAAGTGCACATATTTTCCCTACTCCCAGCCTTAAAATATTAATAGGCAAAGTCTGACTTGTAAGCAGCCCTCTAATTATTAATTTGATGTGTTTATACATCCTTCACATCCTTCACAAATAAAAGAAGATGCACAGATTATACCAGTGGGTAAAATGTAAGCGTGCCTGTGAAAGCCACATTTTAATTACACCATACCCCCCAAAAAAATAAAAGATTGTGAGCAGCCTATAAAAATGAATGAGTAAAGTGTGAGCAAATACCTCCCAGACAATAAGACTGCTGGCACCCGATTGCAGGGGGTCCTGTTACATCTTGGTCAGGAGGTATAATAGCTCTGTGTGGCAAAACAGAGCACAGAGGCAAGGAAATATGCTGACTTACCCTGATTCAGCATTACCATCCCTTGCAGGACTTGATCTTCCAACCATCCACTTCCCGGGTCACACTTAAAGAGAGAGGACATAGTGGGTTGGGGGAACTTAAGGTATCCTGAAACTAAAGTACCTGGTGCTGTGTACCCCTGAGCCTGTGGTATGTATACCCCCAGGATATACATTCCACAGGCTAGCAACCTATGAACTAGAAATACATCACACAAATGGAAATTGAAGGCACACCTGGAAGATTGCTGAAAAGACAAGGCTGACACCAGGGAGCTTTGGAGTAACTAAAATTACATATTTTCATATATTTCATATATTTTCATATATTCGGTATATGTGTTGGCACAAATCTTAGTAAGATCCCCTTACACCAATATATTTAAAATTAAGACAACTTTTAAATTTTTTTCATGTAAAATAAACTACTGTTAAAGTACAAGTTGTTTATCCTATTAGCACCGACACCAATGTCAAGGAACATTTTAATTAGTGATCTGGCATCAATGAAATGCTTGACAGTGACAAGAAAATAATTAATTACCTAACTGCTGTATTTTAGAAAATAAATTGTACCGTTGACAATTCTAGTTCGAAAAATGAATTATGGAAACTTGGCCCCCAGCAACAGTAGTCGTAATTAGCCACAGAAAATTATTGTTAAGTGAAAGGATAGTGTTAATTAGAGTTTGTTTAGTGGTAAAATACCGAGAATGTGTTCAACTTGTAATAAAATTTAAAATGTAAATACAGAACTAACTTTAAACCTCAAACCAACATTTTTCATAATAAATGATCTCCATTTTGATTTCACAACATTTCACACAGGAAAAGAATATCTTTTAAAGTTGTCCCTATGTGTTTTTTAATTGGGGTTGAAGTAAGCTTTTGGTGCCTTTGAGGGGCTGTAAGAGTTTTTCTCATAAAAGTGAAATTAAAAAAATATTTTCTTTTTTATAATATAAAGAGCCTGATTTATGAAGCATCAGCACCAGGAAAATGCATTTTGCACCAATGTTTTAGCCACATCGACACTTTATGCCTTATTTAAGAACCAA
Organism: Gastrophryne carolinensis; assembly: GCA_027917425.1. Taxonomy (NCBI): domain Eukaryota; kingdom Metazoa; phylum Chordata; class Amphibia; order Anura; family Microhylidae; genus Gastrophryne; species Gastrophryne carolinensis. The sequence continues at coordinate 174,327,469 of CM051234.1, read as the reverse complement.
GTAACAGTTAGTGTCCATCAGTCACCCAGCAGCATATTTATTACTTGCGGCTTTTAAAATACAGAGCTTGGCACTTTTGTAAAAGCCGCGTCAGTTTATTGCCACTGTATTGGCACTTTTAAACTTGTAATATTACTAGTAATGTTAGGGACGGGGTACTAATTGGACGGCCTTGACGTGGCTACCTCACTTCTACATTCATTGCAATCTATGTTAACTAACAGCCCATGTTCTTAACAAGTGTTAACTAGGTTTTTCAATAGTATGAATGTGCAGAGGGTTAACTTTCTTTGTTGCTTGGTGTATGGTCGCACCCCTCTAGCACCTCTTGACTGCTATATATTGACTGGATGAGCACATCCTATTTTTCTTTTTGCTGTTGCATTTGCAGGTCACTGGCCAGATCTGCTGGATTGTAGCTCTCCCAATGTAACAGGGAATCCAATTGGCCTCTACCTAAAAAAAAAACCTTTTTGAACTGTAACACTGTGCAGGCAAGTAAAGCATTTTTCATTGTGTGTGTGCAAGCAAGTTAAGTTATTGCAATGTCTTTAGACAGGCTGATTCATGTATTACATTGCTTGTGCACACACAAGTTAAGAAGTAGCAATGTCTGCACAAACTTTTAAACTTAGTAATGTTAGGGACGGGGTACTAATTGGACGGCCTTGACGTGGCTACCTCGCTTCTACATTCATTGCAATCTATGTTAACTAACAGCCCATGTTCTTAACAAGTGTTAGCTAGGTTTTTCAATAGTATGAGTGTGCAGAGGGTTAACTTTCTTTGTTGCTTGGTGTGTGGTCACACCCCTCTAGCACCTCTTGACTGCTATATATTGACTGGATGTGCACATCCTATTTTTCTTTTTGCTGTTGCATTTGCAGGTCACTGGCCAGATCTGCTGGATTGTAGCCCTCCTAATGTAACAGGGAGTCCAATTGGCCTCTACCTAAAAAAAAACCCTTTTGAACTGTAACACTGTGCAGACAAGTAAAGCATTTTTCATTGTGTGTGTGCAAGCAAGTTAAGTTATTGCAATGTCTTTAGACAGGTTGATTCATGTATTGCATTGCTTGTGCACACACAAGTTAAGAAGTAGCAATGTCTGCACAAACTTTTAAACTTAGTAAAGTTAGGGAGGGGGTACTAATTGGACGGCCTTGACGTGGCTACCTCGTTTCTACATTCATTGCAATCTATGTTAACTAACAGCCCGTGTTCTTAACAAGTGTTAGCTAGGTTTTTCAATAGTATGAGTGTACAGAGGGTTAACTTTCTTTGTTGCTTGGTGTGTGGTCACACCCCTCTAGCACCTCTTGACTGCTATACATTGAATGGATGAGCACATCCTATTTTTCTTTTTACTGTAGGTTTAGATTCCATAGACCACAATGGGCCGAACATGTTTGACTGTTTTTTGTATCGCAAATACTGCCAATCTTGGGTCTAAGCTGGGGAAGAATGTGGCATGCAAGCCAGAGGGAGTGGAAAAGGGGGAGGAGTTAGAAGAAGTGGACCCTGTGCCAGAGGAAGTTAACGAGGAGCCAGAGGAGAGTGAGTCAAATCTGAAGGTTGGGGCCAGGTGGAAGAAGAGGAAGCCTCCTTGCCTCTCCAAGTGGTCCTTCTGTATCCCTTTGAGGCGGATCTGTGCCCCAAATTTGTCCAGTCCAGGCAGAAGGTCTGCTGCGTTCTCCACCTCCCAAACATCCTTTGTTGCTGCCTATCACTTCACCAATAGATGAGTGCTTGTATACTCCTCATGTTGCCCTTGCAGATTTTCATTGTCATATGCTAAATGTTTATATTGTTTTACCCTTGCAGGGCACAGAAGCAAGGAGTCACCACCCTGTCCTCCAGTTGAGACATTTTAAGTGTGTCCAACAGGTGGTATTAATTTGAGGTTTACACATACTTGACAACATGGCAAACATGGGCAATACTTTTAATACTTCTTATCAATGTGTCCTACAATTGTTTTCTTATTTGGTTTTTCTCATCCCAGAGCCAGACTTGGAGGAACAGTACTTGGGTCATCAACCAAGTTTAGCCAGCACCTCCACAGACCACAACCCCCCACCAGTGAAATGCCACCTGACACTGTAACATTTGTCAAAGCAATGTTAAACCATATTTAAGTTATCACGCAAATACCTTTCGAAAACTATAACATAATTTTTTTTAGCAGTGTCTGTGAGGATTATCTAGGTCATGGTCATCCTTTAGTTGGGTGACACACTGCTTATCCCTGCCAATACCATGTTGAATGTATTTTAGCATATTACTTTTGTGTGTGGATCAGCATTTCTAATGTAGTCAGATTGTGGAGTGTTTGCCCCCACATTTCCTGAACACTAGAGGTTCGCTGTTTGAGGCAAAGTTCACAGAACATTTGTATTGGGTCAAGTTACCATTGTGAGGGCAGCTAAATTACCACAGCTAGCTACTCAACAAAGATTTAGAGTCAGAATCATCTTTATTCACCAAGCGCATCAAAGATTCACAAAGAATTTGGCATTGTCACGGACCGGGTTGAGCGGACTCAGGTGTGGATCCGCTTTAACTGTGGAACAGATGGCAGGTACCGCGTCAGGGGAGTGGAGTCTAAGAGGCCACCGGTATTCACCAGAGCCCACCGCAAGGCAGGTTGGTCTTGTGCAGTGAGTGACACCCAGGTCACTACCCCCCAACAGCGGCCCAGTCCCACGGCAAGCTGGGGCTCAGTGGGGTACACAAGAGGCAGGCAAAAGGCGTAGTACACACAGGCAGAGGTCAGGGCAGGCAGCAGAGGGTCGTAGTAAAGGTGAGTAGCCAAGGTCGGGGCAGGCGGCAAAGGTTCAGTGTCGGGGACAGGCAGAGGTCGGTACACGGGTGAGCAATCCAAAAGCAACTGATTTACAACTGGCATGGAAAGACCAAGATCCGGCACTGAAGGAAGGGAAGTGCCTCTTTAAATAGGGGAAGTGGATGCAGGATTGGATGAGCAGGCACCAATCAGTGCTGTACAGGCCCTTTAAATCTCAGGAATCCAGTGCACTCGCCCTCTAGTGTGCGCACCTGACCATGCGAGGAGGAAGCATGGGGGGAAGGGAAATGGCTGTGAGATGGACGACGGCTGGATGCAGCCATGGAGGTAAGTGAAGTGCTGCGAGATGGGCATGCAGCGCTCGCCCTAACAGTACCCCCCCTTGGGTCTCCCCCTCTTCTTGGGGCCAAGAAAATCCGAGATGAGACTACGGTCCCGAATGTTCTCTTCGGGTTCCCAAGATCTTTCTTCAGGTCCACAGCCTTCCCAGTTGACTAAAAAATATCTTTTACCTCTGGAGAGCTTAGAGGCCAGAATCTCTTTCACCGTAAAGGCATCCTCAGTACCAGAGATTGGAGCAGGCACCAAGGTTTTAGGAGAGAACCGATTGACAATTACTTCAACAGGGAAACGTGGAAAGAATTGGGAATTTGCAGTGATGTTGGTAGGTGTAGCTTATAACGAACTGGATTGATCTGTTGCTTGATCTTGTAAGGACCCAGGTAACGGGGGCCCAATTTGTAGCTAGGAATTTTGAAGCGAATGTATTTCGCCGACAGCCACACCTTATCTCCTGGAGAATAGACAGGCGGAACTCTTCTCCTCTTATCAGCGCTAACTTTCATACGGGCGGAAGCACGTTGGGTCTCTTGCCAGATGGTAGAGAAATCCTGTGTGATGTCATCCACGGCGGGTACTCCAGAGGACGTGGACAAGGGCAGAGGCGGAAGAAGATGCCGACTGTATACCACCAAGAACGGGGACTTCCTCGTAGACTCAGAATCCTTGAAACTATACGAGAATTCCACCCAGGGCAGAAGATCGACCCAATCGTCTTGACGGGCAGAAACAAAATGGCGAAGATAATGCCCAAGAATCTGATTAACTCTTTCCACCTGGCCGTTTGACTGGGGGTGATAAGCAGAGGAAAAGTCCAGTTTAATTTTCAATTGTTTACAAAGGGCTCTCCAGAACTTGGAAACAAACTGCACACCTCTGTCAGACACAATGTGTGTAGGAAGCCCATGAAGTCGAAAGATATGCATCAGGAAGTATTTCGCCAACTGAGGAGCCGACGGGAGGCCAGGCAAAGGAACAGGAAGTGCGCCATCTTAGAAAACCTATCCACTACCACCCAAATAACAGTATTGCCATGCGAAGAAGGGAGGTCAGTAATAAAGTCCATAGCAATGTGTGTCCATGGGGTATCTGGAGGGAGGAGTAGGCCAGCAGGTCTTTGGCGAGGAGTCTTGTCACGTGCACAGATGGTACAGGCCTGAATGAATTCCGTCACATCCTTTTCTAAGGAAGGCCATCAATAGTATCTAGAAATGATAGCACAGGTTTTTCTGACGCCGGCATGTGAAAAATGGCCCCATCTTAATATTTTGCGACGTTATTTGAGTGAACACAGCTCCGGCTCCAATGGAGGAGGCATCTACTTCAAGGGCAAAAGGCCTAGATGGATCTGGCCTAGACAACACCGGAGCAGAGGAGAAGGCTTTTTTTAAGGCAATGAAGGCCTCTTCCGCCTGAGGAGGCCAAGACTTAGAATTGGCGTTCTTCTTCGTGAGAGCCACAATGGGCGCCACTACAGTAGAAAAGTGGGGAATAAAGTGTCGATAGTAATTGGCGAAGCCCAGGAAGAGTTGAATAGCCGTAGGCCAATAGGACGTGGCCAGTCCAAAACTGCTTTCAATTTGCTGGGGCCCATCTGGAGACCACGAGCAGAGACAATATATCCAAGAAAGGGTAAGGTGGTTTGATCAAAAAGACACTTCTCCAACTTGGCGTAAAGGTGGTGTTGACGGAGGCTAGACAGAACTTGCCAGACGTGATGGTGATGTTCCTCCAGATTAGATGAAAAGATGAGTATATCATCCAAATATACAACTACACAGGAGTAAAGCAAGTCCCGAAAAATGTAATTTACGTATTCCTGGAATACAGTGGGTGCATTGCAAAGACCAAAGGGCATCACTAAATATTCAAAGTGGCCATCGCGGGTATTGAAGGCTGTCTTCCATTCATCGCCCTCGCGTATACGTATCAAATTATAGGCCCCTCGCAGATCAAGTTTGGTGAAAACCTTGGCCCCACGCAGACGGTCAAATAATTCAACAATCAAAGGCAAAGGGTAACGATTTATGACAGTAATCTTATTGAGGCCACGGTAATCAATACAGGGGCGTAGAGAGCCATCTTTTTTTGCCACGAAGAAGAAACCCGCGCCTGCTGGAGAGGAAGACATCCGTATAAACCCTCTTTGCAGATTTTCTTGAATATACTCCGACATAGCTTGTGTCTCTGTAGCCGAGAGGGGGTAAATACGACCACGAGGTGGAGTGGTACCCGGCAAGAGGTCTATAGGGCAATCGTAAGGGCAATGAGGCGGAAGTACCTCCGCTTGTTTTTTGCAGAATACATCGGAAAAGGACCGATAGATCTCAGGCAGGCCAAGTAATGGAGCTGAAGCAGGAATAGGTCGAACAGGAACGGACCTCAAACACCTCTTAAAGCATGCCGCACCCCAAGTCTTGATGTTGCCGGTGTTCCAATCAAGCGTGGGATCATGGCGTCGAAGCCAAGGTAAGCCGAGAAGAATCTGAGATGTACAATTAGGGAGGACGTAGAACTCAATACTCTCTTGATGGAAAAGTCCAACCTTTAGAAGAAGGGGAACGGTGCAATAACGCACGGTACAGTCCAGCCTGTCACCATTGACCGAGGCGATAAATAAGGGCTTTGCGAGGCGGTTCACAGAGATATTATATTTATTAATCAAGGAGGCCTCTATAAAGTTTCCTGCAGAGCCCGAATCCAAAAAGGCGGACAAATTCAAAGAGGTGGTAGGTGCGATGATAAGTTGCACAGAAACCATGAGACATGGAGAGGAAGCACATACACCCAGGGACGCCTCTCCCACATCCACTAGGTGCGCCCGTTTCTCTGACGAGGAGGGCGAATAGGACAGTCTTTCAAAAAATGTTCAGAGCCAGCACAGTACAAACAAAGATTCTCGTTCCTTCTACGAGTTCTCTCCAACTGGGTCAGGCGGGATCGGTCGACCTGCATGGCCTCCTCACCGGGAGATACATGCGCGGACAAAGGGTGTTGAAACACAGGGGCCAGATGGGATGCCCTCCTAGGGCGCTGAGGTTCTCTTTCTTGGCGGAATTCCTCACGCCTTTCAATAAAATGCACATCAATGCCTGTGGCCAGATGGATGAGATCAGTGAGAGATGAAGGCAAGTCACGTGCAGCTAGAGCATCTTTAATTTTTCTAGAAAGTCCTTTCTTGAAGCAGGCACACAAGGCCTCATTATTCCAAGACAGTTCGGATGCTAAGGTATGGAACCGGATGGCATATTCACCAACGGACAATTCACCCTGGACCAAGTTCAATAGAGCCGATTCAGCACATGAAGCCCGGGCAGGCTTCTCAAAGACCTGGCGAAATTCTGAAACAAAGGTGTGAATACTAGAAGTGACAGGGTCGTTGCAATCCCACAAAGTAGTGGCCCAGGCCAAGGCCTTTCCAGAAAGCAAACTAATGACAAAGGCCACCTTAGCTCGTTCAGTGGGGAATTGATCCGCCAACAACTCTAAATGTAGAGAGCACTGGGCAAGGAAGCCTCGGCATAACTTGGCATCCCCATCATATTTAGCCAGCAAGGAGAGACGGATTCTAGCTGTAGATGCTACAGGAGTCTGTGGCGGCAAAGCTGGGGCGGTGGTGGCACTTGCTGTTGCTGAATCGATAGTAACTGCTGCATCATAGCCGAGAGCTGATTCATTTGGCGGGACTGCATAGCCACAATAGCAGGCAATTCAGTGGCATCAGGCAGCGGCACCTCAGCGGGATCCATGGCCGGATCTTACTGTCACGGACCGGGTGGAGCGGACTCGGGTGTTGATCCGCTTTAACTGTTGAACAGATGGCAGGTACCGCGTCAGGGGAGCGGAGTCTAAGAGGCCACCGGTATTCACCAGAGCCCACCACAAGGCATGTTGGTCTTGTGCGGCGAGTGACCCCCAGGTCGCTACCCCCCCAACAGTGGCCCAGTCCCACGGCTAGCTGAGGCTCAGCGGGGTACACAAGAGGCGTAGTACACACAGGCAGAGGTCAGGGCAGGCAGCAGAGGTTCGTAGTGAAAGGTGAGTAGCCAAGGTCGGGGCAGGCGGCAAAGGTTCAGCGTCGGGGACAGGCAGAGGTCGGTACACGGGTGAGCAATCCAAAAGCAACTGATTTACAACTGGCATGGAAAGACCAAGATTCGGCACTGAAGGAAGGGAAGTGCCTCTTTAAATAGGGGAAGTGGATGCAGGATTGGATGAGCAGGCACCAATCAGTGCTGTACAGGCCCTTTAAATCTCAGGAATCCAGTGCGCTCGCCCTCTAGTGGACAGGGACGTGCGCACACCTGACCATGCGAGGAGGAAGCATGGGGGGAAGGGAAATGGCTGTGAGATGGACGATGGCTGGATGCAGCCATGGAGGTAAGTGAAGTGCTGCGAGATGGGCGTGCAGCGTTTGCCCTAACAGGCATGTTACACAGTATATAGAACAATGTAAGTTAATGACTTACATAGATTCCAGACATTATAGACATACATTTCAGACACAAAATAAACATAACTTTATACATCTCCAAATATATTATACACAAGCTACTGCAAGAATGTCGGGCACATTTAAATTGTGATGAGGGTGTGAAAAAATCTGCAGTTTGTTCCAGTCATCTTCTGATGATGTTGACAGCAGGAGCTGTGACTTGTTCCGGAATCTTATGACCATGGGGGAATAGCTGTTTTTGTACTGTGTGGTCCTGCAGGTAAGTAAAACATATCACCTTCCAGATCTTAGATGTTTGATGTAAGGGTGCCCTGGGGGAGATGGATCTGGGAGGATCATTTGTGCCTGAAACACTGCCTTGCTGCTGACACTGCTGTTGACCTCCAGTCATCTTTTGTGGAGAAGGGGAGTCCAATAATCCTCTCCTCCTTACTCCTCCTCCTCCTCCTTACTTGGGTAATATTTGATGGGTGGGATCAGTACAAATGTCCTTTTAATGTAATTTAATACAAATATTGTGACTGGGGGGAGAAGTTGAGTACTAGGTGGTTAGCTGAGCAACACATCTCCAAGTTTAAGATTTCTTTATGAGGCCTATAATTGTTGTATCATCAGCAAACTTAAGTATTTTAACAGTCAGATGAAGAGGAGCAATGATTCGTGTATATTGAGAACAGCAGCGGAGACAAAACACAACTTGGGGTTACTGACTTGGGATTAACTGTCCTTGTGCTTGAAAAGTGAGTGTCCAGTTTCATCTGCTGACTCCTGCCAGTTAGGTGCAGATGTTTTCTGGAATGTCCATACAACTCATCTTCATAATTCAAAAATTTAGACTAACAGTGTTTTACTAACAGGTATCAGCACAATGTTCCTCTATGGTGTTTTAGTATATAATGGTGTGTAATTGCAGTCTATTTGTTAGTTTGTTTTCTTTTTAACCCTTTAAGTGCCAGCCTACCTAGAGATTTTGTCACCCTTGGTTGCCAGGCCATTTGTTTCACAATTTTGCACTATACATGTGATTATCGAAGGAATGTCCAGAAGAGGTTGCAAAATGAAACGGAAATGTAGGAGATTTTCAAATACAATACAAGTACTATGCGCACCTTGCAATTTTTCAAGAAAAACAACCCTTTACATTTAAAGTCTCCCCCTCCCCACAAACTATATATCCTCTGACAGTAAACACCTCAAGCTTTCTAGATGTACCAGGCTTGTCATCGTGGCTGCAGTTTTATGGATAAAAACCCTCAAGAATGTATTTGGTTGCACAGCATTTCCCTAAAAAAATAATAAAAGGCAGAATAAAAACTACATTTTCCTAAAATATCAAATAAGAAAAAACAAGCTAAAAAATGTCTTGACATACCCAAGTCTTGACATAATGCTAAAGAAGATGATCTGGCCATTAAGTTAAGTTGAGTTGCAGAATCAGTGCCAGCCACTATGGGGTGGTATTTTAAAGGATTTAGGCCTTTGTGGACTTTTGGCAGGCCATATATGGTGTGATAGGGAAATCCATATTTAGGAAATTAACCGTATCTTTTGATATCCATTGGCTTGACTTTTTTCAAGTCTTTTGTGCTATTTGTGACCTGATTCCTACATATAAGCTTCCCTATGGAAGAAGCTCAGGTCAACAGGATCAAGTTGGAATTTTATAAAATGTCATCCTCAATGTCTTAGGATGCATAGATGGCACACACATAACATTTCAGTCCCTGAGAGTACAGGAGATGCACCATAGAAATCGCAAGTGATAGTGTGTGACCATGAGCAGCGGATGCGGGTGGTGCGCTCAGGCCTCCCCGGGTCATGCCATAATGTGTCTGCCGCCACTCAGCCCTTTATCGCAAGTAAAAAAAAAAAGAATGATTAAATGTCACCAGGTAGGCTGCTGGGTAAGTAATTAGCCAATGTGCAAAAGTAACTGTTATTTTCAAACCAATTATTCATAACACACAAGCTTTGCAGTAGCATTGCCATCTGGGGCTTTACACAGGCAAATACAGGTCCTTCTCAAAAAATTAGCATATAGTGCTAAAGTTCATTATTTTCCATAATGAAATTATAAAATTAAACTTTCATATATTTGAGATTCATTGCACACCAACTGAAATTTTTCAGGTATTTTTTTGTTTTAATACTGATGATTTTGCCATACAGCTCATGAAAACCCCAAAATCCTATCTAAAAAAATTAGCATATTTCATCCGACCAATAAAAGAAAAGTGTTTTTATTAAAAAAAAAGTCAACCTTCAAATAATTATGTTCAGTTATGCACTCAATACTTGGTCGGGAATCCATTTGCAGAAATGACTGCTTCAATGCGGCGTGGCATGGATGCAATCAGCCTGTGGCACTGCTGAGGTGTTATGGAGGCCCATGATGCTTTGATAGCGGCCTTAAGCTCATCCAGAGTGTTGGGTCTTGCGTCTCTCAACTTTCTCTTCACAATATTCCACAGATTCTCTATGGGGTTCAGGTCAGGAGAGTTGGCAGGCCAATTGAGCACAGTAATACCATGGTCAGTAAACCATTTACCAGTGGTTTTGGCACTGTGAGCAGGTGCCAGGTCGTGCTGAAAAATGCAAACTTCATCTCCATAAAGCTTTTCAGCCGATGGAAGCATGAAGTGCTCCAAAATGTCCTGATAGCTAGCTGCATTGACCCTTCCCTTTATAAAACACAGTCGACCAACACCAGCAGCTGACATGGCACCCCGGGCCATCACTGACTGTGGGTACTTGACACTGGACTTCAGGCATTTTGGCATTTCCTTCTCCCCAGTCTTCCTCCAGACTCTGGCACCTTGATTTCCGAATGACATGCAAAATTTGCTTTCATCAGAAAAAAGTACTTGGGACCACTGAGCAACAGTCCAGTGCTGCTTCTCTGTAGCCCAGGTCAGGCGCTTCTGCTGCTGTTTCTGGTTCAAAAGTGGCTTGACCTGGGGAATGCGGCACCTGTAGCCTATTTCCTGCACACGCCTGTGCACGGTGGCTCTGGATGTTTCTACTCCAGACTCAGTCCACTGCTTCCGCAGGTCCCCCAAGGTCTGGAATCGGTCCTTCTCCACAATCTTCCTCAGGGTCCGGTCACCTCTTCTCGTTGTGCAGCGTTTTCTGCCAAATTTTTTCCTTCCCACAGACTTCCCATTGAGGTGCCTTGATACAGCACTCTGGGAACAGCCCATTTGTTCAGAAATTTCTTTCTGGGTCTTACCCTCTTGCTTGAGGGTGTCAATGATGGCCTTCTGGACAGCAGTCAGGTCGGCAGTCTTACCCATGATGGCGGTTTTGAGTAATGAACCAGGCTGGGCTTTTTTTTAAAAGCCTCAGGAATCTTTTGCAGGTGTTTAGAGTTAATTCGTTGATTCAAATGATTAGGTTAATAACTCGTTTAGAGAACCTTTTCATGATATGCTAATTTTTTGAGATAGGATTTTGGGGTTTTCATGAGCTGTATGGCAAAATCATCAGGATTAAAACAAAAAAAAATACCTGAAAAATTTCAGTTGGTGTGCAATGAATCTCAAATATATGAAAGTTTAATTTTTATCATTTCATTATGGAAAATAATGAACTTTAGCACTATATGCTAATTTTTTGAGAAGGACCTGTATAATGTGATGATATGCATTCTTTATTTTGTGTACTGTTTCAAAATGTGTGTAAGTAAACATAGCCAATAAAAAACATCAAGTACACATATGTGAGATATCACTTACTAATGTGCCCTTTTGGTGACACAATGCTCCACATCACAAAACACGCAGCATTGTGTTTGTCCTACTGAAAGCCACATTCACGTACTTGGTCTGTCCAGGTGGATAAGAGCTTTAAAGTTCATAGAATGTGTCTAAAAATATTTGGCCTACTGTGTCATGCACAATCTCTATTTGGATCTCTGTATTGAAGATCCAGAGATTACTGAAATGGTGGAAGAAATTCAAGACACACCTGCATCCAATATGAAACTTGACTGCTAAGCAAAACTGAAAAACCCCGAACACAACAAAAAAATAGGAGGCATAAAAACAGCAAGCTTGGAAAGGATTTTTAAGTGGATTATTAATAATGTTGGTAATATTGTCAAGATAGATAGATAGATAGATAGATGTGGTTGTAGTGTTGGTAGTTGTGTATAAGTAAAGAAATATCTGCAAAAGTTATGCTATTTTTTTAAAATACTTCACTTCTGATTGGGTATCTCTGAATGTTTCTCCCTCAGATATAATCAAGGTGCTTAGAACTACACTTACATTACTGAAGGTGTGAGGTGGTATTAATCTGCCAACCTGAGAGGTATTAAGACACCATTGCAACTGCATTTGCAACACGTCATGAGGACCTCATGTCGACTTTTTAATGTCAGGATGTTGCTTTTAATGCATATACAATAAATTATTTTATAAACGCTCAAGCTGTATGCCTTCTTCTTTTTATGGATGCTTTGCTTGCCTGCAGTTCGTGTCACAACATATGAATGTTAGTTGAGTTGGCTAAGCTGTGCCTCTTGATAATTCTGTTTGAAGGGCCTGTCTAGGACATGGGTCTCTGACCAGTGGTATGTGTACCCCTGTTGGTACAAGCTACCATTTCAGATGTTATGCAGTGAGGGTGTAGACTTAATAACCTATATCCTAAAAGTGCATTTTAGGCACTTTAAATTGATGTTTTATGCATTTTTAGCAAGGTTATGATAATCCGGGACATTGCCCCATACACTTCTGACATTGCCCCCCCCCCCCAAGCAATACCCAGCAAACAAACCATCAACTTTTCCTTTTACGTTGTGTTTGTCCTGCTATATCGTTTGGGGACGGCATTTTTTCTTCCGCCTTTACACCCTACCTATAGGGCATAGGTTCTTGGCCAGTGTTACTTTACCTAAGTAACTGAACAGAAACGGTTTCTGTGACACCATTTAAAGGAGGGAAGAGAGGCTTTCCACACAACTACTACTTAACGTAAGCTAAAACATTGTAGAATGTGCATGATTAAGTATGGATGAAACCTCCAAAACACATCTTTTTTATAATGCTGTAGGATCGTATTCCTGTATGTTGTGAAGAAGTCTGTCTGAATATTTTAACTGATGTGAATAAAAGTGATGTTTTATGCCATATAAGTACAAGTGACCAGATGATTTCAACTGACTGTAGCTACACTGGTGGATCAGCCACAGTATAGGTGAATACAGCTTGATCTATAACTTCTATTATTATTATTTCTACTATCAATTCTCAAGACCCCATCTCTTTACACCAAGACAGACCTGTCCCTTCTGTTATTAGGAATAGAGCTCAGCACTATTGATTTTGGCATAGCAGGATTGCATCTAACAGTTTGCATTTGCCAACTGGAGATGGCTTACTCACTTATCTTTTTTATACTGCTTTGAATCTGAGATTATGGAAGATAACATTTATGTCACTCCAAATCAGGCCTGTTGAGTGTGGCAAATGGCCCACCTGGCCAATCAGGATCTTAGTGGAGAATAGTGTCAGAATGTTAGTAGAGACTGTGTCCATGTTCTTGTCATCCTCATATCATCCTCATGTATCTTGTTTGCCCCTAATAACTTTATCAACTGACCACCTTCTCAAACCTTTCAAGTAAAAAACAAGTAAAAGTTGTAAAAGTTGTAAACGTATCTTTTAAATGTCAGTAGATGCACATCAAAGCAATAATAAGTACACATACAATACATTTTGCAACCCCTTTTGATATTGACTATATATTATGTGTGAATAATATACCCTCGTTACATTTTATTTCCACTTAAATTTATGGCTTAGTTCAAGCGTCATAGTATTCTTATCTCCTCCCAGCAGATGAACACAAGCCAATTAACGACTTTCACTAAACTGCTTTTTCCTGAATGTCTAGAAAATGTAGTGATTTATTCAAGGTACTTTATGATAGTGTCAAATGTTAATCACCTTAACACACTGTGAAATTATTCTGACTTATTAAGATCCCAATTTATTCTAATCTAAATATGTGGGAATTACTTTTAATGGTAGAGAAAGACAGTCTTTATCAGGAGAATAATCACCCCTGAACAACTTAAATTTGTTAATTATTTCCTCAATTGGCCTAGGTAGGTCAATGTTGATAGTGGCTACTTATAAAAGGGAAAAATATAGTTCTTGCTGCAGACAAGATTTTGCTTAAGGAATGTTTACATAACAAAGTTCTATTAGCAATGCAGAAAATTACTGGATGTAATTTCTGGAAGATTAGTTTTGATAGGAATCTTGTCCCCTTCAAAGTAAAAGCTTTTCTGTGTAATCATTTCACAGAAAAATAAACATGTATTTTTCAGCTGAAAACAAAACTTAGACGTCCAATAATTATATTGCACAAATGCAAGGTAGGCTAAACTTTAGAACATTGATAAATACAAAGTAATGCATACAGTGGGGGTCATGCTAATTATTTAAAGAAGGGAAATCAAAATATTGTATTTTCAAGGCACTGGGTATGAAATAAGCTAACACTATAGCCTATAGAAAATGCCCAAGACACTGTTGCTTACTGTTCTAATCTGCCTTGCTCCCCTTCTTCACCTTCTATCTCCGATTATTTTTGCTTCCTGTATCCTTGCTCCTGATTACTCTTTAGCAGCTTGGTCTTTGGAGTTTGATGATGGTGCCTCATGGAAAAAGATATTTAGGGAGCAGTTAGGATGGCTCTAGTTCTCAATAGTTCTCAATAGAGCCTTTCATCAGGGCCACCTGCAGTCGGATGGGGAGGCCATCTATCTATCTGTCTGTCTGTCTGTCTGTCTATCTATCTATCTATCTATCTATCTATCTATCTATCTATCTGTCTATATATCTATTTGTTGTTTCTGGAAAAAAATAAGACATCCCCTGAAAAGAAGACCTACCGCTTTGTTCGGAGGAAAAAATGCATATACCTGTCTAGTTTTCTGGGAAATGGGGTACCTATATTTTTTTATCCATTGGAGATCTCTGGACGACCCCTCTCCATAGATTTAGATAGATCAGATATTAAAAAATGTATAGTAGAAACTGCTTAGCAAGGGTCATTATGGGTGGGAAGGATGTTTTTCTTTCTTGGTCTGCTTTGGGGTTACATCTTGATGACTTGGCTGATGATGGTGTCTCATGGAAAAAATGATTCAGGCTCTAGTTCTAAATAGGTCCCATATGTATGTTATGAAGCTGGCACTAAGCCACATTTTCTTTTTATACAATTCATCTCTATTACTTTCTTCTTTTTCTTTTTCACAGCTATGGACTAGTTTTATTATTAGACTTTTCATAAGACAACCTTTATGAGAAGGCTAATATTAAACTATATTTCTTGCGAGTTAAATCTCAATTAACACACTTAGCGAAGTCGAACACTAAACATAACAATATTAACTGATTAATAAATACAATGAAATAAATAATGAGTAAGTACATTTATTCAAGTAAGCAAGCTTGTGCAAATCTTCATGGCAAGTAGGTGTTTTGTTTTCACATGAGCAAACAACCACAAGGCACACTGACCAGATGTTTTGGACTAACTACCTCAATGGAATCCAGGTCAAGTCTTAGATAATTCCCCTACAATGATGAAAGGTTACACTAACTGCTGTCTTTTCCCATTTGTTATTATTAATATTAATATACTGTAGAATGAATCAAAAGTCCCATAGCTTAGTTCACATTCGAAATCAATATACTCACACAACGAGAATCATACGCCACTTACGCAAATAGATTACAGGACAAATGCACAGTTGGACTCCGGCATTAGTCAATACATAAGAATAAGCAGCAGGTGGTTGCAGGACTGGATCCATCACTTCTGTTTCACTCACTGCAAGTCACAGCACTTTTGGTTACCTTTCCTCCCAGGACTTTTCTTGAACATACTTTTCTATGGTGGTTATTAAGCTGATTGTCAGTTCACAAGTAGTAAAAAACTATCTACTCAATTATTGCACAGTCCCAAAAATATTATAAATCAGCAAACGTTAAATATAATATATGCATTTATTAATAATTCTGAATAAAGAACATACTACATATGACAAAAAGAACAACATAAAACATATAAAGGCAGGCACCTGAGTCAAATAAATATATCAATACATTTCTATAAATAACCACCACATATGAGTATCCTACATACATAAGACCAATATCGTATACATTGTATATGTATAAACATGTAAAATGATTATAAACTGAGTACCCTAACCCTCTCACCAAATGAGGTAACAGCCAGTGGCGGGCTGGGGTTAAACAATGCTCCCGGACACTTTTCTGGTCACACCGGTCCTTTTGCAGTGTGTCTGGCCCAGCATTGTGCAGAACCCCACCCATCACAGGTTGAGTGTCAACCCCCCCCCCATAACATGCTGAGTGGCAGACCCCCTCCATAACAGGCTCTGAGGCAAAATCCCTCCATAACAGGCTCTGAGGTGGAAACCACTCATGCTGAGTCCCCCATAACATCCTGAGTGGCAAAATCTTCCATAACATGCTGAGTGGCAGAATGCCCCCATAACAGGCTCTGAGTGGCAAAATCCATTCATAATATGCTGAGTGGCAGGATTCCCCTATAACAGGCTCCGAGGTGCCCCCCCCATGTTGAGTGGTAGAGCCTCCCATAACATGCTGGGTGGAAAAATCCCCATAACATGCTGATTGGCAGAATCCCCCATCATAACATGTTGAGTGGCAGAATGCCCCCTCATAACATGTTGAGTGGCAGAATCCCCATATAACATGCTGAGTGGCAGGGACCCCCGTAATGGGCTGAGTGGTAGAATCCCCCTACTCACCTCGCTGTCCTGCCACCGCTAGAAGCTGAAGTTGCTGCCGCCGCCGCTGTAGGCCTAGGAATGCCACCTCTTGGAGCTGGGGATGATGGCGCTGGAAGCCCAGGGATGCTGCCGTTGCTGCCCATGGGAAATGAGGACCGTTGCTGAGCCGGGGCTGCCCGTCTGCCGTCTGATGCTTTGTGCAGTGGCAGAGCCGGGACTCTCATGCTAATGCTGTGTGCCGGTCGGACGTCATAGGAACTCTCCTGGCAGACTGCATGCTAATTTAATGCCGGATCCGGCTTCCAGCCACAGGCCGGGTGAATGGGAGCTGCTGCGGGCTGCCAGATACTCTAGGTCAGACCTGGGCAATGTACGGCCCGCGGGCCGTATACGGCCCTTTGCTAGGCTCTTACCGGCCCGGGCTGAGCTGGCCAGTAAGAGACGCAGAGGAAGGGAAAACATGCCAGACTCGACGAGCCGAGTGGCCGATCGGCTGCTGCTTAACTTAGGTGATCGCCTGTGTACAGTGTGAGAGGCTTAGGTTAAGCAGCAGCTGATCGGCCGCTCGGCTCGTCGGGTCTGGCACATTCTCCCTTCCTCTGAGGAAGCCAGACCCGATGAGCAGGTGATAGAGACCTGGGGACTTTGGAAGGACAGAGTAGGGGCTCCAGAGCATCAGTAAGTCTGCTCAGAAAGATTATGTAGTTTGCTTGTGTTTTCCCTTCCTGCCTGCTGTCTCTTTTTCACCATGTACCTGCCCACCATGCTCTCACCATGTCCCCTTCCTGCTGTCCACCATGCTCTCACCATGTCCCCTTCCTGCTGTCCACCATGCTCTCACCATGTCCCCTTCCTGCTGTCCACATGCTCTCACCATGTCCCCTTCCTGCTGTCCACCATGCTCTCACCATGTCCCCTTCCTGCTGTCCACATGCTCTCGCCATGCCCCCTTCCTGCTGTCCACCATGCTCTCACCATGCCCCCTTCCTGCTGTCCACATGCTCTCACCATGCCCCCTTCCTGCTGTCCACATGCTCTCACCATGTCCCCTTCCTGCTGTCCACCATGCTCTCACCATGTCCCCTTCCTGCTGTCCACCATGCTCTCACCATGCCCCCTTCCTGCTGTCCACCATGCTCTCGCCATGCCCCCTTCCTGCTGTCCACATGCTCTCACCATGCCCCCTTCCTGCTGTCCACATGCTCTCACCATGCCCCCTTCCTGCTGTCCACATGCTCTCACCATGTCCCCTTCCTGCTGTCCACCATGCTCTCACCATGTCCCCTTCCTGCTGTCCACCATGCTCTCACCATGCCCCCTTCCTGCTGTCCACATGCTCTCACCATGCCCCCTTCCTGCTGTCCACATGCTCTCACCATGTCCCCTTCCTGCTGTCCACATGCTCTCACCATGTCCCCTTCCTGCTGTCCACCATGCTCTCACCATGTCCCCTTCCTGCTGTCCACATGCTCTCACCATGTCCCCTTCCTGCTGTCCACCATGCTCTCACCATGTCCCCTTCCTGCTGTCCACCATGCTCTCACCATGTCCCCTTCCTGCTGTCCACCATGCTCTCACCATGTCCCCTTCCTGCTGTCCACATGCTCTCGCCATGCCCCCTTCCTGCTGTCCACATGCTCTCGCCATGCCCCCTTCCTGCTGTCCACATGCTCTCACCATGCCCCCTTCCTGCTGTCCACCATGCTCTCACCATGCCCCCTTCCTGCTGTCCACCATGCTCTCACCATGCCCCCTTCCTGCTGTCCACATGCTCTCACCATGCCCCCTTCCTGCTGTCCACATGCTCTCACCATGCCCCCTTCCTGCTGTCCACATGCTCTCACCATGCCCCCTTCCTGCTGTCCACATGCTCTCACCATGCCCCCTTCCTGCTGTCCACATGCTCTCACCATGCCCCCTTCCTGCTGTCCACCATGCTCTCACCATGCCCCCTTCCTGCTGTCCACCATGCTCTCACCATGCCCCCTTCCTGCTGTCCACCATGCTCTCACCATGCCCCCTTCCTGCTGTCCACATGCTCTCACCATGCCCCCTTCCTGCTGTCCACATGCTCTCACCATGCCCCCTTCCTGCTGTCCACATGCTCTCACCATGCCCCCTTCCTGCTGTCCACATGCTCTCACCATGCCCCCTTCCTGCTGTCCACCATGCTCTCACCATGCCCCCTTCCTGCTGTCCACATGCTCTCACCATGCCCCCTTCCTGCTGTCCACCATGCTCTCACCATGCCCCCTTCCTGCTGTCCACATGCTCTCACCATGCCCCCTTCCTGCTGTCCACATGCTCTCACCATGCCCCCTTCCTGCTGTCCACCATGCTCTCACCATGCCCCCTTCCTGCTGTCCACCATGCTCTCACCATGCCCCCTTCCTGCTGTCCACATGCTCTCACCATGCCCCCTTCTTGCTGTCCACATGCTCTCACCATGTCCCCTTCCTGCTGTCCACCATGCTCTCACCATGCCCCCTTCCTGCTGTCCACCATGCTCTCACCATGCCCCCTTCCTGCTGTCCACCATGCTCTCACCATGCCCCCTTCCTGCTGTCCATCATGCTCTCACCATGCCCCCTTCCTGCTGCCCACCATTCTTACACTTTGCCCCAGCTGATATGAGCTCTCCTTCCAGACTGCCAGAAGCCAAGGGCTTCTCTGATTGGCTGGGAAATTATCACATCAGAACGTTTGAAGTGGACCAAAACCCTGCTTTATCAGCCTGGGAATCTTATAGATCCCCTCCCCGCGGGGCATCCAAAATCGGGATGCCCCGCTGTGTGAAACCCCCAGGTCGCCCATAAACTCACCTTCTTTCCCAGTTCAACGGCGCATGCACGAGCTGCGGCCGCATGCCCGCTATCCCTCTAGCAGGGCGCGTGCCTGTGTCAGCCATTTGAGAATGGCCAGCGCGGGCGCGCTCCCTGTTAGAGGGAAGCTCGAGATGCAGCCGCCAGCGCACTCAGAGCCGCTGAGCTTAGACGTCGCTTAGACGCCCATAGCTCAGCGGCCCTCCACAATATTTTTAGTTTCTCATGTGGCCCCATGGAAAAAATAATTGCCCACCCCTGCTCTAGGTGGCCCACAGTGGCTACCATTCCTTGGCAGGGGATGTGGTGGCCTACGAGGCATTGACCCGCTATGCCCTATAGCCAGTCCGTCCCTGGTTGCAGCTAAGTAAGTGATATGACCAAAATGAAACTGGACACATTGCTGTGTGCTATAAATAAATCCCTAAGTGGGCAAAAGTTCAATCCATGTCAAAAATCCAATAAGTGCTACAATACAGAAAATGACATTAAAAACTTCATTAAGACCAAATGTGCGCCTCCAACTCTATGTGCAATGAAAACACTTATACAGACAAATAAAAGTCAAATAGTGAGAAAAGCACTGTGCCAAATGTACCCAATGTGAAAAGCAATGCCTAGCTAGTCCAAAATAACTAGTACCACTGTCAAGGAGATGACAGTGAAAAAAAAGGATTCAATACACCTTCCCCCATTAAATTGGTAAATATATGGGGAAGATGTAAACTTGTAATGGTTTCCCTAAACCAGTTCAGAGTATGTTGCATGTGCCGCTCCCAATAACCCCCCCACCCTATTGTCTATCAGCATTGACCCAGTGCTTTTCCATCGTTGTCCATTTTTTAGGAGTACCCCTGGCAAAGCAAACCAATGCTAAGAGGCACAGGGGCTGATATGCAGCATATATATAGCCAGGGTCTGGTTATTTGGTTTCCAAGCCATTGGAAAACTAACTTTTTTGCTTGGTGCCACTCGGCTGGTAGTCCTCTGGTGGCGGGGTGCTTTTTTAAGTGTTTGTCCAAGTTGAATATAAATACAAATACAATGCAAATACTTTGTGTTCACTTACTTGCCATGCAGAGGATTCATTTTTGTGTGCTACAAAATAATGCTTTTGAAGCTGGGACCTAGCTCCTCTTCTGCAACCCAACCCCAGATTTTATTTTTGTATAACTACCCTATTTCACCCTGAGAGGTGGAAGTGGGCATGCAGATGCTTGTATCTACATAAGGATTAGCTCACTCTGCTAGTATGTCTTTTCCCTGCTTCTATTATTGCAAAGTTGGCTGATAGATAATAAAGGAACCCTCTCTTCCTACCAGAATAAGGTATACATACAGTATAACAAATAATCTATTATCTTCATATGTATTTTGTATAGAATATGTAAGTGGCGAATATGAAGCACCCGGTGTGGCTTGTCTTGGTATATGCACTCCGCTTTTGTGGTGTCTACACCTGAGGTCACTTCCGCCCTCAGCCTGTCTCTCTATGTTACATTCATTTGCCCTCTTGTTGAGGTCATTTCCGGCAGGGTACGCGACAACCAGAACTGCTATTCCATATGCTTAGGGCGGCAAATATGCGTTTTCTAGTACTCAGTAGAGACAGGCTGATTGACAAACTTATATCAGGTGAGGACTTTTTCATTTATTGATGTGTATATTAACTAATTAATTATTTAATTGTAATCCGAAGCAGGCTCTACTGGTGCGGCATATGCTACATTTATATTTAAATGTCTGTTATGGGAGCGTGGCGGTATGTCATGAGTAAGGGCTGAGTGCCCGAAACGCGTAGGTATTTAGACCTGCTCCCTTATGCTTTTTAACTGCCTGTATGCAATGTGGATGGAATCTTTTAACAATTTTTGGAAATAAACGTGGATGAGGAATAAAGCGGATATTGGCTGGCTTTCGTTACTGTATACAGTATAACAAAGACTAACAAAAATTGCAGCACTGATATATCAAAAAAGGCTAAAGATAATCCCCAAAAAAACTTCCTCTGAGAGATCAGAGTAGCAGAAATTTTAGATTTTAGGGTCTGTGTGTACAGTTTCTTTGAAAGTTCAGTTGAATGTGAACAGTGCATTGCTCTTGGGAATAAAAAGGAAGAAACAAGGTAAGTTTATGGTTACCCTTCATTGAAGGCAATGCTACTGCATCCTGTCAAAGATCAAGGTTGCTAACAGCAATGACAACTCGTTAGTAGTCAGTTCTATGTAGAATGCAGTGCAGTTTATTGAGCAGAAAGTCAAACACAAATGTCACTGATTATTAGTATGCAAACAGGTGCAGATAAAATCGGCAAAACAAAGTTCATCACATGTAAACACAGAGAATACCATTTCCTCACAACAAAACAGGCAGCATGCAGCAAAGTATGTTATTCACAGGCTAGTATCTGGAGACAAATGCTATCTCCTCACACGGCTTTTCCCCAAGACTGCCTGGAGATGAAGCCTTTTTCTAGCCCAATTATGCGCTAAACTCTCTTTACTGTACTGTACTGTATTTAGTCACCAAAGTATCACCTTGCATGCAATGGGTCAGGCTCACCAGTTATCAGGTCCAGGGTATTCAATAACGCCCAATCTCCACCAAAATCTTCAAGCCTCCAAGCCTCTAAAATCAAATGATGTCTAACCTGAAAAGTGCTTGTAATAGTGTGTCCTCCGAGTTTCGGACCAGGCTGATGGTCCTTAATCATAGAAAAAAGTACCCACAAACAAACAAAGCAAAATAAAAATGAATAAAGCAACATAAATGCACTCAAGCAGCCATGCACCCACTTTTACCAACGCGGTTCAGGTCTGGCATCAACATTTGATTTTAGAGGCTTGGATGCTTATTACATGAAGATGCTTTTTAATAACTGAATTCAAGAGGACGTTTTATAATATTAGAGTGCGGACCCACTGTTGTTTTCTATACATCTTGGATAACGCTTCCCACCACTGCAAAAATAAAAGTTTAAAAGGCCAAAATGGAAAAAATAAAGATTTTTAAAGCAGACTTCCAGTCAAAAAATAAAGTTTAGTAAATTGCTCCCTTAATCAGTCCCTTCTGATGATCATTGGCAGAAGCTATTAACCCTTTAACCGCCAGCCTACCTTGAGATTTTGTCACCCTTTTTTGCCAGACCATTTTGCACTATTTTGTGCTCAATAGATTATTGTCAGTCCAGCACTCACAAAAAAATACTCTTTATAGAAAGAAGGGAAATATCCCTCTATTTAGCTGAAAAATGTTGCCGCTACTTTAATAGGGATGTCCCAGATATCCCTTTCATCCAGTATACATTATATACTATGAAATAAAGTGCGCACTCTCATACAGTATTTTAGTTCAATAGTTTTAATTCTATCTAATGCAATAAAAGATTCCAATACATTAATTCCTCCAGAAAAATATATACAGGGAAACAACATTTAAAAACATTTTTTTACATAGCGGGCTGCTTGCTCCATATCGTAATAATAAAGATATTTTTAAATCTTATATATTCAAAGTACATAAAGTGCATTAACA
Organism: Gastrophryne carolinensis; assembly: GCA_027917425.1. Taxonomy (NCBI): domain Eukaryota; kingdom Metazoa; phylum Chordata; class Amphibia; order Anura; family Microhylidae; genus Gastrophryne; species Gastrophryne carolinensis. Next base: position 174,304,712 of record CM051234.1, on the reverse strand, counting down.
ATAGCCACATCAAGAGGGACAATCATCACTATAATAACAAGTTACATACATTTTAAAGTGCATATTAGTATCATAGCAGCTAGTCAAATAGATTACTTTTAAATAGTGTATTACAAATATTCCAACCAAGGACTCTATAATAGTTTTCCTCCAATGCGCTGCCACTATATTTCTTTATGTAAACATATTGCTTTTAGCCTCAAATGTATAAAATGTAGCAAACAGGAATAATACAAATTGACATATTGCACCTGGAGGCTTCATCACCTCTCACTATATTAGTATCTAGTTACATTACTATGGATAGCAAGACATCGCTAGTAATTACAAATGTATCTTTCTCACAATAACAACAAAGAAAACAGACAGACACAACACCTTACGGCCGTTTCGGGTCCTCACACCCTTCGTCAGAGGTATGCCTAATCATATGTGTTATACGCGTGGTGACTAAATCATGGCGTTTGCAGATCTCAATACATTGTCCACAAAGCATGCTGACACTTTTGCATTTTCTCAAGCGGACCTAGAGTCCATTCTGGATACCTATGGAGAGATACCTAATCCTTTGGTGAAAGATCAAACCCTGTCCAAAAAACAGTTGGAGGTCCTTAGACGGAGGTATATACAATTTGAACTACATGCAGCCACACTTGTGGAGTATCTTAAATCAAGAAGGATCCCAAGGGGCCTGAGAATCAACTTAAAACCTACATTCTGTAAAGAAGGTACGGATTATCATGCAAAATGGTTTCAGATACTCAACAAGTGTAGTATAGATCTAATGACATTATCAGTGCAGAGTATTCAGTCTCAAATTAGGGATCGGGATCAAGAAATTGCCTCGGTCCGTATGAAGCTGGAAAATACCCTAGAAGTGGGAGAATTTAAAACATATCTAGAAACATTAGAAGCTTCTCTAAAACAGTTCCATACGGATACATTGAGTGTTAAACTTAACAAATATAAACGGGACATTCTGGACTATGAGTCCAATAGAGTATATAATTGGAGGGATTCCAGACCCTATAGACCATACAATCGGCAGTGGAGACCAAATATGTCTGACACAGAGTCTAGCAGTTAATCAGGCAGTGACTCTAGGTATTTTTTAGATCGCAAGGAACGCAGAATAAAGGGAAAAGGCCAACGAGAAGGGGGCAAAGAGGAGGTAGGGGGACAAAGAGTAACTCGCAGCAAAACAAGGACGCCACATCTGACCTAGTAATTAATATTTCTAAAAGAGAGCTTAGTACGGATGAATTGCAAGTGTTGAATAGAGGATTAGGTTTTGTACCAACTTTTAGTAGTAACCCCCTACAACTGGATGTTGAATTACAACAATTTTTTCGAAATCTTAGGACGCGAGTGCACTTTAGTAATCCACAGATAGTGATACCCCCAGCTCCTGTGACAAAGGAGAATACACAGATGGGATTACCTAGTGGAGTAGACCTGACTGCATGTAGACCTAAAAGTAAATGGCAACCGCCACGGCATCATCATGTGGTGGAAACCTTTATCAAGCTGGTACAACGTGATGTATCCCTGATCCAGTGCCACCCCCCTGTCAGAGGAATGAGGCATAATTTAAGTAGAGATGAGAAAAGAGCCTTGCATGATCTTGGTAAGGATGACTCAATAATAATAAAACCAGCTGACAAGGGGGGTGCCACTGTGATCATGGATAGACCCTTCTATGAACGCATTATAGAGACCCAATTGATGGACAGGGAAGTGTACTGTAAATTAAATAGGGACCCACTTCCGGATATTAAAAAATTAATTGATGATACTGTATCAACATTCATTAATGTATACTATTTTGTGCTCCACATGTTCAACTGTGATTTTTTAAGGGATTTCCCTGGAAAATTATATATTGTTTTTTTCAGCACAGTCTGGGCTTTAACATCAAGTGTCTTGTTTGTAAGATTGTCAGTGTTTTTTAAATATTTTTGTGGAAAATATGTTAAAAAAAACAAAAAAACTTTTTGTTGTGCATAAAGTTGTTCCAGAAAATCATATTGTGTGTAAAAGCCCTATTCCTCCCGATTGCAACAGTACCACATATGTATTGGTAGACATCCTTTCCTGCCCAGGAGACACGTAAAACTGAAAAGAGCGACTGAGCCAATTTTCAAAGAATATACAACCATTTTGCTCTCCTTGCGGTTTTTCAACCAAAACACCACTTTTCAATAAAAATACCCCCCACAAACCATATGTTCCCTGAAAGTACACACCTCAAGCATTCTAGGCGTACCAGGCTTGTTGTTGTAGTTGCAGCTTAATGGACGCAAGCCTTCCCGAAACTCACTGGTTGTACCGGATTTCCATAAAAAAATTGTAAAAATGCAGCATTAACACCAAATTTTCTTAGAAAAAACATGCGCTAACAAAAAAAAAAAACAAATCTGAAACGGCAAGGTCTTCTGAACAGAACAATACCCAACATGCATAGCTACTTCCAAGAGTAGGGTTGCCAATTACCCCAAAGCAAAGCGTATGCATAACAGGCATTTCACTTGAAATTTCCTGCTCTGCAGACAAAGTGCGCACCTTGCGCTTTTTCAACTAAAACACCATTTTTCAATTAAAATATCCCCCACAAACCATATGTTCCCTGAAAGTACACACCTCCAGGGTTCTAGGCGTACCAGGCTTATTGTTGTAGCTGCAGCATTCTGGACGCAAGCCTTCCCGAAACTCACTGGTTGTACCGGATTTCTCTAAAAAAAATAGCAAAAATGCAGCATTACAACAAAAAAGGGGTCCACCTACAGTCTAAACTTAAAGAAAAATGAACCCAGTACTAATTAGTAGTTTAACTGGGTATGGTATGCTTCAAAGCAATGTTCGAAGCATAAACCAGGTTGGCTGGGGCAAGTCGGACAGTAGTACCACACATCCTTTCTAATGCCATGGCTTCTACATACCCTACAAGCCTTCTGGGGATACCTTTTACCACCCATGTCGGGAATGCACTTTATAAAGTGCTTCCCCACTAATCTAGCCTGATTGTCATTAGCTGTCATTTCTGGGGCCTCCTCGGTATCCCCAAACAACAGAGCAGGGAGTAGCTGTTGCTGATACTTTATAAAAGTCGGATTGGAGCCTGGTACTGCTGCCTTGAAGACAACAAAGGAGTTAAAAGTTGCCAGTTGGACCAAATGAATCGCAACTTTTTTGTACCAGGCTCTGGATTTGTGGGTGGCATTGTAGTAGGTTAGTATTTGTTCCGTCTTATCAACGCCACACATGAATTTATTATAATCCTTAATGCAACGTGGCTTTTGGTAGGGGGTCGGGGACCACGTTGTCGTACAGTCATGACTGACTCATCGTGGATTGTTGTCAGCATGATTACATTTTTCTTGTCCATATATTTCACGGCCAGGAGCTTCTTAAAGCATAGGACTCTCCACGATCCAGTTTTTTTTGCAGCATTGACCTGGGCAAGCCATTGCGATTGCGGTTGATGGTGCCACAGGCCGGTGTGTCCAATGAGTAGAGGGCTCTAAATAAGGGGATGCTGCTGTAGAAGTTGTCCACATATAAGTGGTAACCTCTCCCCAGTAGAGGAGTCATGAGCTCCCAAACGATGTTTCCACTGATGGTCAAATTAAGGGGACAACCAGGGGGGTCCAGATGTGTGTCCCTTCCTTCATAAATCCGTAAAAATTTGGTATAGCCAGTCGCACTGTCACATAATTTGTAAAATGTAATCCCATAGCGGGCACGCTTGCTAGGGATGTACTGACGAAATAAAATGCTCCCTTTAAACAGCAGAAGTGACTCGTCAATACTTAAATTTTGGGAGGGGTTGTACACTTCCGCAAAGCGCTCCGACAGGCTATTAATGAGGGGTCTTAATTTATGCAGCCTGTCGTGACTGGGCTGACCACGGGGAAGAGCAGTGGAATTATCACTGAAGTGCAGAAACCGCAGTAAGATTTCGTAACGATTTCTGGACATTACGGCCGGAAACAATGGGGTTGCCAATAAGGATTGGGTATCCCAGTAGGCCTCAATGTTAAATTTTTTTACGATACCCATTGCTAGTGTGAGCCCCCCAAATTTTTTTATCTCACTCAAATTTGTTGGTTGCCATGCATGAGCTCGGGCGTGCCTCTGTGGGGGATTTTGGGTGAGGACCTTCTCCGCATAGAGATTAGTGTAATGGATCATATCCAGTAGGATGGCCTCTAAAACAAATAAATTGAAGTAGTCAATGAGACGGAAGTTTGTGGTGTCAACATTGACCCCGGGGACCGAATCAAATGGGGGAATCTCAGGGGAATAATTATTAGGAGGCCTCCACGCAGGCTCTCCTTCAGCTACAGCACTTCCACCCTGCCCTACACTTTTCCTCGCTACCTGAGGGCATATACTCTGACCCTGACTCGCTAAATTCGCCGGCTGATGACAGCTGCCGTGCGCCCCCCGCTGATTGGTCCAGGGAGCGATCGGGTGACTTGGGTCACCAGCAGTTCACCTCCCCCTGACCCCTGGACTCCATTCTAGATGGATCCACAGGAACTGGCACGCTGATGAATCCCCGATGCCCGTGAGGTAAGAGAACGCTAGCCACGTAAAATTTACATGGCTGGCGGTTAACTGCAGGGGAAGCAGTCACGTAAATTTTACATGGCTGGCGTTTAAAGGGTTAAAGAGAGCTTTACCCCATTCAAATGTTGTAGAATAGCTGTGCTCCTGAACATGGGTGTCAGGTCTGGAGTTCTTCCACAGCTTCAGAGCATGCCCCTGTTTAGTACTGCTTTCGTCTTGCTCCCTTACTTTTCCCCTGCTATATACCGCTCCACCAGCAGATGGCTCTGTCCTGCAGAGGTACTGGTAATCAGCCAGCACCAGCCTACATAAGCTGATCCACCCATTCAGCCATGGATCAGCATTGAATTGTCACCTTGAACCCAGAACTCTGAACCCAGATCCCAGAAACTCTGAACCCTAAACCCAGGACTCCTGCATCAGCTATTGTGTTTTGCTTCTCCTATCTCCACCGTGTTTCTGCCTTGGATTTTGGACTTTCTTTGGAACCATATGCGTGCATGTTTCCTGACTCCATCTTTGTGTATATACAGCCAGAGCGTGTTTATGTTTTTCAGGTTACCTATATTTCTGCATCTGCAGCTTGTCTATCATTCTACACAGACACTCATACAACCACTGGATGAATGCTGTGTGAGGCAAAAACTTTTACATTAGGGTAGATTCACACAGGCAGATCACAAATTTGCATGGGCCTAGGTGCATGATTCATGGCTGTGTGTGCACTTATGCAAAGCACTCCAAATGGCTTGTGTCTGAAACAAACGCAAATTTCCTCCACAGGCACAAAGTATCCGCTTCCAAGCAAGGACTAGAGGCAAGAAATGTCAGCAAAATTTTCATTTAAAATGTTATCTTTGGCCAATGTGGCCTACATTAAAACAGTCCCATGGCACTCAGACTTTGTGCTGGGGCGAGCATCTTTCCAACAAAACACAGAGGGGAGTCCCCCCCCCCAAATTTGGCCTTGGCAGGGTCCTTCTTATTCACTTTGCAGAACATAGTTCCACTAGCAGTTCACAAACTCCTGTAGGGCCCTAATCAGCGTACTTTTGATTCATTCATTATGATTCATTCTATGGTATATGAATACTTACTTACGTAAGTCTGTCTTTGCTTGTTGTGTGAGAAATGTGCTATTTCCCTGCCCCCTCTAGTGTGTTGTGGCTCATGTTTTTCCTGTACTCCCCTGGATGTTTGACTTGTGTTTGTGTGTGTTTGGTGTACTGTGTTAGTGACTATGTCCAGTGGTGCTCCTTCATTGGTCCCTGTTGCTGTGCTCTCTTCGGAGTCTGGCTCCTCCTCCTTATGTGCCATACATTGTTTACAGCCACTTCCTTTAACACCACCACCATAGCACTGAAAATAAAAAAATACATTAGTTCATGTCTGTGTTTTTGTCATCCCAAAAGGTCAGCTTTTAGTTTTGTCTCTTTGTCATCAGCCCTTCCCATGGTGCATGGCTTCCAATGGGTTGGTGTGAGCATGCATATGGGTTGTCTGGCCCAAGTCTGCATGTTGTTTTCCTCGATGCATGCACTGGCCAGGCCACCCATGTGCATGCATGGTCTGGGCATCCCAAGTGCATGCATGGTCTCAACATCCCATGTGGATGCATGCCCTGCATGCACATGGGATTTCCAGAGCATACATGCACATGGGATTTCCAGAGCATACATGCACATGGGATGCCCAGTGGATCTGGATCTGCAGGAGTTCTGCCACAATTTCCTTAGATGGCTCTATAGAGGATATAGGAAAGATGGCCGCAGGTCACAAGGTCCACAAAGGCATTTCTTCCACCTCAGAGCTGGAGCAAATGTATTCCCAGCAGCAAGCCCATTTAAGCCTATCATAAATCAGCCACAGGTGCAAAATGACGGGCGCAAATTGGTGCAAACGCAAGTTCGCTGGCAAATTGGCACTTGCATGGGTGTGTAATCAATCAGCATGTAATCAATAGCATGTAATCAATCAGCAAGTAAAAAACATCACAAAACATAAAAGGTATAATATAACTATCATTGTGTTAAATCCTGTTTTTACCAAAACTTGGAAAATCTGCTATAACATATGGAGCACTATTTTTTTAAGCTCAGTACACCCAGATAAATTAATAGCACATCTTGCACTGCCCTCCAGACAAGAACACACACACAACAACATATGTGCATTTTATGCAAAGTCAGTGTACCTCTTGGGAATACAAGATCAATTATTATGTGTGTTAACCTATAACCATGACTAACATCCTGAGGACACAGGTAAAATGTAAAATTAAAAGCACACAATAACATGTTTCAGAATTCGTATGGCACCTACTTTAGCGAAGCAGAAATTACCAAACTACCATTCTTACCTCCATGGACATTTCAGGACTACTGATAAATAATACAAATCTCATTTAGCCTTAAAGCTATTCTACTATAACAATACATCCAGGGAGTTGTATACAGCAATGCAATGTATAAGTAGCTAGTTTGACAAAAAGTGTAACATTCTTTGCGAGAATTACTTTAGACAGCTTAAATCTCACCAACATTTTTTTAATGTTTTTATTTTAATAACCTACCATATTTGCCGGCATATAAGATGACTTTTTCCCCCTGTAAAACATGCCTCCAAGTGGGGGGGTCGTCTTATACGCCGGGTGCACCTGGCTCACATACATATAAATGTACTTACCTTCACCAAGCTGGGCAGCGCGATCGTCGTCCTCCTCCTCCTCCTCCTCCTGCAGAGCGATGCTCTTGCTCAGGCAGCACTAGTTGATCAGAGCAGGGAGAGACTAAGCAGGCCAGCAGGATGAGCGCCGAGCAGATCAGCTTTCCTGCTCTCAGGCACTGTGTGGGCAGACACGCGCTCCTGACATCGCCCTCGCTGCTCTCCACTTTGAAGGGGACTCTTCAGCATCTGATCTGAGGTGTGATTTATTTAAGATTTATTAAAAAATACAAAGTTTCTATGGGGCATCCCCCAGTGTAAAACCCCCAACTGGCCCCTTTCCCAGACCCCACAGATTACACACTATGCTATTAGATGAGACACATTCTAAAGAACCCAAGCATGTCCCCAGCTATAGGCGAGCAGGGATGTGGCCGCAGTGTAATGTGGTGTGGACTCTGGGAAACGGGGTCATTGGGGAAGTTTACACAGGGGGCACCCCAAATTGGGGGAGTTTAAACAGGGGGCATCCCAACTTGGGGGAGTTTACACAGGGGGCACCCCAACTTGGGATGCCCTACTGGGTTTTGTTCCCTGCATCAGGGGCAGCAAAATGGAATGCCCCCCTGTCTGATTCCCCCGTTTGGCCTTTTTCCCAGACTCCACACCACATTACACTGCGGCCACATTCCTGCTCGCCTTTAGTTGGGGCCTGTGCTGGCTATTCAGAATGCGTCCAATATAAAGGCATAGTAGAGATGTGGCTGCAGTGTAATGTGGTTTGGGCTCTTGGAAAAGGGCCAGTTGGGGGGTTTCACACAGTAGAGGAAACCCAATTTGGCATGCCCCTGGAGTAGGGAACAAACCCACTGGGGCATTCCAATTCGGGATGCCCCACTGTAAAACCCTCCCTATTGGCCCTACCCAGAGCACACCACATTACCCTGCAGCTGCATCCCTACTATGCCTTTAGCTGGGACGCATTCTGAATAGCCAGCACAGGCACGACCCCAACTAAAGGCGAGCAGGGATACAGCTGCAGTGTAATCTGATGTGCGCTCTGGGAAAAAGGCCAGTCGGGGGAATTTCACACAGTGGGGCTTCCAAATTTGGGACGCCCCTTTGTTTTGTTCCCTACTCCAGGGGTATCCCAAATTGTAATCCTCCACTGTGTGAAACCCCCCATCTGGCCCTTTTCCCAGAGCCCAAACCACATTATACTGCAGCTGCATCCCTACTATGCCTTTAGCTGGGACGCATTCTGAATAGCCAGTGTGGGCACATCCCAAACTAAAGACGAGCAGGGATGCGGCTGCAGTGTAATCTGATTTTCTTTTACGTTTTATTCGGTGTGCAGACGAGGGAGTAGTCTTATACGGCGAGTATATAACAAACTCTATATTTTGAGTGGAAATGTTGGGGGGTCGTCTTATACGCTGGCAAATACGGTATATGAAAGTGACATGAACTGTGAGAGGATCTGCAATAATGCAGAGAGACTCTGTACATTTCAACGAATTGCATTCTTAATCTACTGCTTCTGTAGGGTGATTATAAACAGGTTTATAGTGGTAAATTTAATTTCTTTTTTCAGAAGACCATATGCACAATACAGAAAAAGATGCAACCAAATAGATTTGCGGCCTTATTTATCAAGGGCTAGCGCCAGGTAGTGTCTGACGAGCGCCAGGTACTGCCAGCTAACGGCGGCTACCGAATCAAGTACGCCCGACGGCGGTCACCATGACGCATTTATCACGCTAAATGAGGCTAGCGCCGGCGAGAGCGTCAGCTAGCGCGGGATTCATCATGTAGCCGACTGCAACGAACAGCGCCGCTGCTAATCCCATCACAGCGACAGGTATGACCTGGCGCTCCCTGGCGTTGTCCAATGCATTTCAATGGAGCAATCTTTAAATAATCATAATCAATTGCTATTAATGTTTTTTTTTTTTTTTTATGTCAAAAATTATGTGACCACTTCTGCAATGTTAGGATTTTTTTTTAAGTAAAAGAAAAAAAAAAAAAATTGTGCAGAATTGATATTACAGGTCTGATATTCATGTATTCATATTACAAAATGTTTAGAAAAACTTGTATAATTTTTACATAAAAAAAAAAAAATGGTTGTTTGGGGGTTAAAAACTACTTTACACACATCGCCGCCAGCGCTCTGGGGTTTAGACAAGGAATTCACAGCGCGAGAAATTTTTGAGCGTGATTTGTTAATGAATCTGCAGCAAGCCGTTCGCTCTGGCCATTCGCTGTCAGGCACACCCATACAACGCGGAACCTGTGAAACAGCGACCCCTAACCCCGTATTCAACATTACCGCACACCGACTGAGTCGCTGTCAACAAGCAAACCCCGGCCAAGCACAGCGAATACTAGCTGGCGCTGTGAAAATCACGCTACTGGCGCTCATCTGTCGCTACCTGGCGCTATTAATGAATCGGCCTCGCCCGTTTTTGAAATGCAAATGTCCACATCCTCAAACTTGTAGACATCATCTTACAGCATGTGAGTATTTCGGGACAGAAAACTCCCCCAAACTAAACAGTGCTTTAGGAGATTTTCAGATATTTTTCGAAAAAAACATAAAAACAACCCTTTACAATTAAAATACCCCCCCCCCAAACTACATAGGCTCTGGAAATACACACCTTACACTTTCTAGGAGTACCAGACTTGTTGACAGGGATGCAGTTTTCTAGAAGTAATCCCTCAATAAATTCTTTGGTTGCATAAGGTTTCCTTAAAAAAGAATCAAAGCCACATTTGAAAAAGCAAGATTCCCCCAAACAGAACAATACCCAACATGCATAGGTACTGTCAAGGGAAGAGTTGCCAAACACTCCAAATTAAAGCATCAGAAGTGCGCACCAAAATGACCCATTACATTTGGAATACCCCCAGCAAACTATATATTCCCTGAAAGTACATTAAGCTTTCTAGGCATATCCAGCTTGTTGGCTGCACAGGGTGTTCCTAAAAAATGTATAAAAAAGCAGAATAAAACACAACTTATGTGGAGTCCCCCCCACCCAGCATAACCAGCCTGGTGACCAGCTATGGGGGCTTGTAGAACAGGGTTCAAGGGCCAGCTTCTATGGTCCCTGCCCTGCAAGGCTACACGCCCACCTGGCCTAGTGGCCTGGGCTCTCCTGCACCTCCTGGGCCTTGGGGAGACAGGTAATGGGGGGCTGGGGGTTAATGGCAATTCACCCGCTAGCCGAAGGTGACTTGCCAGACCCCGAGTATTGTGAACTGGTATAGGGGTCTCATGGATCCCTTATCAGTTCACACAGGGTTTTAATGTGAATAAAGACACCAATACACAAAACATTTTATTAATTTATTTTTTAATTCTCACCTACCATGATCCATCCCTGACCACTGTGTCCCACACAATCACTATGGCTTCAGCTCTCCTGCTGCTACTGGAAGCCACTTTTACCTGCTGAGTGAGGAGGGGGACCCCATTTTATATTTTTAACCCTTTAAATGCCAAGCATGTCGTTTCTACGTGGTTGCTTCTCCTACACGTAGAAACTACGTGCCTGGCATTTCCCACTACTAGTTAAAGAATAGAAAAAATAAAGACTTACCTCTGATATAGCTGTGAAGCGGGAGGTCCCCTCTTCCTGGGGGGGCATCCGATTCCCCCCCCTTCATCCTCCGTCTTCAGGAGGGGACCCGAAACCGGCCGCCCCCCCATTTTCCCCGCTGACAGTTATCTTCCGGATCCTCACCTCCTCTAATGGCGGAGATGGCCATCGCCCCCCTAGCCCCGCCTTTTGTGGGAGGAGCAGGATGACATCATCCCGCTCCTCCTATACCCCCTCCGAGCTCCGGCATCTGTCAGATGACGGTGGTGATCGGAGCAGGGCGGGTGTGAGGCGAGGAGGCTCCGATCATATTTCAAAATAAAGATCATTTTTTCTTATGTCTCTGTGTCTTTATTTTTTACTTTTAACCCCTTGTGAACTGGTAAGGGGTCCATGACCCCTATACCAGTTCACAAGGCTGGGAGGATGGCAAGTCACCTGCGACTAGCAGGTGACTTGCCATTAACCCCCGGCACCCCCATTACCTGCCTCCCCAAAGCCCAGGGGGGAAGAAGAAGAGCCCGGGCCCACGGGCTATGCGGGCTTGTAGCCTGCAGGGCCAGGGGCTACAAAACCTGGCCCCTGCGCCCTGTTTCTACAAGCCCTGCATAGCTGGTCCCCCGGGCTGGTTACTTTGGGTAAGGGGGACCCCATGTAATTTTTTTTTTTTTTTTTAGGGTTTTTAACCATTAAAAATCCCCCCCAAAAGTCGTTTTATTTTAAATTAACCCTTTATGTTCTGTCATCTAGCAGCTATAAAAGGCTTCCAGCAGATGAGCAGAAGCCAGTGATTGCCGAGGGACACAGTGCTCCAGGATGGATGGGAGGTAATTATTAAAAAAATAAAAAATAATAATAAAATTTTTTTTTCTCTTTGTGGGTGTCTGTAATATTTTTTACATTTAACCCCTTGTGAACTAGTAAGGGGACCATGACCCCTATACCAGTTCACAAGGCTGGGGGGATGGTGACTAGCGACTAGCGGGTGACTTGCCATTACCCCCGGCACCCCCATTACATGCCTCCCCAAAGTTCGGGGGGGACAGAAGAGCCCGGGCCCACGGGCTATGTGGGCTTGTAGCCTGCAGGGCCAGGGGCCACAAAAGCTGGCCCCTGCGCCCTGTTTCTACAAGCCCTGCATAGCTGGTCCCGGGCTGGTTACTTTGGGTAAGGGGGACCCCATGTCAATTTTTTTCTTTATTTTTAAGGGTTTTTAACCCTTAAAAATCCCCCCAAAAATGGGGTCCCCCCCGGGAGGGGGGACTCTATGTAATTTTTTTTTCTCAATTTAGCCCCTTTGTAGTGTGGATGGTAGTCGTATTTTATTTGTAAATGTTATAAAGTACTTTTTTCAGTTAGGGGGGTCTCCTGGGCAGAAACGGGGGGCTACCGATAAATATGTGGTACCGTTCTAATCGTTAGAAATGGGGATTTCACATGCAATATGGTTTTCCTTAATAAAATACATTTTTTATTTAAAATAAAGGAGTCAATTTTCTAAAAAAAGTTTTTATTTATTTATTTTTTTTACTTAATGATATTGTAAAAAACAAAATAACATTTACAAACAAGACATTTCATGTTAAAGCCTAAACTCTGCTGCAAAAAATATATATATATATAATTTTCCTGAAAATTCCAGCAAAAATGGCACAAAACATGGCGCAAAATGGGGAAAAATGACCTGTCAACAGAGGGTGACAAAATCTCAAGTAGGCTGGCAATTAAAAGGGTTAAAAGTAGCTATGCATGTTGGATATTGTTCTGTTCGGGGGACCTTGCGCTTTCAGACTTAGCTTGTTTTTTCTGGTTTGCATATTTATATTTTAGGTGTTTTTAATTCAGCTTTTTTATACATTTTTTAGGAAAACCCTGCGCAACCAAAGAATTCTTTGAGGGATTAATTCCAGAAAGATGAGCCCACTACAACAAGTTGGGTACGCTTAGAAAGCTTAACATGTGTACTTTCAGGGAATTTATGGTTTATGGGGGATATTCCAAATGTAAAGGGTTGTTTTGGTTGAAAAATCGCAAGGTGCGCACTTTGTCTGCAGAGCTGAAATTTTCGAATAAAATTACCGTTATGCGCATGCCTTACTTTGGGGTGTTTGGCAACTCCTTTGACAGTAGCTATGTATGCTGGGTATTGTTCTGTTCAGGGGATGTTGCTTTTTCAGATTAAACTTGTTTTTTCTTGTTTGTATATAGTTTTCTTAGGAAAATGTGGCTTTGATTCTGCTTTTTTATCCTTTTTTTAGGGAAACTCTTTGCAACCAAAGAATATATTGAGGGATTACTTCCAGAAAACTATGGCCACATCAACAAGCCTGGTACACCTAGAAAGCTTGAGGTGTGTACTTCCAGAGAATATATAGTTTATTGGGGGTATTTCAAATGTAAAAGGTTGTTTTTCTGGAAAAACTGCAAGGTGCGCATAGCGCATAGCATAGTTGTATTTTATCTGAAAATCTCCTAAAGCGCTGTTTCAGTTTGGGGGAGTCTCCTGGACAGGAAAGGGTGTCTACCAATACATATGTGGTATCGCTGTAACCAGGAGAAATTGGGATTTCACACGCAATAAGATTTTATTGACAAACTTACATTTTTTATTACAAAAAAACACTACAAATTGTAAAAAATAGTTTTTTTTTTATTTTTTTGCACATATTTCACCCAAACATAGTGAGAATACACCAAAAAATGACAAACAAGGCATTTCATGTTAAAGTCTAGACTCTGCACTGAAAAAATATATATATAATTTTCAAAAATCACATTTGAACATGGGGAGCGCATAATAGTGCAAAATAGTCTGGCAACAAAGGGTGACAAAAACTCCAGGTAGGCTGGCACTTAAAGGGTTAAGAGTTAAAACCCCTTGAAAATCCCCATAAAATGGTGTGGGGTCCCCTCTATCTAGCATTTACCTAGTAAATTTAGAGATATACATATATTAGAGCTTTTAAATTGCCTTATACATTTAAGGGCTGCAAATATATTTGATTTTTTAGCAAAATTAAACCCAAGCAAATCACTTAGACTAGAAAATAATGAAACAAATACTTGTAATTTCAATTGATATATTTAACTGACCAGTTATAAATTTCCACATTATAGTCTGCTATAATTTACCATAGTAATGAGCCCCCTTTGGCAACCTGAGATCTGCACATAAACAAATACTTTTACTCCTACCACTGTATTCCCCACTACAGCTTATCTATAGCAAGTGCTCTTAGGTTGTAAATATATGCTCCATCATAGAAAATCTGCCTTTTAGGTGGTAGTGCTTCTGCTTTTACTCTTGCTGCTGTATTTTGCATTCATTTTAGACCTCTAATTTATGTTTGGATCCCCTCCTAGAGAATTTTGCCCTCTACTAACACTAATTTTCTTAGAAAGCCGTCTATGGGGGCATTCTGTCATAACTCTTGACACATTATATGCATTTATTATAATTATTGCTTAGACTAAGTCAAGTTGACATCTCATCTCTTGTTTTGAGATTCTTTATTCAATAAATGTTTTAAAAAAGCAAATCAGACATAGCAGTGAGCATGTCTTACTATAATACATAGGGAAAATGTAAGTTCAAAATTCAATTGGTCTGGCCAGGGTCAATTTGGTGAGGGGGTTGTTCATGATCAGCTATCTCTTGCTTTAATATTCACTTTATAGTGCTTTGCGATTGAAGTGTTTACAGTTTCATGCACCACTCACCACAGAGATAAAGGAAATGGAGAGAGATAGGTGTGGAAAACAGAAAGGGAAGAAGAAAATGATAATGCAAGTGGGAGAAAATAATAGTATAGATGGGGATTGGAAGCGATGGAGACGGGGAGGGAGTTGGCATCTGAAAGGCTTAGCACGGAGAGGGTGGTACTCAGGGGGTGGGTCACCTCTGCCCAGTGACTGGCATCTTATGGGTAGGGGAGTGTATGTGGCTTTCTAAGTAACTAGCACATTTTTGTAATCCATGGATTCCTGGAACAACAACCATGGTAGCCAAATATTTCCACAGATTTTGTCCTGGTCATTTAGGGACGCAATAAATACCACCATCTCCTTTACATGTGATATCTCATCATGCCAGTTTTGCGGCGCGAGGATATGTTGTTGTTTCCAATGTTTTGGGATAGTGAGTTTGGCAGCATTTACTTAGTGGATCAATGTGTTTTTTTCTTGCATTTTTCATTTAGGATACTGTTTGAATGCAAAAGAAGGAAAGCTGCGTCTTTAGGGAACTGGTAATTTGTTATAGATTATGTTGTGGCTATTACTGTTTCCCAGTAGCTCTGGAGTATAGGGCAGGTCCAAAAAATATGAAGTAGTAGAACAACATTTCCAACAGTTGGGTGATGTGTAGTTAAATATCTTATTGAGCAAGACTAGGGTATAGTACCCATGGGTCTCATTTTTTGTGTGAGAAATTAAACCTCTTCTCTTTTTAATTAGCAAAATATGCCCTTTAAGGTTGCCATTGTAATATTTATGTGAAAAAGGATTGCTAAATGTGTTTAAACAACTTGAAAATATGAGTCTTACTAAAATTTTTACAGTTTTGCAACATCACATGAGCCACGCAATACATCATCCTGTCTTATTCCTATCTATCTGTCACCTTTGTTTCCTCTTCAAAATTCTCAAACAACATAAATTTCTTTCATCTTTTTGCATCCAGAATGAGCAAAATATATTTGCCTTGTCAGCGCACATATCTATTAAGATAAGTTGACTCTCAACGGAAAACTTTTAGTGGCTCTAATGCAATGTATCATTCACGTGATAAATAAGAGAGACTACTGGTGAAGAAAAGATTTACAGTTTTCAATAAGTTTAAAATGTTCCTCCAAGGATAGAGGTTATTTGTATCATGGGTTTGAAATATTAGCACTCATCTAGACTAAGTAGTCTTCTGGGGCTTTTCTAATATTCACTTTCATAGAAGATGAGCTGGTGCTGTTGGGATGCCTGCTAAAACTTAACGGTGAATAGATCTGTTATTTATGTCACCTGTAAGTGGTGAAAATGCGAACACAGCTGAATAGATGTAACAAAACAAGCAGATGATACAAGCAGATAACAGTATAACATTCTTTATATTGATATATGATTTTATCAGCAGGCAGCCAATTAATAAAAAAAATTGTAAGGAATGTCAGAAGTGAAACACCACACTGCCAAGATCAGAGTTGCTATAATTATTTTTTGCTGTGTCGCATTTCCCAAAATTCCTCATTTCTCTTGTGCTCTGTCAGGAAAGAACAGGCAATCAATAATGTATGGATGATGGGTCCAAAAGGTTACAGCTAAAATGGTTGGAAAAGTAACTTAGTGGCTAAGTTAATGAAATGTAAGATAGTATTGTGATGTATATATATATAAAGGAACACGTTTTCTTTGGTGAAGTAAGACTATATGGCCCCGACCATAAGGCGCACTTAGGGTTTAGAGGAGAAAAACAAGAAAAAAAATATTCTGAATTAAATGGTGTGCTAAAATACCCTACCCCCAAGAACCCCATAACAATCAATGTGCAGAATCCCCCCAATCTCTTTATAACAGGCAGTGCACAGAACCCCTCCAATCACCCCAGAATAGGCAGCATGCAGAATCACCCACCAATCTCTCCATAACAGGCAGTGTGCATGATATTCTCCCCCCCCCAAACACCCCATGACAGGGAGTGAGAAGAATCCCCCCCCCCCCAAATCAGGCAGTGTGGAAGAATCCCCCCAATCACCCCATAACAAGCAGTGTGCAGAATCCTGCCAATCTCCCCATAACAGACAGTGTACAGACCCCCCCCCCAATCACCACATAACAGGCAATGTGCAGAATCTCCTAATTACTCTATAACAGGCAGTACATGATACTTTTTGTTTACTAATGCTTTAGCAGCACTCCTTACATAGCCGTTAAAAAACAACACTCTTTCAACAGATTTTTATTGAATATACTATGCTGTACTGTACTGCAAGGCATACAGAGTTCAAGCATATATAAGGGTATATATCTGAACATAATACCCCATAACAGGTAGTGTTCCTGTTATGGTAGATTTTACTATTTTACTTAGCCACGCTACTTTTGTCTTTACTGTTGCTTTAGCAGCACTACTTTCTTAGCAATTACAAAACTAGATACAGAAAAGCCAGCAGCTCACCTAGGGTAGCATTAGGTTGGATATACAGCACTTTCTTACTAGTGTCTCCTTGATGCAATGCTATATGAGGTTCATTGTGTGTGCTTTCTGTAAAGAGAAACCTTCAAGTGGGTTGTCCAGGATCAGATTCAGAATCACTTTTATTCACCATCAACAATATACAAGGAAATCACTTTGGATAGAGGCAGATGAGTGTTTTGGTAATTATAACAGGTATGCGATGGGGAAAGGGAGCCGAAGCATATTGTATATAGTATATATAGTAATATATAAGTTAAAGTTAAAAATAAAGTCAGAGGGGGAGCCTCATTCATTAAGCATCAGCGCCTTTTAATATCACTGCGCCAAAATGTTTGCCTCAGCACCACACAGTGTGTGATTTAACATACATAAAACAGGAAGTGCAAGTGTGACCGCCAGCCTGCATTTAATTTATCACGAGCGTCACATAGATTGCAGGGCCTGGCGCTCTTGTTTAAGCTGTGCCTGTTTGTAATGGCGCTGTAGGTTAAGATCCCATAGAGCACAATGGGCAGATCTGTATTGAAGGGTTTTATGCTTACTAATAATATTAGACACATTTGTTTTGTAAAGAACTTGCAATGTGAAACACAGGACATAGAGGGCATTTTATATTTAACTTGCAAAGTATTTCATCATGCATTTTTTTGCTAACCAACTAAAACGCACTGTCAGGTTTGTTCCCTTTGTCTATATGACAGTTTGTCCCCTTTGTCCCTCAGCAGTGATATCCTGTAGGTGTAATGATGAAACACCAATAAACGCTGAAATAATACAGTGGCAATCTTTTCAGCTTGGCAAAAATTAATAAATACCATGTGTGCAGTCCCAGAAAGACATCAGTACAAAGTGGTACTCACTGGCAGTGGTATAATCTGGATTCGGATCCAACAGGCAACTGCTATGCAGGCAAAATTATGCCAAATGGTGCATTTCTTTAATAACGCCCTTAATATCAATAGTCACTGTTTTATATGGATAAATTTGAAGCAGATGATCGTTTATGGCTTTTGTGGCTCTTGGAAAGACGCATTTTGTAGCCTGCTTGTTTTGCATGCTTGAATCTTAAAATGGCTTCCTGAGGGCAATAGTTGGAAGATAGAATTTTCCAGGTGAGAGGCATCCACAATTATCTTTTTTGCCCTCAATGTAATTCTACTTTCATAAATGGCTTTTATAGATGTAAGTGGGAGGACAATAATTTTCTTTGGTGTTTTGATGCCCCTTTTTGGATGACACGCAGATTCTTGGGCGGGCCAAACCTTTTTACCTGTTTAAAGAAAGCCCTTGTTGTGCCTTTTTTGGTGTTTGCTTCCCATTTAAGTCTTCTTGATACTACATTTCCAAGAAATTTGCTCTTCTTAACCATCCTGACTTGTTCACTTCCGATATTCAAAGGTGTGTGTGTGTGTGTGTGTGTGTGTGTGGGGGGGGGGGGGGGCGATGTCGCCTATGCCTGGAATCCACCACCATTTCCACAGTTTTTGTGATATTTAGAGCCAGATTATGCTATGTGCACCATTCAGTAATCCTCTCTACTTCACTGCTATAATCTTCCTCCGTATCTTCCTTGATGAGACCAATACTGTAGTGGTAGTGTCATCCGCAAATTGCAGTTATTTCAGAATTTGCAGTCCGAGACTACTCAGATTCCTTTTCAATTGTAAGAGGAGAGTAGTAGTCCTTTACCGATTCCATCAATGGAAATTCTACTTTTGGTTGACATTTTTTCTTTCAACAAATTTTTACGGAATATATTAAGGCATAGAGAGATCAAACAATATAAGGGTTTACATCTGAGGATAACAAAATTATATAAATATAACACATTATATTAACTTTTTAGAGGTAGAAAGCAGCCAAAAATGTAAAGGAAATACTCAAATGTACATTTTGATATGAGAAATCTAAATTATAGGGATTCATTCAGAATGATATACTTCGTTTATCGGTTCCATATCGTTTTGGAAATCAGTCTGCTTATCTAGTAAGATCAAGGTCGAATTCTAATTAGTTTTGTAATGGTTAAAAAGAAATTCACTAGTTTGCATTCATATGTAGCAATGCCATACATCTTCCTCCCAGGAAATATTTTTATTTTTTATTCCCAAGTAAAAAATAAATAAAATTATATATTTGAATCTATAATCTTTTAGCTTTAGAACAATCTCAAACGGTATGAAGTAAGGGGCTCAGCCTCCACAATCCCTAAAAAAATTCAGACGAGGAATCAGGAATATAGTTTGCTGTTTTATCAGGTGTAAGATACCATCTAAATTGTATTGCCTGCAGGAGAATTTCCGTCCCCTTCTGCCCTTTGAACTGGTATAGGGTTCCCAATAAGCGAACTTGTTATGAATTTGACTAGTACAATTTGATGAATTGCACCTTGAAATTTGTAATTGTCTGAATCAAATTTTTAACACTGCTAAAAAATAAAAACAAGCTTACCTCCATCCTCATTTATGTGGAACTCAGTCTTCAGTGGGACGGGAGGACAGGGATGCTCCGCCATTCACCAGACTTCAGCCTCTCACTCCCTGCCACAGGTAGGGGGTATTTATAGGCGAGAGTGAGCCGGCTCTACCAGCCATCTCACTCCTCACCTATTAATATCAGCCTCTCACTCCCTGCCACAGGTAGGGGGTATTTATAGGCGAGAGTGAGCCGGCTCTAGCAGCCATCTCACTCCTCACCTATTAATATTCCCTCCTTGTGGTGGAGAGTGGGGTGGCAGGACCCCAATATGGGACAGAGAATTTGAATCCTCCACTCGGCTGCAATGGAGGAGGAGTATGCTATACACAAAGCAGGTAGGGAGCAGGGAGAAGCAATAGGCGCTGTCCTTATTTTTCGTTGACTGCCCATCGCTGTACCCAGGAGCAGGGGAACCAGTGTGCAGGTAATTGACAGTGAAAAATTCGATCAGCATGAATCAAAAAGAAATTTGGATTTGTGCCACATTGATTTGTCCCTGAAATTCAGAGCGAATTCCGATTTGTACAAATTGGTTCGCTCATCTCTAGTCCTTTAAAGTGGACCAATCATCAGGATTTCAACTATCCTGGCGTTTGGTCCCTGCCCCAGAGGCATTCTGATGTAGAATGTGAAACCCCCCCAGATTGCCCACTTTCACTTATCTTTCTCCGTTTCCATGGTGCATGTGCAGACGCTCATCCAATCAGCACTTTATGTGTCGCATACTAAGACACGGCATAAAGAAACTGATTTGAAATTTGTGCCTGCATAGGCACGCTGGTGGCCACATCCCCAGCTCCGCTGTGGATTTTGCGCTCACGATTGTCTGGCCTAGCTGAATGACTGGGCGAGAGGAGTGCGCACAGCTGCAGAGAAGCCAGGGGCACAGCTTTTAGTGAAGAAAGCATCGCTGGAGCCCCGGGATCAGGTAAGATTCCCAACACCCCGTGGGACAGACTATCAGCTGGTCCTGGAATATTTTAGATTCCAGGCTAGCTGCAGGGGGTGATTGGTCCACTTTAATCAAGTCTAATTTTACACCAATATTCACCCCCTTTCTCACTATCCAGCACCAAACAGTGTCTTCATTCATACAACGGTGTCCCACACCAGCCTACAGATTTTTGTCCACTTCTTCAGTGGGACAGAGGACACTGTCTTGCATTGGGCATCCCACATCTCTCTCCCAGCTGCAAGGAGGGGCTATTTATAGGTGGGGGTGAGGTTGCCGGGAAAGCATCCCATGACCCCATGTGCCATTTTCAGATTTTAATCAGATCTTCATGTAAAATTTTGCACATCTGGCCTTGCTGGAGGTGTGTTCTAAAGGCCATGCTGTAAGGCCCAAAAGAGGAGACGCAACAATGTCACAATCCTGTCCCCAACCACCTCAGCCATAGTAATAGAGACAGGTGGCAAAACCTCTATTTTTTATTATATTCCTTCACTACAATATTATTAAGTGACCTGAAAAGCTTAAGTTACATAACGATTCCTGATGAGCTCCTTTAGACACACTGTACAATAGAATAGATAATTGTCTCACCACAAAAGCTTGCCATCTCACGATACATATCACAATACAACTAGCCAAGAGAAAAGGTAAGAATCAACACATCTACAGATTTATTCCAATATACCTTTTATATAAACTTTTCATTGTCTCTGAAGAAGGTTTACATACTTTTTACTTACTCTGGCTGACTACACTCTAGAATTCTTAAGAGTTGAACATCTTAAACCCTTGCAGCACAAGCTAAGCTACTGGTAGATTTTTACTTGTGAACACTTTTGAAGGCTACATAAGTGCGATACAGAACCCTGATTGAGATAAGGTAAAGGGCTTACTGCGCCTGCAGTTTCCAGGATTCAGCCAGTGCCAAATCCTAGCCTCCTCTACTACTGTCATTTTATTTATTATGACCAGCAGGATGTCCTAACTGACAAAACAATGGCTTCCACAATCACAAATGTACTTTGGCTGGCAAGGTCACATTACAGGGGAGGCATGACCAAGTTATTTGTATTGCTGTAGAAAACAAATATAAAAACAAATACATTTCTTGGCCAAATACATCAACAGCAAGATACATTAAATAACATCAAAAACATAAAACATGAGACCTGACATGTTAAGTACTTTTTATGGGGTATAATGTACCACATTTTTCTCCCCATAAGACACACTTTTCCCCCCAAAAGTGATTGGTCAGTGCATCTTATCAGGCGAATGTACCAAAAAAAAGCAAACTTACATGAGCCTCACTCCCATGCTGCTGCCATTGGGAGGTCAGTCAATTGTGGAGCGGGGGGCAGGCAGGCAGGGTAAATGGACCCTGGCCACTGTACCTGCTCCAACTGCCACCGCTGCTTTTCGGGCCAGCGCGTGCACACACTTGGGCCCAGTGCAGCTGGTGGGCGTGGCCTGTGTCCCTGTCCATTGAGGGCAATGGACGCAGACGCAGGCCATGCAAACCTGCTGTATGGGACACAAGTATGCGTATACCAGCCTGAGAAGCGGCAGTGGCAGTCAGAGCAGGGACAGAGGGCAGAGTTCCTTTACTCTGTCCTCCAGCCGCTCCTCGGGCGTGCGGCTTATATGAGTTGATTTTTTTGATCAGCAACCTGGGTAGGGGGGCTGACTCTGCTACACTGCTTATGGTAATGGGAGGGGGAAATGCCACACTGCTTATGGGAATGGGAGGGGGGTTATGCCACACTGTCTATGGGAAATGGGGGGGGGGGATGCCAAACTGCCTATAGGAATGGGAAGGGGAGATGCCACACTGCCTATGGGAATAGGAGAGGGCTGCCACTCTGCCTATGGGGAATGGGATGGAGGAAGATGCCACACTGCCTGTAAATGGGGGTTTCTGCACCTTGCCTATTATTTGGTTCTTGGGGGAACATTGTTTTAGCACAACATTTGATTCAGATCAGAATTTTTTTTATTATTTTCCTCCTCCAAATCCTAGGTACATCTTATGGGTGGGTGCATTTTATATGATGAAAAATACCGTAGATGATGTTTAAAATCAACATATATTTTCTTTATTGAGTAGCTGGTTGACCAATTTTGGAATCTTGAGATACCCTCTTAAGCCTGTATGAAGCAGTTGAAGCGGTGTATGTCCTCATGTTACAAATGAGTAAGCTTTTCATATGAAAACATGTTCCCTTAAGTTCTGTGTAGTTTTTATACTGTTCTAAATAAGGATATTTATATCGTTCACAAAATATGGTTTAGAGTATACTTCTAATAATAAATCTGTCACAGGGACATGTCAATGGCTTTTAGACAAGTTTAAAGGTTACTATGTTTAATATCGTTTTTCCTAAAATTTTTATTGAAGTTGACCCCTTTGCTGGAAATGGACTTGTGTTGTGTAAGGGCTGAATGCAATTTAATGGCTTGTGTATACTGTTTCTCTCAGGATTTGAACTATGCAATTGATGTATACCCCTGTCTGATTGTAAGCTGGTTTTTATTTGTTTCTGGCCTTACATGGACTTATTTACGGTATGATATTCTATAACATGTGGGGAAATGCATTTCCAAAGACAAATCTTTTTTTTTATAGCATGTAAGGCTGAATAAAGACTTTAGTCCATCCAGTTCAGCCTGTTTATCTCCTTCCAGTGGTCTAGTAGCTATAGCTGTAAATGTTATTACATGCCAGGAAGGCATCCAGGCCACTTTTGAATATTTTTACTGTATCCTTCATAACTGCCTCCTCTGGCAGCGAGTTCCATAGTCTCACAGCTCCTACATAGAAGAATCCTCTCTTGTGTTGGTGGAGAAAGCCCCTTTCCTCTAACCTTAGTGGATGCCCTTGGGTTATGGTTGCACTCCATTTTAACTTAGTTGCCCTCTTTTGAGTGCACTTCAGTACAGATATGTCATTCTTATGCACAGGTGCCCAGAACTGTACAGAGTACTCTACATGGGGTCTGACCAGTGACTTGTACAGGGGTAAAATGGTGCATCAAGAGGAGCCCCTATGCCCCTCTTGATGCGCCCCATGATCCTGTTTGCTTTGGCAGCTGCTGCCTGGCATTGATTACTACAGTTAAGTTTATTGTTAATTAAAACCTCTAGGTCATTTTCCTTTGTAGTTTTACCAAGCATTTATTTATTTAGTGTGTAACCATGGCACAAATTTCCCCTTTCCATGTAAATAACTTTACATTTATCTGTTGTCAGGACCTGGGGCCAACAGCAATGATTCTGAAGACAATTCTTAGTCAAATAATAAGCGATTTATTGAAAACAAAGTCCAACAGGCAAAAGCTCTTAACTTCAGAGAATAATGCAGGATACAATGCAGTACAGCAAGCGGTTACCTCAACAACTTTAGCAATGTCCAGTGTATGATAATTACAGCGTATTGCAAGTCCTTGATATCACAGGTCCTCTTTCGGGGAATACAAGTCCAGGCTGTTAATCCATAGGTTTCAAGAACAGATAACACATAATGTTCTTCAGATGCAATCCAGCACTGTCAGTATTGGGAGCAGCAGGACACGGCTCCTCATCCCAGTCTCTCCATCTCCACACTGGAAGCCTCAGCGGCTCCTTTTATTAGGCTTCCTTTGCAATTAGCCTCTGGGAGTAGGGGAAAAGCCCGTAGAGGACTGGGAATGTGGACTGGGGTCCTGTAAACCCGGCATGGATCGTGCCTGATTGAGAAAACCAAGGGAGAAATAGACACCATCCAGCACTTTTCCATACACTTTACCACACTGTGTTATACTTCATTTGCCATTTAACTGCCCATGCTTCCAATTTATCTAAATCTGTTTGTAGCTGCCTGGTGCCATTTTTGCGTTAATTACTTTACACAGCTTTGTATCATCTGAAAGACTGAGACTTTACTGTTTAATACGTACTCTATGTGATTAATATATATTGAAGAGAATTGGTCCCAGAACTGATCCTTGTGGTACTCCGCTAGTAAAGGTGACCCAATCTGAGTATGTGCCATTGATAACCACCATCTGCTTCTGATAATTAAGCCAATTTCTGACCCATGTGCATTTGTTTTCTCCCAGGGGGAGTGATTTGGAGGAATATATTGATTCCAGTTAAGTCAAGTTTTTGCCCAATGTTTTGTCTCTGATGTTCTCTTTAGCTTGTTTGTGCTTAGTAGTAGTTTAACTTTTTTTATTGTGTTCGGTAAACCTTGTGATCTAATATTCACATTTTTGTTGTTTGGACCTTATTTTTTGTGCCTTTTGAAACCTTTTTTCCTTTTTTTTTGTAGAAACCCAAACCAAAAAAAAAGGGTTCAATCCGTGAAAAAGAACTTGTGGCTGACACTTTCATTGCTCATAAACATGCAGGACCCTGCCTGCCAATGTTCCCTCTAAGGCTTGGAAGTTGCTGAGCGGGGGGGTTTAGGGAGCTGGGCGACGCTCCATCAAAGCTGGAAGATCTGAAAGGGTAGCGAATAAGCTGCAGTCTAGATGGCATAACACTTTATCACCGAATATGACTATGACATCAAAATTAGGGTTTTGTGCCGGCACAAAAAGATTAGTCTTTATAGGGAATTTACAAAACGTGCTGATATTTAGGAGTTATCCCAGGAATAAATTGCTGCGATTTTGCAGCACTGGATGAAATTTGGGGAAATGCAGTGTTTTTAATGTGTTGGCCTTGTATACTGTTTGTTATGTCTTTTGTTTTTTTGATCAATTTTGACTCTTAATAAATGAAATTGAACTGGATTTTGAATCTGATTGTGTTTGGTGCTTCTGTTGTTTAGGCCTTTGGGTTGTGTCCCATGAGCCTAATTTTGATGTAGGGCTTTCATTTTTACAGTGTAGCACAGTCTTATTAATTGTGTGCGGTGCACCACTTTTGTTGAATATGACTATGAAATATATGACTGTACTAATCTGTGGAAACAGCCCCTCTGCTTAAACAACTGATCCCCCAGATCATTCAGTAACTGCCAAGCCTCAGCTTTTTCTTGTAGATGCAACTGCATCACATGCCACATAGGGCCCCACACAGCTGTCCTAGGGCAAGAGGCTGACAACTTCCACACGATGTCCATCCCCCCAACATGCTGCTCAGCTTTACTTCACAACATGTATAAAGCAGCATACCAAGGAAATGCACCAACCAGACATCCAGAGACACATTGTCCAATGATCCCCACCAGTGCCCCTCTCTTCCATTACACTCACCTCATCTGGATCTGGAAAGAAGGTGAGTTTCTGGCCGACCTGGGGGGTTTCACATAGAGGCGCATCCTGATTCTGGATGCCCCGGGGGAAGGAATCTAGATAAGATTCCAGGGCAGTCAGAGCATGGGTTTTGGTCCACTTTAAGTCTGAAAGACTGGTGGGGCTTGGTGTACCTTGTTATGTGATATCCTGAAGGGGGAAGCTTGGCTGTGTGAAACCCCCCCAGATCGCATGGTTCACAGCTTCCACCTCAACGCTTCTACCAGTGCCACTGCTGCATCCCCTGCATACCTGTAGCTAGGTGCAATCCCACATCAGGCATTTCTGAGTGGTCAGCACAGTCATGCCCACAGCTAGAGGGGGGGTGCAGCCAGCAGTGCTCGCACCATTCAGATTTACTTGTCACACCGGTGTCACTGCAGCAAAGTAAATCTAAATGGAATGAGTTCCCTGAGTGGTTGAGAACCCTGGGTATGTGCCGTGGAAATGGGGAGAAGGTGGATAGAAAGGATAAATGTTGGTTGTATGGTTCCACATACTGGCTGCATAGGGCATCCCAAATCAGGGACCCGCTAATAATGGGTAATGGTTCTTTGCACAGAGAAATTCACTTATGGATTGTGGAGGTGGTGAGTATTACGCTTGCAGGGTGACTTTATGCAGAGGGGTGTGCAGATTTGAGATGCCTTATGTTGCTAGTGTAAGGCACTGTAAAGTCTAGGTTCAGTTTAGCTCCTATTTAACTATTGGCAAAATAAAAAGTCTTCAAGAAAAATCAGAAAGTATGGATTTACTGACACATAATCTGAGCTAATGTTTGGGACTGGACACATGGAACATGAGCTTCTGTAGCAATGTTAGATTGGCTGGGATAGAAAGAGAGCACTCCTGAAAGTTTCATCTGCCTGCAACTTTACACTGCAGTTTCAAAAGGCAGTATTGGACTTCACTCCCCCTCTCTTACTAACCTCACATGTGGATAGAGTCCCTGGGCATCCATTTCTCCTTCACCTCGGCAGCCAGTAGATGCCTTGTGACACACGTCTGTGAATGTATGGGGTCTTAAATGTTGACTGTGTGTTCTGCTTTCCTAGCAAGAAAAATTAAAGGCGCAAATTGGCGCAATGGCGAACGCTAGTGCGCAAATTGACATTAAAACAAAAGCGAATCCCGCTTTGGCTCTCCAAATAGTGTGCACAAACTCACCAGCACACCAACCATGAATTGACCCTCATGAGTATGTGTGTATGAAAAAAGCTTTATTCAATGAGTCTCTTCTCTCTGTCAATCCAGTCCAGTCAATTTTCACTCCTAACTGTTTAAAGTGGGCCAACAGTCAAAAATAACAAACCAGACCAAGGCAACAAACAGTGCTCATATGCATCCCTCCCCAGGGCAATTTAGATAATCTACCTTTTTCTTACTCCTGCTGTGGTAAATTTTAAAAACAAAAAAGCATCTCATGTATTTGCAGGCTATCTGCAAACAGGAAGTGCTGCTGGGCTTCCTGTTACTGTCCATTGTGCGTTAAGTCAGAATCCAGGCAGCAGCATGGCTGAGATGCAGGGAAAGGAGGCTCCAAAATGGCTGCTACCACTAGAAAATCTGTGAGGTGGCGTTTCACCTTTGAGTGGATGCAGGAGCAAATGTAACTGCTAAAAATGATTTAGTATCATGCATGCAGACGGGGAAATTGAGTTTTGGGAAGTTTTCTTTTCCAACTGTGCCAGGCTGTTGGTCCAGCACCTGTATCACATACCAACCCATAACAGCTGCTCTGCTACCTAAATCAGCTGCCATTCCTCATAAAATCAGCACAGAGCCTTATTTACAACAGCTATGCTATGAATTTATGAAGAGAAAACTATTTTTTTTTTCTTTAATGTAATTTTATACTTAGCCTCATCTATTTAAACATTCACTCACATATGTACTGTGTATGTACATGTATGTACTATGTACATGAAGGCCATGAGGTGGTGGAAATGGCTCAAACTCTCCATGCCTGATTTTTATGCAAGCAAAACGGTGCCTTTTTATAATGTAAATAGTTAATTATTATTTTTGGTTTATCTCATGTTAATACGGCAATATGTGAAACTTTTAAACAATGTTATATTTTGTAGTTTTATACAAATAAAGAATTGTATTATTGTATGAATAAACAAAGTTACTACTTTACATATGTTGGCTTTTATTTATAAGCTTGTTTGTGTAAGCCATTATGGGCCATTCTTTTTTGTTAGGAGCTTCCAATCCTGTAGGCAAACTTAAATAAACACCTGCAGACAAAAATGAATACAAAAAGTTTATTGGTTGCCAGACAGATTTAGATCCAGAAATGGATTGCTCAAGGTATCAGGGGGTAAGTGGGGAGTCGATACAGATGAGTGGTGGGATATTTGGGGGTTGTGAACTATTTGCGGAGAAGGAAAAAGGTTTGAAAATGCAGGGTAAGCTGGATTTGCGGCCTGAGGCATGAACACATGTTGCATTAACAACATATACAATAGTTTTAAAATCCTGGGTTAAGACAAGATTGGTGTTCTTTTGCTCATTAAACAGCTACTCTGCATTTTTGTTATTCTTAACAAATAAACCATGGAGCTGCCTGCTGCAACATGTAGTTGACTCAGCAAACAGGTGGGCTGTTACAGCGCCACCTACTATTTCACACATAACTGGCTGATGCTGCTGGTTCATTTTACTTTCTACAAGCCCTCTCTGTAGGTCAGCTAATTGTCCATCGCTAGCGGAAGCTGGTCTCTCTGGATGTGCCATTTGCTTAGTTACTGTCATGTAGCTTTGATATAATCTCTCACCTAAATTAGATGTGCTGATGACCTCTGTCGGCTGAAATGTTCAGATATGTCATTTGTAGCCTGTACAAAAAACAAATAAAGAACATTACAACGTGAGCTATACTTAAAACAATAGATGTGCCTTTGTAAGGTAATATCATGTAGCCAACATTGGTATAAAAGCAGAAACTATTTTTGTCAAATTTAACCAGAAACTCTGCACGCACCAAGACATAACCACTGTTAAAAAATCAATTTGACCTAGAATTGGTAAGCATTTTTTACCTCAGTTACTGTAGGCATAGCACCCTGGTTTGTATGAAAAAAAGAGGTGAAAGTCCTGGTATTATTGGCTGGCATGAATAGCTATGATGTTGATTATTAAAAATAATTAAAAATCAAAAACTTCATTCCGTGGAGCTACATTACTGTCTTCTATTTCTCCTGATCTATGTCACTGTCATCCACATGTGAGTTCAGATACACAACACTAACTTCCTTGACAATATCAAAGTTAGTTTCCATCTTAGTACAATATACAATACAATATACAATACATTATACACACACACTTGTTACCTGGTACAAAGTTGTGAACCTTCTTTGATCCATTATGTGCCAAGGAGTTTCTTAATTACGTTCCAGTTGTTGTTACAAATAAATGTAGTCAGCAAGCACACATGTTTCGGGCATAGGACACTATGCAAGCTTCAAATATACATGCCAATAAGGCCCTCATAGATTTGATTCACAGCGACAGTAGCACTGCTGTCACTTATGAAAGAAACACAGATATAAAAGAGTCAGAATTTACCGGACCTTTAATACCAATAGCTACAAGCTATACAACAAGGATGATCATTAGGTCTCACTCCTATGTGTAGGCACATGTTTGAGAAATCTAAGGAATGGGAAGTAATATGCACTGTTGGCTCCCTAACCTCCTGCTCCAAATCCACATCCATGGGCAAGCGTTCCTCATCCTCCTCCTTCTGTGGCTGAAAAAAATTCAGTATTGACAGATATGTTACCAGTTTGGCAGATCTCAGAATCATCATTGTTACATTTTTCATGCAATTCATAATCTGTATACTTAGGCTTAGGGCCAGAGATAAGTCCTCTTTTTATATCCCTTTCTTTGGTCTTTTTTGTCCTGGGGTATTTCCAAAGTGACCATCATCCTTTTTGGTGCAGTCACCACTCCTTCTGTGTGGTGAAAAAAAATGTGTTCATCAATTTGTTGCCAAATTGCTACTTTCCCATCCTTGCCTATGGAATGTGCCCGATCTCCATAGCGGCTGTGCCAATTATCTCCTACCATTTCTCAGAGGGTCATGATTTCCTCCATGAGGTTTTTTTGCCATGTGTGATGTTTGTGAGGGTTCCATTTCACCACTTTCACAATGCCTCCAAGCTTTGGCATGAGTAGTGGTGACTTGACTATCACCAGAGGCTTTTTCTGCCTCAAATGTGGAAACCTTGGCCAGGAACTACAACTGGAGGGGGGCTCTGTGGTCTGCCCCAACCACGTGTGTTATGGACAATACTTTCCCCCTACAGATTGAGGGGCTACAGTTTTAGGCAAAGCATGCTCACGTCCTCAGCCAGACATCTTCATTTTCTCAAGCACTCCGAAGTCCACACACACAATCCGCAGATCCTGTTATATAAAAATTGGGTAGTCACTGTCCTCTTGCTGTACATCCTGGAGCATATCTCTAACTGTCCCTTGCATGTTTAGTGCCTTCCATGCATATGTCATGTGCACATGCATACATCACTTTGACATGCATAGCCATCGTTTCACATGCAAATGTTCCTATTGGTCAGGCATGCGCATGCACAACAGCTGCAAATCACAATGCATGTGCTAGCTCTGTGTGACCTCCGTCCGTGCATGCATTGGCACGCCAAAAATCTACACAAAAATTACAGCTTGGTACAAGGGGCAGCTGTCTGTGTGCTTGCTACTATGGCTTTGAGATATTTGTTTTGCTGCTTTATTGAGTCACATTGTGAACTGCTGCATTTGTTTGCCTGATAGTTTGCAAGTATAGTGCTGCTGTTCTTATGCCTGATAATTTGCATGTGAAGTGCTGGTGTTCTTTTGCCTGATAGCTCACATGTGAAGCAAAAGTGCTCCACATGTATGCTGGTGTTAATCTAGTGCCAGCTAGGTGAGTCTCACATAGCTGCCTCTCCAACCTTTAAGTGCTAGCTACATGAGGTCTTCTCTTCACCCAGGGGGCATCTGATTCCCCCTGGGGATTTTCTGGCTTCAGGGGAGGCCCCAAAAAAGCCTTCCCTTGCACTTCTGCCACTGACATTTACTCACCTGTGGCCTCGATCCCTCCCGCCAGGTCTCATGTTCACCAGGGGGGCCTCCGATCCCCCCATGCTCTTCCATGGGGAAAAGAGGGCCCAAAATAGGTGCTCTGTGCTACTTCCTCTGTCTACACCGCTAGCCCTGCCTTTTGGGAGAAAGGTGAATGACGTAATCCGTGATGTCATCCTGCACCCACCCAAAGACACTCAATAGTTCCAGGAGGAACAGTGATCACTGGAGGAAGGTTGAAGGGGTATGGGGCTGTGATCCCCTGCCTCCCCAGCCCCCCCTCCAGCGATAACCCAACATATGTCATTGGAGCTCTGTGGGACAGTATCACTGGGGGAAAGCAGAGGATTAACCCTTTCGCTGCCAGCCTACCTGCAGCTTTTGTCACCCTCTGTTGCCAGACCATGTTTCACTATTTTGCGCTACACATGTTCAACTGTGATTTTTGAAAGGATTTCCAGGGATTTCCCAGGAAAATTATATATAGTTTTTTTTCAACAGAATCTGTCCTCAACATGAAATGTCTTGTTTGGCCTTTTTTTAGTGTATTCTCAATACTTTTTGGCGAAATATGTGCAAAAAAAATAAAAAAAATAAATTTTTAGCAATTTGTAGTGTTTTTTTGTAATAAAAAATGTAAGTTTGTCAATAAAATTGCATTGCGTGCGAAACCCCAATTTCTACCGGTCACAGCAGTACCACATATGTATTGGTAGACACCCTTTCCTGCCCAGGAGACTCCCCCAAACTGAAAAAGAGTTTTAGGAGATTTTCAGATAAAATACAACTGCGCTATGCGCTATGCGCACCTTGCAGCTTTTCCAGAAAAACAACCCTTTACATTTGAAATACTGCCCACAAACTATATATTCTCTGGAAGTACACGCCTCAAGTCTTCTAGGCGTACCAAGCTTGTTTATGTGGGCTTAGTTTTCTGGAAGTAATCCCTCAATGTATTCTTTGGTTGCACAAAGTTTCCCTAAAAAAGAATAAAACGGAAGAATCAAGCCAAATTTTCCTAAAAAAAATATATGCAAACAAGAAATAACAAGTAAAATCTCAAAAAGCAACATGCCCCGAACAGAACGATACCCAACATGCATAGGTACTGTCAAGGGAAGAGTTGGCAAACATCACAAAGTAAAGCGTGTGCGTAACAGTAATTTTACTTGAAAATTTCAGCTCTGCAGACAAAGTGCGCACCTTGCAATTTTTCAACCAAAACAACCCTTTACATTTGGAATATCCCTGATAAACCATATATTCCCTGAAAGTACACATGTTAAGCTTTCTAAGAGTACCCAGCTTGTTGTAGTAGGCTCACCTTTATGGAAGTAATCCCTCGAAGAATTCTTAGGTTGCACAGGGTTTCCCTAAAAAAATGAATAAAAAAACTGAATAAATAACATGTTTTTCTAAAATATAAATATGCAAACAAGAAAAAACAAGATAAATCTGAAAGAGCAAGGTCCTCCGAGCAGAACAACACCCAACATGCATAGGTACTATTAACCCTTTTAATTGCCAGCCTACTTGAAGTTTGTCACCCTCTGTTGACAGGTCATTTTTCCCCATTCTGCACCATGTTTAACCGTGATTTTTGCCGGAATATCCAGGAAAATTATAGATATATATTTTGCAGCAGAGTTTAGGCTTTAACATGGAATGTCTTGGTTGTAATTTTTCTACTGTTTTTTTTTTTTTATATTTTTGTGTAAAAAATCAAAAAAATAAATATTTTTTAGACAATTGTCTCCTTTATTTTAAATAATTAAAAGAAATAGACCGGTTGGTCAATCAGACCATGGGGTCATACAAAGGAGCACAACCAATATAAATTCATACAAAGTTTATTATAGTGATACATAAGACAAATACATTTAAAAACCACAACAACAACACATTTAAAACCACCTCAACCTGCCCTGAAAAAGTGCATGTGTGCCTGTCCAAAAAATACCCATATATAACACAGTATTTCCCAGTATTTCAAGGGAATGGTAACAAAGACCTATTCCCTATGCATCAAGTATACTCCCCTTTGTTAAAAAAAAAACTACAATTAGCTGGATATGCATTAGAAAGTTTAACATGTGTACTTTCAGGGAATATATGGTTTGTGGGGGTATTCCAAATGTAAAGGGTTGTTTTGGATAAAAAAGCAGGTCACTTTGTCTACAGAACTGAAATTTTCAAGTAAAATTACCCTTATGCGAATGCTTTACTTTGGGGTGTTTGGCAACTCTTCCTTTGACAGTAGCTATGCATGTTGGCATTGTTCTGTTTGGGGGATCTAACTTTTTCAGATTTTACTTTTTTTCTTGCTTGCATATTTTTCTTTTAAAATTTTTTTATTCTTTTTTTGGAAACCTGTGCAACCAAATAATTAATTGAGATATTACTTACAGAAAACTGTCCCCATGTCAACAAGCCTAGTACGCATAGAAAGCTTGAGGTGTGTACTTCCAGAAAATATATAGTTTGTGGGGGTATTCCAAATGTAAAGGGTTCTTTTTCTTATAAAGTGTGGGCAACTGGGCTGGTAAAATACTATGAAAAAGAAACAATCATCTTCAGTATTAACCCTAGTGGAAATTAGGCACTCTCCTGCTATATCACTGAGCTGGTTAGGAATGGAACTAAGTACCAAACTTGGACAAATTAGATACTGGCCCCCTCAAACCCTCCACACATAAAACCTTTGCTTCCAGATTTGTAAAATGTTGACAGTTTTCTTTTGCTAGATACAAATGTAACAAAAACACTCAATATAATAAAGTTAAAAAACTATTACCGCAATCACCATGTTACAAAAATTGTTAGACACTAAAGCAATGTATGCAGTCCACTTTTTCCATTTCTTAGTGGTACTTGTTTATTCCACTCTCTAGGTTGAGAGATACTAAAAATAATTCATGGCACCTCATAATGGTGTTAACATGTTTTTACTAATGTGCTTTGTCAACACCCTTAGATTTCTATGAAAACATGTATAAAATATCATTTTGGTATTTGTCTTTTTTTGCAAATGAAAATGCAAATGCTAAGAAGTGGATTGCATATATTGCTTTGTCACCTTTAATATGACGATTGTGATGATACATTTTTAACTTTATTATATGGAGGTTTTTTTTTTGTAGATTTTTTATCTAGTAAAAATAACCTGTAAACATTTTATAAATATGAAAGTGAGGTTTTACCTGTGGAGGGTTTGAGGTGGCCAGCCTCTAATTTGTCCAAGTTACTATGAAGTTAGACAGTCCACATATATGAATGTTACACCAAGCCACAAAACGGGCTGATACAACTACAATCTATTAGGGTAATTAGGTGGGTGTGGTCACACACTGTGAGAGCCAGAGCACACAACTGCTCCTAATTACCAGAGGCCTGTGAAGCCTGGGCTTTCCTGGGAGTGCCTTCCCAGGCAGCATGGATGATTCCGGGGGTGAGTCGCGCCGGTACCCCCGAAGGAATATTAACCTTTTAAACGCCAGCTACGTAAAATTCACGTAGCAGCCTCTCCTGTCATTAAACGCCAGCTACGTAAATTTTACGTACCTGGTTTCCCCCCTGCTAACTGGCCAAAAAAAAAAAAAAAGACACTCACCTGACCCCTCGTTTGATTCGGCCGGGTCTCCCCTTTAAGATGGTGTGCTCTGATCGTCCGTGGGACCTCCTCCGGCTGCAGGGGAGGGCCCGGAATAGGGTGCCCCCCCCCCCGTTTTAGCTGCCACTGGCTTTCCTGTAAAAAAAAAAAATATATAAAAATGACATTTACCTACCTGCATGTGCGCTGGCTCCCGTCGACCCTCCTCTTCCCCTGGGGGGCCTCCGATCCCCCCCCAGGGCTTGCCGATCTTCAGGAGAGAGCCTGGGAGGCTCTCTCCTCTCTTCTTCTCGATGGCGGCCGCCATCTTGCCGCTAAGACCCACCCCCTTGGGGGCGGGGCTATGGCGTCACCCTGTTCCGCCTCCCATCAAGCCCCGCCCATTTTGGGGGCGGGGCTATGACGTCATCCCGGTCCCGATCGCTGGCTTCAGCTGTTTCAGCTGTCAGATGCCGGTGATCGGCAACCTGGAAGGAGGTGGCACGAGATCCTCTGATCTCCTGCCCCCCCTTCTCTGGATGCCGTTTACCGGCATCTGTCATCAGAGCGGCGAGGGACAAGAGCTTGCAATCGGAGGTAAGTACAGTAAAAAAAATTTTTTTTTTTTAATAAAATCATTTTTACAGTTAACCCTTTGTGAGCTGGTAAGGGGTCTATCAGACCCCTGTACCAGCTCACAAGGCTCTGGGTCTGGCAAGTCACCTGCGGGCTAGCGGGTGACTTGCCATTAACCCCCAGCCCCCCATTACCTGCCTCCCCAAAGGCCAGGGGGGGGGGCAGAAGGGCCCGGGCCACTATGGCTATGTGGGCCTGTTCTACAAGCCCCCATAGCTGGCCCGGGTCGGTAACGCTGGGTAGGGGGGACCCTACGTCATTTTTTTTTTTGGATTTTTAAGGGTTTTTAACCCTTAAAATTCCAAAAAAAAAGGGGTCCCCCACCCTATGTCAATTTTTTTTTTAATTAACCCCTTATGTCCTGTCACCCAGCTGGTAATAAATGCTTCCAGCATTTTGTGGTGTGGTGTGTTTTTTTTTTTTACATTTTAAGTGGATCAACACCCAGGATTTTGACTTTCCTGGGTATTGGTCCTTTCCCCTGGGGCATCCCGATTGGGGATGCCTCGCTGCGTAAAACCCCCCCGATCACCCACAATAACTCACCTTACCCGGGTCCTACGGCGCATGCGCGGCCGCTCGTCCAATCAGCGCGCTCAGAGCGGCTGAGTTATGGACGTCTAAGAGACATCTAAGCTCAGCCGCTCTGAGCGCGCTGGCGGCCGCATCCCCCACTTCCCTCTAACAGGGAGCGTGCCCGCGGCGGCCATTCATAAATAGTCGGCCTGGGCACGCGTCCTGCTAGAGGGATAGCGGGGATGCGGCCCGCGCATGCGCCGTAGGACCGGATTCAAGTAAGTGGTAGCAGGTGTTCCGGGGGGTTTCACACAGGGGGGCATCCCGATTTTGGATGCCCCAGGGGGAGGGAATAGAACGGTCCAGGAATCTTATAGATTCCGGGGCCGATCAGCCCTGGGTGTTGGTCCACTTTAACCCATTGTGAACTTGTAAGGAGTCCATGAGACCCCTGTACCAGTTCACAAGGCTCGAGGGCTGTCAAGTGACCTGCGGCTAGCGGGTGACTTGCCATTAACCCTGGCCCCCCTATTACCTGCCTCCCCGAAGCCCAGGGGGGGCAGAAGGGCCCGGGCTGATTTAGGCGGTGCTGGCTTGTACTTGGCAGGGCGGGGGGCCACCAAAGCTGGCCCCTGCGCCCTGTTCTACAATCCCTGCATAGCTGATCCCTGGGCTACTTATGCTGGATAGGGGGGACCCCATGTCATTTTTATGGGAATTATTAAGGGTTTTTTACCCTTAAAATAAAAAAAATGGGGGTTACCTCCCCCCCAGGAAGGGGAACCCCACACCGATTTTTTTTCTTGATTTAACCCTTTATAGTGTGGATTGTAATTGTATTTTATTTTTACATGTTATAAAATGTTTTTTCAGTTTGGGGGGGTCTTCTGAACAGTAATGGGGGCTACCGATACACATGTGGTACCGTTGTAATCGGGAGAAATGGGGCTTTCACATGCAATATGGTTTTCTTTAATAAAACAAATGTTTTATTTGAAATAAAGGAGATAATTTTCTAAAAACAATTTTTTTATTTTGTTTTGTTTAATTTACTCAAAAATATAAAAAAAAAAACAGTAAAAAAATTACAAACAAGACATTTCATGTTAAAGCCTAAACTCTGCCGCAAAAAAAAATATATGATTTTCCTGGAAATTCCTGCAAAAATCACAGTTAAGCATAGCGCAAAATGGTGAAAAATGACCTGTCAAGAGAGGGTGACAAAGCCTAAAGTAGGCTGGCAGTTAAAAGGGTTAGTAGTACCTATCGTTCTGCTCGGGGTATTTTGCGCTTTCAGATTTAGCTTGTTTTTTTTTTTGTTTGCATATTGATATTTTAGAAAAACTCATTTTTTATTCTGCTTTATTATACATTTTTTAAGGAAACCCTGTGCGACCAACAAATTCTTTGAGGGATTACTTCCAGAAAGATGGGCCCACTACAACATGCTGGGTATGCTTAGAAAGCTTATCATGTGTACTTTCAGAAAATATATGGTTTGTGGCGGGTATTCCAAATGTAAAGGGTTGTCTTGGTAGAAAAAGCGCAAGGTGCCACTTTGTCTGCAGAGCTGAAATTTTCAAGCAAAATTACCGTCTCCCCAAGCTTTACTTTGGGGTGTTTGGCAATTCTTCCCTTGACAGTAGCTATGCATGTTGGGTATCGTTCTGTTCGGGGGATGTTGCTTTTTTAGATTAACCTGTTTTTTCTTGTTTGCTTATAGTTTTCTTTAGAAAAATGTGGCTTTGATTCTGCTTTTTTATCCTTTTTTAGGGAAGTTTTGTGTAACCAAAGAATACATTGAGGGAGAACTTCCAGGAAATTGTGGCAACATCAACAAGCCTGGTATGCCTAAAAAGCTTGAGGTGTGTGTTTCCAGAGAATATATAGTTTGTGGGGGGGTATTTCAAATGTAAAGGGCTGTTTTTATTGAAAAACTGCAAGGTGCACATAGTGCTTAGCATAGCTGTATTTGATCTGAAAATCTCCTAAAGCGCTGTTTCAGTTTGGGGGAGTCTCCTGGGCAGGAAAGGGTGTCTACCAATACATATGTGGTGCCGTTGTAACTGGGAGAAATTGGGATTTCACACGCAATAAGATTTTATTGACAAACTTACATTTTTTATTACAAAAAACACTACAAATTGTAAAAAATAGATTTTTTTTAATTTTTTTGCACATATCTCACCCCAAAATATTAAGAATACACTTAAAAAATGACAAACAAGACATTTCATGTTAAAGCCCAGACTCTGCTGAAAAAAACAATATACAATTTTTCTGGGAAATCCCTGGAAATCCCTTCAAAAATCACAGTTGAACATGCATAGTGCAAAATAGTGAAAAATGGTCTGGCAACAAAGCGTAACAAAAACTCCAGGTAGGCTGGCACTTAAAGGGTTAAACCTCTGGATCCCGGGACTGCTTCCACCAGCGGCGCTAGTAACACCACGGTGCCCCAGCCCGGTGAGAGTTTGTCAGCTTTTCGCAGCCGTGTATGCAGTAATTTGTGCATGGTGGCGAAGGAGGAGGAGAAGCTGTGTAAGATGAAAATCTCATTAAAGAAAAAGAAAATGGACACCAGCAAGGCTCGGGGACTGGATCGGCGGGCAAGTAAAGCAGACTTAGCTGAGCTTGAATCAGCATGCCGGCAGCAGGAAAAGCTTGTTTCTTCCCTTAAAGCAAGCAGTGGGGCCTTTAAAGAAAAATATAAAAACGAGGAGCGATTTAAGTCCATGCAGCGCTCAGGCCCCACTGTGAAGGAGGAAGAGGCCGACCATGTGGATGAGACCCCGATGGTGGAGGATTCTCCAGCTGTACCTCCACCCAAAGTTGCAGCAGTAGCAGAGCCGGGAGCCCCGGAACCAGCATTGGAAGACTTTCTTGCTGAGGCAACACATCAGGAGTGCGTGACATCGCTGGGCATCCAGGAAGCCCCTACTGGAGCAGATCTTCCAGAGGACAGACGCCAGCCTGAGGAGCCCATGCCAGCTAAGGACAACGTCCATCTGTCCAGCCAGCCTGCGGAGTGCGCCATAGGCGCTGTGTCAGGGGGTATGGAAGACTGTGGCGCTCCTTGCTCTGAAAAGGGTGAGGTGGCGCCAGCCGTAAGTACCATCCTGGCACCCATCCGGGTTCCTGGGTGCGCCGAACTTGGTGGGCCTGGGGCCATGGGTGACTCACCCGCAGGTTTGGGTCTTGCTGGCAGGGCTTCTATTGTTTCTGCTTCAGCTGCTTTGGGTGCTGTTACTGATGTTGTTGCTCCTGTTACTGCTGCTGTGTCTGGGGTTGAGTCCACAGGGGTTAATTCTATTGTTGGACTTTCTGCTGTGACTGATGCTGTGACTGCTGCTGATGTTGTGACTGTCCCCTCACCTGCACCTCAGGTGGACAATAAGAAGACTGTGCCACCTAATGCTGGGGCCCCTGCTGTCCGCCCTGCCTCAGATATGGAGGAGGAAACACCAGTCTCCTCCAGTAAGCGTGAGGGATCTGATAGTGAGGCCGGAGGGAAGGCTAAGAGACATTCTCCCGAATGACTCTGATGGCAGTTCCCCCTCCGATAAAGGTGGCAACCATTAATGTTGCCAGCATTAAATCAGTAGGCGCTCGTTTTATGGCCTTATTTTTTCTCAGCCAGTTTGATGCTGACATTTTGTTTTTGCAGGAGACCAGATTGGCCAGTCTGGCCGACATTCACGCTGTGAAGCGGGAGTGGAGGCACGGACCCTCTTTTTGGTCTCTTGCGGCCGAGCCTTACAGCGGAGTGGGGATGCTTTTTAAAACCGACATGGTAACTTGTCGGCGAGTCATTGAGGTGGAGATCGGGAGGTGCATGGTCTTGGACGTCATTGTAAGGGGGCAGGACCTGCGCCTAATAAATATCTATGGACCCCAAACTAAGTGGGACAGGAAATGCCTCCTTACAAAGATCAAGCCGTTCCTTTTTACAGCCCGGCCAGTAGTCTTTGGAGGTGATTTTAACACCGTGACTAGGTCCATGGACAGGAGAGGCTTCAAAGGCAAGCTGGGCTGCGATAGTCTCTTTTTGAATAGCATGGTTAGAGAGGCAGGTCTGGAAGATGTGCACATTAAGCACTCCCCAGACCTCACGGGCTTCACTTTTCAGCGAGGTAGCAGTCAGAGTAGAATAGACAGGTTTTTTTTTAAGGAGGGCTCAGCTTCTCAGCCTCCGCGGCTGCAGGCGGTCGAGTTCTCCGATCACCTTTTACTATCGATGGTCTTGAATGCCTCTGACACACCCCCTAGAGGAAGGGGCATCTGGAGGATGAATTCGGCTCTCCTTGAGGAGGAGGGGGTAAGACAATCTTTTGAGGATTTTTTTCAGGCACAGGTTTCCATTAAGGATTTTTGCAGCAGCAGGTCTGAGTGGTGGGAGCTGACCAAAATGAGAATTGCTGGGCTTTTCAGGGGCCTAGGAAAAAGAAAACAGCTTGATAAATACATTGCCTACCAGCGCTTGCGGAGGAAACTTGACATCCTTGTCTCGAATGGTGGAGATCAAGGGGCAATCTCTGAAGTCAAGCTTCTCCTCAGGAAGTGTCAGTATGACCGGCATGCTTCTCTGGTTCTGGAAAGGGATTATGGGAAATACCACTCACCCGATCCCTATTAGAATTGCAGACAGGCTGCAGCTCTCAAGACTG
Organism: Gastrophryne carolinensis; assembly: GCA_027917425.1. Lineage (NCBI taxonomy): Eukaryota > Metazoa > Chordata > Amphibia > Anura > Microhylidae > Gastrophryne > Gastrophryne carolinensis. The sequence continues at coordinate 174,264,464 of CM051234.1, read as the reverse complement.
TCCTTGGTCTGAAGGATAGCACAGGTTCCCTGGTAAGATCTAAATCTGGGATCCTGGAGATTATTATGTCCTTTTATGCTGACCTCCTGGGCAGAAAGGTTCTTGACCGGGCAAAGATGGAAAGTTTCCTGGATTCTACTCCAGGATTGGAAAATGGTGACCGTTCTATCACTAGCTTGACAGAGCCGGTCACTGCCGATGAGGTGGTAAGTGCGATTGATCACCTTGCCATCAAAAAGTCGCCTGGGTCAGATGGTCTGACAGCTGAATTTTATAAATGTTTTAAGACCATCCTGGCACCACATTTGGTGGAGGTCTTTAATTGCTGTCTGGCAGAGGGTTCCCTCCCTCCCTCCATGAGGCGCTCGCCTGTGATCCTTCTGTCAAAAGGAAAGGACTCTTCGATGATTGAGAACTGGCGCCCCATCAGCCTTCTCAATGTCGATAGAAAGATACTGGCAAAGATTTTGTTCTGGCGCTTGTCGTCAGTAGCGGAGCAACTGCTTTCCCGTCATCAGCACTGCTCCATCCAAGGTAGAAGCACCTTCTCAGCGGTTTTAGCTGTCCGGGAGGCCTTGGAGCGATGCAGGGCTGCAGGCTGGGGAAAGTACTTGTTGGCGTTAGATCAGGCAAAGGCTTTTGATAGGGTCAATCATGAGTACCTATGGCTGCTTCTTGGTAAGCACGGCCTGCCAGGGCGGTTCATTAATTGGCTACAAACCCTGTATGAAGGGGCTGAGAGCTTCCCTCTTGTTAATGGTTGGGTTGGAAGGCCTTTCAAAGTTGGCTCTGGTGTGCGACAGGGATGCCCTCTGAGTCCCCTACTGTATGTGTTTGCAATCGATCCCTTTATAAAGAGGGTCGAGAGCAGCATGTAATGTGGGGTTCCTCTGGGTGTGCCTGGTGAGCCTCCTCTGAAGGTCATTGCCTATTCTGATGATGTATCTGTGATTGTCTCTGGGACAAATGAGGCAGAGGAGGTGGCCTCTCTAATAGCACAGTATACAGAAGCGTCGGGCTCCAAGGTCAATCATGAGAAGAGTGAAGTTTTCTGGATGGGTGAGGAGGGTGAGGGCTTCGAACTTCCGGACGCCTTCCCAATGCCCCAGCAGGAAATTAAGATCCTTGGCATTAATTTCGGTCCTGGTGATTATAGCCAAAAAAACTGGGAGAGCAGGCTGGAAATTGCCAATGCCAAGGTTGCAGTCTGGAAGAGCTGGAAAATGTCTCTCAGGGAAAGGGTTGATCTTATCAAGACCTACCTGATCCCCATCTTTTTATACGTCAGCTTCGTCTGTGTTTTGCCAGTATCTCTCTACACCAGGGTCTACAGCATGTTTTTCCAGATGTTATGGGGAAACCGCATGAACCTGGTGAAAAGAAATGTCACTTACCTATCCAGGCGGGAGGGTGGCCTAGGGATGGTCAACCCAGTAGTGTTTTTCTCTCTCTTGTTTCTGAAACATAATTTTGGAAGCATGTTGGCAGAGAGCCCGCCTGGCTGGGTGGGTATTTTCCAGTCCTGGTTTAAGCCCTTCCTGCGAGACAGGGAGAATGGTGGCCGGGTGAAAAGTCCTCGAGTTCCTCAGGCTCAGCTCCCGGCCTATGTTGCCCCGTGCTTGAAAATACTTCGGCAATGGCAATTGACGGCAGAGGACATGAGATCTACTCCGAGGAAGCTTCTGGTGAGTCGGGTCCTGGGTCTGGCTTTTCATGAGCCCTTGTCCCTCAGGGATTGCCCAGGCTCCATCATGAGGGAGGGTTTGAGGCTTATTAACTCCTCAAGAATTCCTTTGAAATACCGGGATATAGCCTGGCTCTCCTTCCAAAGAAAACTCTACCTTAGGGGGATCCGGAAGAGTCGCAGCCTGCCAGAGATAATTTGTCTCCATGAGGAGTGTCAGGATGAGGTGGAGACTATGGACCACTTCCTGCTCCGGTGTCCCTTTAATGTAGATGTGTGTAAACAGGTGGGGTTGGCCCTCGGTGCCCCCTTCTTCTCCCAGCTTTCCTATGCTGAGTGGGTGTACGGGGCATTCAAGAACAGAGGGGATTTTTGTTTGGACACTTTATATATAGTTAGTCTAGTGATTCGCTATTTCACGTGGAATGCACGGTGCCAGCTCTGCATTAGGAAGAAAGTCCTCCCTGTCCTGGTGGTGGTGCATGACATCCTGCATGAGGTGGGTAAGATCCGGGTGCTTGAGAGGGACAGGTGGGAATGGGGGGCCTGGATGAAGGCGTGGAGGAACATCAGGCCTCCTTAGTCCTCATGACTTCCCTCTGGGTGGGCTTTTCTGTCTCTTATCACCCATAGATTTTTTATAACAACGACAGATTTTTGAAGAATGGCTGCATGCACAGGTGACGGGTCTCTTAGTCTTCCTGCTGAATTGTGTATAGTGTAGTGTTAGGTTGTAGATAGGATTGTATATAGAATAATGGATATTATATGCCGAATTGTTAGGCCTGTTTCTTTTTGTTTAGTTATTATTTATTTTATTTTATTTATTTATTATTGTAACTTTGTATATATTGTATATGATTGCTTGATTTTACTTAATAAAAAAAGTTACAACTACATACTTTACCGCTGACTTATATCCTTCTTTAGTACCTCCTTTGTTACTTTCATACCTTGTTTTCATTTATCTTGCTTTCCTCTCCTCCTGCAAAGCTGAATTTTGTTCTTCCTCTCTTCCTGCAGTGCTGCATTTTGTTCTTCCTCCCTTCCTGCAGTGCTGCGTTTTGTTCTTTCTTTCTCCCTTCCTGCAGTGCTGCATGCTGCATGATTTGCTTATTCTCTTTTGGAAACCTGCGTTTGATGGCTAAAGTATGTTAGGATGTGGAAATTAAGTTTTTTTGTGAATACCTCAATTTACCAAACTATGGCTATTTTGCCTCGCTATCGGTTCTTTGGGACCGGGCTTCACTGTGCCGACAGGTCTGTCACATTTTTGCCAGTATCAGTGCGCCACAATATGTCGCTATGGCCAATATTCGTGGCTTTGCAGCGAACGGATAATGTGGTAAACTGGCAAGTACGCCTTTGTAAATTACCCCTTGAATAGAACAGCCAACCAAGGTTAGGCACAAATGACTATGTGGGTTATGTAAGAAAGGATAGCGCCAGGTAGTGCTTCGTAGAGGCAGGTAGTTTTCTAGTGAACGCTGGGAGCTGTACGGGAAACCACATTTAAATAAGCAAATCTGGTGAGTGCCTCTAACAGTGCCATGTAGCGCCATGTGGCTAGTAGGTGACTTGCCATTAACCCCTGGCCCCCCCATTACCTCCCCAAAGCCCAGGGGGGCAGAAGAGCCCTGGGATATGATGCTTTGGGGCTTGTAGCCAAAGATGGCCCCTGCACCCTGTTCCACAAACCCCATAGCTTAGTCCCTGACCTGCTTATGCTGGGTTTTTAGGGGGGTTTTTAAGGGTTTTTAATCCTTAAAATTTCCCAAAATGGGGTTCCCCACCTCAGGAGGGAGGACCCTATGTCATTTTTATTTTAATTAACCCTTTGTTACCTGTCACCTAGCAGTTTTAAAAGGCTTCCAGCAGCAGCAAGAGAGTAGAAGCCAAAGTGATCAGCGTGGGACTCAGTGCTCTGGGATGGGTGGGAGGTAAGTATTAAAAATAATAAAATATTTTTATCTGTGTGTTTTTTTTTTTTTTTACATTTAATCCCTTGTGAACTGGTAAGGGATCCAGTCACCTGCGGCTAGCAACAAGACATTTCATGTTAAAACCTGCACTGCAAATAATAATATATATTTTTTTTACCTATGCTGCAAATAATAATATATATCTTTCCTGGAAATTCCTGCAAAAATCACAGTTAAACATAGCACAATGGTGAAAAATAACCTGTTAACAGAGGGTGACAACATTTTAAGTAGGCTGGCAATTAAAATGGACTTTCACTCTGAATAAGAGTCTATCTTATATGTTTCCCACACCCTGTACATACAGATTGTCCACATTAAAAATCATCCTACCTGCATCTATTGCATGTTATGAGCCTTTAAACATCCAAGATGGCGGCTTATGGAAGCCACCATCTTATCAGGCAGCCTGCAAACAGGAAGTGCCTCCTGACTGTGCTGCTCTGCATTCTGGGACTGCTGACCTTTATCTGACCCCAGCTCTGCTCTATCTGAGCAAAGCACAGCTATAACCCGCCCCCCTGTACCTTATCCCACTCTCCTCTCCTCTCCTCAGTAAGTGTGATGCTTCTGAGTCAAGATGGCGGTGCCCGTATCCTAAATTCCTGAACAGAGTTGCAGCCCAGTGGGGGAAAGAATAATAAGTTAGTGACTAAAAACGTAAAATATAATGCTTTTAGATGCTGGGGAACCGTTTTTTAAGAGTTTGGGCTTTTCATTAAATCACGCTGAAGGTCCGGTTTAAAATACCTATGCATGTTGGGTATTGTTCTGCTCAGGGGACTATGCGCTTTCGGATTTAGCTTGTTTTTTCTTGTTTGCGTTGTTTTTTTAAGAAATGTGTTTTCTATTCAGCTTTTTTATAATTTTTTTTTAGGGAAAGCCTGTGCAGCCTTAGAATTCTTCGAGGGATTACTTCTAAAACGATGAGTCCACTACAACATGCTGGGTATGTTTAGAAAGCTTAACATGTGTTCTTTCCGGGAATATATGGTTTATGGGGGATATTCCAAATGTAAAGGGTTGTGTTGGTAGAAAAAGCGCAAGGTGCACACTTTGTCTGCAGAGCTGAAATTTTCAAGTAAAATTACCCTTGCGCACATGCTTTACTTTGGGGTGTTTGACAACTCTTCCCTTGACAATAGCTATGCATGTTGGGTATTGTTCTGTTCAGGGGACCTTGCTTTTACAGATTTAACTTTTTTTTTCTTGTTTGAATATTGTTTTTTTTAGGAAAATGTGAGTTTGATTCTGCTTTTTTTATTATTTTTTAGTGAAACTCTGTGCAACCAAAGAATTCATTGAGGGATTACTTCCAGAAAACTGCACTCATGTCAACAAACCTGATACGCCTAGAAATCTTGAGGTGTGTACTTCCATAGAATATATAGTTTGTTGTAGTTTTCAAATGTAAAGGGTTGTTTTTCTTGAAAAACTGCAAGGTGCGCATAGCACAGAAAATCTCCAAAGTTTGGGGGAGTGTCCTGGGCAGGAAAGGGTGTCTACCAATTCATATGTGGAACTGTTGTAACTGGGAGAAATTGGGATTTCACACGCAATAAGATTTTATTGACAAACTTACTTTTTTATTATAAAAAACACTACAAATTGTAAAAAATGTTTTTTTTAAATATATTTCACCTCAAAATATTGAGAATACACTAAAAAAATGACAAACAAGACATTTCATGTTAAAGCCCAGACTGAAAAAAACAGTATATAATTTCCCTGGGAAATCTCTGGAAATCTCGTTGGTTGGACCTGCGGCCAATTATCCCAGCGCCAGTGTGAGTCACTTTGTACTGCCGTTATTCCAGCTCTCAACATCATATTCAAGAATTTTATGCCCCTTTAATTCTTGGCCACTGTATTTTTTCGCTGCGGGTCTGCATTTTTTTCATTACAGGTACAAGAAATCACTGTGGCGGACAGTGGACTTTGCAGTGTGTTTAGGGAGCATTTTAGTTATCGTGTTGAAATTACATATTGTTAAGCCAAAGAAGCCATTAGGGATGAGCGAACCGGTTCGGACGAACGGGAATTCACTCAGAATTTCAGAGAAAATTCGATTCGGCACGAACCCGAATTTTTTTTTGTTCGTGCCGATCGAATTTTCCCTGAAATAAAAAAAAAAATGCCGGCATGGTGGGAGCGGGCAGGCCGGCCCGCTGACAGCGCAGCCGGCCTGCCCGCTCCCACCATGCCGGCATTTTTTTAAAAAGCAAACACTTACCTGCATGGTCGGAGCGTGGAGGCCGGCGCCTCTCTCAGGCGCCCTCTGATGACGCGCCCTCTGATGACGCGCCCTCTGATGATGCGTCCTCTGATGATGCGTCCTCTGATGATGCGTCCTCTGATGATGCGTCCTCTGATGACAGCTGAGAGCGGCACCGGAGCATGGAGGCCGGCAATGACATCACCGCCGGGTGTCATCGGGGCACCCGGCAGTTCAGCTCTCAGATGCCAGTGACGGCTGGACAGAGAAGGAGGGAGGTAAGCGATCCCCTGATCGCCTGCCTCCCCCCTTCTCTGCCCAGCCGTCACTGACATCAGATCGCCGCGGGACACAGAAGATGAAGATCGGAGGTGAGTAAAGTAAAAAAAAAAAAAAAAAATTATTTTGAAAAGTGTGTGTGTGTCTGTTTTTTTATTGTTAACCCTTTGTGAACTGGTAAGGGCTCCATGAGACCCCTTATACCAGTTCACAAGGCTCGGGGGTCTGGCAAGTCACCTGCGGCTAGCGGGTGACTTGCCATTAACCCCTGAGCCCCCCAAATTACCTGCCTCCCCAAAGCCCAGGGGGGGGGCAGAAGAGCCGTGGCCCTAGGCTATGACGGCTTGTAGCCGGCAGGGCAAGGGGCCACTAAAGCTGGCCCCTGCGCCCTGTTCTACAAGCCCCCATAGCTGGTCACAGGCTGGTTACGCTAGGGAGGGGGGATGTCACGCCATTTTTTTTTTTAAGGGTTTTAACCCTTAAAAATCCCCCCAAAAAATGGGGTCCCCCTGCCTTCCCCCCCTGGGAAGGGGACCCTATGTGATTTTTTTTTAATTAACCCTATGTTACCTGTCACCCAGTAGGTATAAAAGGCTTCCAGCAGCAGCAGGAGAGCAGAAGCCTAAGTGATCAGCGTGGAACACAGGGATGGATGGGAGGTAAGTATTAAAAAAAAATAATAAAAAAAAGTTATTTTTAAAGTGTGTCTCTGTGCGTGTTTTTTTTACTTTTAACCCTTTGTGAACTGGTAAGGGATCTATGAGACCCCTATACCAGTTCACAAGGCTCTGGGTCTGGCAAGTCACCTGCGGCTAGTGGGTGACTTGCCATTAACCCCAAGACCCCCCATTACCCGACTTCCAAAAAACCCTTAAAATTCCCCCAAGAAATGGTGCCCCCCCCCTTTGAAGGGGGACCCCACACCAATTTTTTTAATTTAACCCTTTATTATGTGGATAGTAGTTGTATTTTATTTGTAAATGTTATAAAGTGCTCTTTTCAGTTTAGGGGATCACCTGGACAGGAACGGGGGTCTACCGATACATATGGGGTATCATTGTAATCGGGAGAAATGGGGCTTTCACATGCAATATGGTTTTCTTTAATAAAATAAATGTTTTTGTTAAAATAAAGGAGACAATTTAAAAAAATATATATATATATATTTTTAATTATTTATTTAAAAATATATAAAACAAAGTTGAAAAAATACAAACAAGACATTAAAGATTTTTCAGATTTTTCGTTTTTTTCTGGTTTGCATATAGTTTTTTTTTAGGAAAATGTGGTTTTGATTCTTCTTTTTTATTCATTTTTAGGGAAACCCTGTGCAACCAAAGAATACATTGAGGGATTACTTCCAGAAAACTGCACCCATGTCAACAAGCCTGGTACGCCTAGAAAGCCTGAGGTGTATACTTCTAGGGAATATATAGTTTGTGGGGGGTATTTCAAATGTAAAGGGTTGTTTTTATTGAAAAACTGCAAGGTGCGCATATTGCATAGCATAGTTGTATTTTATCTGAAAATCTCCTAAAGCGTTGTTTCAGTTTGGGGGAGTCTCCTGGGCAGGAAAGGGTGTCTACCTATACATATATGGTAGCGCTGTAACCGGAAGAAATTTGGGTTTCACACGCAATAAGATTTTATTGATAACCTTACATTTTTTATTACAAAAAACACTACAAATTGTAAAAAATAGTTTTTTTTATTTTTTGGCACAATTTTCACCCAAAAATATTGAGAATACACTTATAAAATGACAAACAAGACATTTCCTGTTAAACCCCAGGCTCTGCTGAAAAAAACAATATATCAATATCCTGGGAAATCCCTGGAAATCCCTTCAAAAATCACAGTTGAACATGGGGAGCGCAAAATAGTGCAAAATAATCTGGCAACAAAGGGTGACAAAATCTCAAGGTAGGCTGGCGGTTAAAGGGTTAATGCACAGTGTGCTGGCTCAAGAAGTAGTGGTGCCATCCTGGAAGACAGAGTGGTGACTGTGTACATGGTTCAGTTACCCAGCCCTCTGCCCACCTGCCGCTCCTCCATTATTTGGCCTCCTGGTGGCCACGCAGTGGGAGCGAGGCTCATGTAAGTCGACTTTCTTGTTTTTGTTTTTTTACATTTTTGGCTGATAAGATATGCTGCCATTTCCCCTCTACTTTTAGGGAACAAAAGGGTAGGTAAAAATATGGCAGTTTAAGAGAATAGGAGGTACATGACTTAGAAGCCCATTGGTCTGAAACATGGCATCTGAACCTTGTTTTAACATTTTGCTGCTGACACTTGTACATAGTGCAAATACACCTGTTATTGTCCTTGTTCTGAACAGTTTTAACACACTTTCTTAGTAACTTTTTTAAACATTTAGACATTGATTACAGGTCAAATTGGATCACATGAGCACGTGTGGGTGTCTTCACAGAACACAAGCACATCGTGCCAGAACCTGTTGGTGTAAAATGTGTGAATAATAAAGTCAGGGGACACTCTGTATAAGTTCAAAGGGTAGAAGGGCATCATGCTACCTGCTATTACCCTCTAATGGGCATCATGGGTGAGTACCTATTAGCATGAGCTGGGTGGTTTTTCAGGGGTGCCCCTTCAGTTATGTATGTGCTACATACATAACATTTTACACCTGCTCCAGGCAGGAATAAACAATGGTGAACAAAAACATGTCAGCATGCTTGTGACAGCTTTTTTCATTGAAAAAAAAGTTATTGTTTACGTGGGCCAGGTCTTTAAAGCGAAACAAAACCCAGAATTTTGACTATCCTGGGTCTTGTTCCGTACCCCAAGGGCATCGTAAATTGCCCCGCTGTGTGAACCCCCCCCCCCAGATCCCTAGTTAAACTCACCTCTCTGTGGTTCAACGGCACATGCTCAGGCTCTGGTCCAATTGCAGTTTGTCGTGCCTATATCATATGGATCTAATTAATAGGGTACCAGAGTGGTGCATCCCCAGTGGGGCACACTCTTCAGTCACATCTAAAGGGCTGGGGCGGGAGTGTGCACACATTGTGAGGATGCAGGGGATGCTGCCGCTCTCACTCCTCATTGTAAACAATCAGGGCTGTTTGCTGAATTACATAGCATGACAAAAGGCTCTGATTGGACAAGAGCCCGCACATGTGCCATTGGACAGGGAAAATTTATTGAAAGTGTGAGTGAATACCGATGACCTGTCAGGTATCACACAGCAGGGTATTCCAATTTGGGATTCCCTGGGGGATGGCCAGTGGCCAGCCATATAATCTTTAAGATTCCAGGACCGGTCGCCCTGGGTTTTGTCCCTCTTTAAAGGGTAAGTCCAGTTTCAATAACATTTTTGAAAGTTTATATTTTTGTGCCAAAATGATGCCCCCAAGGTGGTGATCTTATCTAGTATTTTTTATGTTTTAAAAAATTAGAAAATGTGTGTTTTATGAAAGCAGTTTTCACAATTGGTAAATGGTCTACCTGGGTATTGTTCCTCTTTAAAGGACAATTTTTTAATTGAATGGCTGCCATTGGAAATCCCCGTAAACACAGAACACTGCAGCTATGGCCACTGCTGAGGTGAGAGGGCTCACTCAATCTTACACATACCCAGCAGCAGTGTTCTGTCTTTCAAAAATTCCATCTAAAGTAGACATTCCCTTTAAAGTTTTTATAACATCATGGCCTTATATCTGTCCAGCCTCACCATGTGAAAACATACATTTATAAAAAACTATCATATTTTATTTAAATGATCATGAATTATTTACAAATTCCTTATACCACTGCTCTTAGGGCCTTATTCATGAAGGGATAGCGTCAGGTAGTGCCTTGTAAACGACAGGTAGCGACTGGTAGTGACAGGTGACCGCCGGACACGGCACGCAATTACACATTTATCAAGCAGAATCTGTTTAGCGACTGGGATAGCGCCATGTAGCGTCCGATTCATCATTATCCCAGCCTCAGCGTACAGCGCCGGCGTTCAGCCTTGCAGAGCGCCACGTCTTACCTTTCGCTACCTGTCGCTCTCCCATACATTTCAATGGACATTCTTTTACTTCTGTTTAAACAGGGGGTTTTTAATAATATTTTTTTTTTATTCTCAAATAATGTTGGGATCTCTCCTGGCCTTAAATAAGCCATTTTTTCAATTTTTTTTCAATATTTATATATTTATGTAGAATTGACATTACAGGTCTGGCATTAATGTGTCCATGTCACAATGTTATAACAATGTAATTCCATATGTTTTTGCTTTGTTACTGGTGGATACAAGTTAAAAAAAAAACAGCCTTTAATCACATAGCCTCCGGCGCTCTGGGCTACAGTGAAGCATTTTTGAGCGCCGGCGGTGTGTGAGGCTGTTTTTTTGAGGAATATGGTGTGAGTCGGTCGCACTGACCAGTCGCTACCATTCGCTCCCATACAGCTCTGTACTGGTCATATAGCGACTCCCCACAACATATTCAACAATGCTGCACTGCGACTGAGGCGCTCTGAACTAGAGAACTACAGCCGAAAACAGCGACTACTAGCGGGCGCTCTGAAATGCCTGCTACAGACGCTCATCTGTCGCTACTTGGCGTTAGTAATAAATCAGCCTGTTAGTATTATAAAGAATTCCCTTAAATCGGAACCAAGTCCAAACCCTTAAGAAAACTATTCCCCAGCATCTAAAATTAATATATTTATGTTTTTAGGCATGTACTTTAGAGGAGTAGCTAGGCTTTCTGGCAACCAGAGAAAAAGAGTCGAAACTGCACCCTCCACCTGTTCTCAGGCCCCCATTTGATGTCCCCTGACCTACTGCACCCAGGGCAAATGCCCCCTAGCTATGCCCCTGCTTACTTATTATTCTTTCCCCCACTGGGCTGCAACTCTGTTCAGGACTCTAGGGTACGGGTGCCACCATCTTGCCTCAGAAGCATCACATACTGAGTAGAGGAGAAGGGGGGAGGGAAAGTGCAGGGGTTGGGTTATAGCTGTGTTTTGCACAGACAAAGCAGAGCTGGGGTCAGGAAAGGACAGCAATCCCAGAATGCAGGGTGGCACAGTCTGAAGACACTTCCTGTCTGCAGGCAGCCTGAGAATCCATGGGCAGCCATACTGGATGGCTCAGAAAATGCAATAGATGCAGGTATGATCATTTGTTATCATCAGTATGCACCAAGTGGGGGAAACATATAAGATAGGCTCTTATTCAAGATGAAGGTCCGGTTTTATGTTACAAATCTTCTTCTGCCTTCATGCCTCGTTAAATTTTACGTAAATGTATCGCTTTTTCTGTATAGTGGTCTTTCCCTTGCCAGTTGTGCAAGTTACTCCACAGAGATACTTATTTTCTTTTGCAGATATTCAACTTTCTCCTGCTTTGTTTCTTATTGATTGGAGTTTCCCCCAAAGTCTTGTCTTGCTTTATATTGTGTCATCATTTCCCTTCATCAGAAAATAATTAAAGCACATTTGAGCAATACTACACAGAAGGAAATGAGACTCACCATACTCTGTAGTCTAATTGAAAAAGTAAGCATTATTATCACCTTATTATTTAGTACGCCTCTTGTAAAACAGAGGTCACCCAGAAGCTGCATTGCAGTGAAAATAAATCATTAAACCAGGCACGCATCAATAAGGACTAACCATTAATAGGCTTACTGACACACCCAATGTACACAATAGTTTAAATAAAAAAGTGAAAGTCTGGAAAAGTTTGAACTCTACTTTAGTGTAACTACTTTCAGACTTTATTAACTGTGTTTTCATATTGGCAATACATGACTTATTTGCAAAGAAAACACATTTCTATGAAAAAGGTGCTACTATTTTATATCTTTGGAATTGGTCATTAATTCATTAAATGCGCTAAAACATCAATACTTAATGATGAAACCACATACTCGCACCTAGTCTCTGGGAACATGAAAGGTCTGATAAGTCAACTCGATGGCCTGTCATAAACTAATAGAAAAAGATTTACACAGAGGAATGAAGTAATCATTTACACTAATGAAAAATGACATCAGAGTCTGCACATAATTTTTCAGTGATTTATATGCATTTTATCTGTGTAACTAGGCCAGGTTCTGCCTGGTTGGGATAATACAATTCTGATTTCATCAAATATCCTAAGCTTAAAAATTAGATGATCAAAAATGAATGGGAAGGCCAGAAGCTTGTGGTTATGTAACCTACAAATATAGCACATTGCTTCACCCTGAAGGAATATAGATTTAAATTATAAGAAGGAAGTGCGCCTATGAAGGGCATTATTATTTGTCAAATTGACTTGAATAGAGCCATTTAAGTCTAATAAATCGAATTTTAGCTCATACTCCCTGTTTCCTCCAGCATCACTGAGGCTTTTTAGTTAAGGCGCTGGGTAGGAAAGAAGAAACTCCTGCAGTCATTGACAAGTGGATATTCTGAGATGAAGGTCCTCTCTAACATAAGAAAGCAGCTAGTTTGTAGCATTAGAATAAATTGTCATGATCCTTTTATTTAAAGGACCTAGCTAACTTTACCTGATGACCACAGAAGATTATGATAAATAGTGATGAGTGGGTTGGTTGAAATGTGGGTTTGATGAGGTTGAGGGCCTGGAATCCGACCCCAAACCCCATTGAATGGAGACCCAAACTCGGGAGCCCAAAATAAGAAAAAAAAAGTAAAATGGGAGTAGCAAGGGCTAGAGGGCTGAAAATCGAGGGGAACACCAGAGTGATTGACCTGCACAAAATGAGATCCTGCACACATCAGAACACACGTTCTGATAGGACACTTGTCACAACGCAGGCCAGCACCTCTAAGGCATAGAGGGCAAGCTCTGGCCAGGTTTCCAAGTTAGCGACCCAGGAATTGAATGCGGAGGACCCATAAATTAGTACCATGAGACACGTGGATGGGTAGTCATCCAACATCAAAGTCTGCCTCCTGGTACTATGGGCCATAGTATCCAACGGTGGTGGATTTTAGGGATGAGCGAATCTAATCTGATTAATCCGAATTTGTTACAATTTCCAGGAAAAAGACGATTTACAACTAATCGAATTTTGTTGCAATTTGATCGCACGAATAGCTTCATTAAACTCTATTTAGTGCAGTCCAGCCTCCAGGGCATCTAAAATGGCGGATCCACATGTCAGGACATGGGGCAAGAATTCCTGGGAAGGTGGCAAGGCAGGATGATCCAGAATCACATGCAGCCTATCAGCAGCCAGCCACCTTGATGATGTCATAGCCCTATCTAATCGGCAGCCATCTTGCTGCCATTCTATTGCACAGAGAGAGGGACAGAGAGAGGGAGAGAGAGAGAGACAGAGAGAGGGACAAGAGAGGGACAAAGAGAGGGACAGAGAGACAGAGAAAAGCATATTTACAGCAGAGATTCCAGCCCAGAAGCACTGATAGGGAAGAGAGAAAGATTGAGGGAGAAAGTGCATTTGTGGGTGTATTACAGCAGCGATTACAGCCTAAAAACACTGATAGGTAAGGTAGAGATATTTAGAGAGAGTGCAATTTTGTGTGTAGTACACAGTGACAGTATGCTGCAGAATTGGTGTGTACAACAACTGAAAAGATATTAGTAGCCAGCCAATTAGGGTGAGCAAAGCACTAAAAGCGCATTGTCCTGTATTAAGTGTAACCTCTGTGTACATCTAAGTGTTGTACCATTTTGTTCCTGTCTTCAGAGCCTAGGTACTGTGAAAGGCCCGACAAAATTACACACCTGGAGGAATCTGAGGTTTAGATCTTATCGATCAAAGATCTCAATCCCGTGCAATAATTGATTAAAATTAATCTTTAAAGATTTCGATCAACACATTAAACACAATACTTTACAGCCACATTTATAAAGGAATGATGAAATATAGAGTCTATGAGAGCAAGGAGGGGTTATAACTCTTGTATCCACCCCATGTGCTTGGACTTCTTATCCACAAGTGATTTCCCAGTCCCCAATTCTCAAGAGTAAAAGTACCAGATAGCAGATGAAGCAATGCCTTTCAATCCTCCTCCACCTCGGCCCCCATCACCACCTTTCCAGAGACTCCACGGGTGGGTGAATTTAGCTCCATTTAGATGCACTAGGAATATCTTATATAATTTGTGTTTTCTGGATATACACTTACTGCCGCACACTACCTAGTGAACAAGTCAATCGCCGAAACGCATCTGGGGTGGGGGACGGCATAATTTTCACTTTTGGTTTTTCTCCCCTCCTCGCTGTCTCACCGTCAGAGCTTCTCTTCCCATGGTGATAAGTTCAAAACCTCAGATTCCTCCATTTGCACATAACAATTGGTTATACTTTTTTAATTTAATTTTTAATTATTTTTATATCATTTTGATTAGCTTAGTGTATTATTGTTATGAGCTCGACCCAATAGGATCTCCTGATGCTGCTGCTGCCACCTCCAGGCTGTGTCATTCAGCCACTATATGGTCTCTTCATGCTGCCGCCACTTTAACGCTGTGTCAGTCGGCCACTATCTCCTCATACTGATGCCACCTCAAGGCTCTGTCAATGTGCTGCTCTGGGCCAGTGATTCTAATAGCGATGCCTCTGGTCTGCATGTCATACTGAATAACAGTATTATTTCACTAACCCAGCCCACACCCTATTCGTATTACAGCAAGGCAAAGTGTTTTACAATCCTATTGAGGCTCTCTGTAGGCCAGAAATAGCCGCTTTTAATATCGATACTTCGCGAATAAATCCGAACCGAACCAATATTTTGGGAAAATTCGCTGAATCGGACAAATTGAATTCTCCAAAAGTTTGCTCATCTCAAGTGTATGTGGCAGACAATGAAATAAGTTGTTCCACATTGTGGCCATGCTCACTCTCCCATGTGAGGTGCTGCCTGTTCCCCTGTTGTGTTGGCGACTTGCTCCACCTTCTACTACTCTTCATGCCACCACTGAGCCCTCAAAGTCAGCTGGGAGCTCCGTCAGTAGTTTGGGCTAGGGAAAGTACTCAAAACAATAACAGAAAACTAAGAGAAAAACTAAATAAAAAAAAACAAGATATTTGTTTTTACAAGGGTTGGAGGTCAAAATTAGAGGGACACCTGGGTGATTGCCCTGCACAAAATGGGCTAGGGAAAGCAAAGAAATTCTGGGTGGTGGAAGAATCTGCTCCACATTGCTTCCTGTCTCAGTTCCAGCCGCCACTACATTCACCCAGTGGGCAGTTGGAGAAATGTTACATCCCTGCCATGCTTACTTGTCCCTTGTCCATGGTGAGGAGGTCACTGGAACTAATGGCATTGCCCAGCGCACATATTGTTTTTTTCACAAACTGTTGGTGCAGTGCAGGGATGGCCTGGAAAGAAAAGTAGTGGTGACTGGGAACAGTATATTGTGGAACAGCCACTGCCGTAAGATCTTTAACCCATCTAGTGGCATCTATGTGAGACTGACTTTAAAGGTGAAAAGCTCACCTGACCCTTTGTTTGATCCAACCAGGTCTTCTCTTCACCTGGGGACATCGAATATTCCCTGCTCCAGGGGCTCTTCTGGCTTCAGGAGAGGGCCCAGAACCCCCCCCCCCCCCCACTATGGCCACCGCCACTGCTAACTGTACAGAAAAAGAAAAACATGTATTCACCTACGGTCGCTATCCCTCACCGAGGGCCTTCGATCACCCTCGGGCTCTTCTGTGGTGAGGATAGGGCAAAATAGGCCCTCTCCAGCACGTCAGGCCCGCTAGCCCCGCCTTTTGTGTGCAGGGTGGATGACGTAATCCAACATGTCATCCGCAACATCATCCCACACCCTAAACAAGGGGTTCTGTAACACTGGGTGATAAGAGGTGAGAGGTTTGGAGGGGTATGGAGCTGTGATCCCTCTACCCCCCAGCTCCCCCTCCACCGATTACCGAGTAGCTGACCTCCATGGGACAGGATCACCGGGGCACAGCAGAGGATCTGAAGTGAGTAAAGAAAAGTATATATGTCCTTTTTACTCTGTGTGGTGTCTATTTTTATACTGTTAACCCTTGTGAACACTGAGTCCCCTATACCAGTTCACAAGGTTCGGGAGCTGGAAAGTCACCTGAGGCTAGCCTGCCTCCCCAAAGCCTGGGGGGGGGGACAGAAGAGCCTGGAGCCATTTAGGCTCTGTGATTTTGCACCCGGCAGGGTGGAGGGGCACCAAAGCTGGCCCATGCGCCCTGTTCTACAAGTCCTGCATAGATGTTCCAGGGTCGGTTATGCTGGGTAGGGGGACCCCACTTCATTTTTTGGGGGGATTGTTAAGGATTTTTAACCATTAAACTTCCAAAAAAATGGGGTTCCCCCCCATGTTCCGTCACCCAGCAGGTATGAAAGACTTCTAGCAGCAGCAGGAGAGCAGAAGCCAGAATGATCGGCGAGGGACACAGTGCGAGATGGATGGGAGGAAAGTATTAGAGGAAAAACAAATAAAATATTTTTGTGTGTGTGTGTTTCTGCCATTTAACCCTTTGTGACCTGGTAAGGGGTCCATGAGACCCCTGTATCAGTTCACAAGGCTTAGAGACTGCAGTTAGTGGCTAGCCGGGGGAGGCAGTAGATCCTGGGGCCATTTAGGCTTTGCAGGTTTGTAGCTGGGAGGGTGGGGGCCACCAAGGCTGGCCCTTGCACCCTGTTCTACAAGCCCTGCCTAGCTGATCCCCGGGCTGGTTATGCTAGGGGGACCCCGACTTCATTTTTTGTGAATTTTTAACCCTTAAAATTCCCCCATAAATGGGGTCCCCCCTGCTGGGAAGGGGGACTCCACGTCAATTTTTTTTGTCTAACCCTTTATAGTGTGAATATTAGTTATATTCTGATATATTCTGTAGCGCTTTACAAGGTATGATTACAGACAAGGTAAAACATATAGTACAGGGATAAATACAAACTTAGATGCCACAAGGTTTAAACCAAGTGATGTGAGCACAAGAGACAATAGGAAGGAAAGCCCTGCCCTTGCGGGCTTACAGTCTAAAGGGTGGGGGTGGAGACGAAAGGTAGGGATCACAAGTGGTAGAGCTAGAGTTGGGCTGAATGAGCCATTTGAAGGTTATGGGAATTGCTTAAGCCAGGCCATATGCTTGTCTGAGAAAGTGAGTTTTGAGGGCACTTTTAAAGGCTTGGAGTGATGGAGAGTGGCGGATTGAGCGGGGAAGCGCATTCGGTGGGGAGGCATGGGAGTGCGAGGAAGTAACCAAGGAAGAGGACAGGAGAATGTCAGAGGCAGAGCAGGGGTTGCACTTAGGTTGGTAACGCTGGATCAGAGATGAAATGTAGGAGGGGGCCTGGTTAGAGAGAGCTTTGTAGGTAAGTGTCTGAAGTTTAAACTGAACTCTATAGAAGACAGGAAACCAGTGGAGGGTTTGACAGAGGGGGGCAGAACTAGAGAAGTGAGAGGAGAGGTAGATGAGGTGAGCAGCAAAGTTTAGAACAGATTCGAGGGGAGCCAGTCTGTTTGTTGGCACCGAGCTTGAAGAGTTGCAGTTATTGTAAGATTATTTACAGATTGTGGTGTTGGAGAGGGGAGGGGAGTGAGACGGTGCAAAAAAGACCAGTTCTGTTTTGTCCATGTTTCGTTTAAGGGAGCGAGATGTCATTAAGGAAGAGATGGCTGTTATACAGTTAGGAAGGCGGAAGAGGAGGGAAGAGAGATTTGGGCCAGAGCAGTAGATCTGAGTGTCGTCTGCATAAAAGTGATATTGGAAGGTCGGGGAGAGGAAATGGTGTTTAAGTAAGATACACTAAATGTGCGATGAGAGAGATAGGAGGAGAGCCAAGAGAGTGCAAGACCTTGGATTCCACAAGAAGAAAGAATATTGAGAAGCAGAGCATGGTCGACTGTGTCAAAAGCAAAGGAAAGGTTGAGAAGAATGAGAGCAAAGTAGTGGCCTTTGGATTTGGCTGTCAGTAGATAATTGGTGACTTTGGTGTGTGCAGTTTCGGTGGAGTGACATGAGCGGAAACCAGATTGGAGGGAATATAGGAAGGAATTTGTAGACAGATAGTTGGTAAGTTCTGTGTGGACATGCTGTTCAAGAAGCTTGAATGAGAAAGGAAGCAGAGAGATTGGGCGGTAACTGGGGAGGGCAGAGGGGGCCAGAGAGGGTTTTTTGATGAGTGGAGTTATAACAGCATGGTATGTTGTGGTATGAGGGGTACACACTCAACCCAGCATTTACAGCTAGTGGTGGTATAAGGGAGTACACACTCTGCCTAGTTTTAGAGCTAGTTGTGGTATAGGGTGGTACACACTCAACCTAGTGTTTACAGCTAGTTGTGGTATAAGGGGGTGTACACTCACCCCAGCATTTACAGCTAGTGGTGGTATAAGGGAGTATACACTCTCCCTAGTTTTTAGAGCTAGTTGTGGAATAGTGTGGTACACACTCAACCTAGTGTTTACAGCTAGTTGTGGAATAAGGGGGGAACACTCACCCCATTGCTTAAAGCTAGTTGTGGTATAAGAGGATTGTCACGCACAGGTGAATAATATCGCTGGGCATTCAAGGTGTGTTGGGAAATTCCTGGTTTAGGAATTGGAATCCGGGACAGGGAAGCATCTCTCAGCCAGGATGTTAATTCCTCACTGGAGGCCATATTCTGGGTATAAGGGGGGTACACACTTACCCCAGTGTTAAGAGCTAGTTGTGGTATAAAGGGAGCAACACTCACCCAAGTGCTTACAGCTATTTGTGGTATAAGGGAAAAACACTCAACCCTGTGCTTACAGTTAATTATAGTATACAGGAGTACACACTCATCCCAGTGCTTACAGCTAATTGTGGTATAATGGGTATACATTCACCCCATTGTTAACAGTTAGTTGTTGCATAGGGAGTACACACTCACCCCAGTGTTAACAGCTAGCTGTGGTAAAAGAGGGTACACACTTACCCCAGTACTTACAGTTAGTTGTGGTATAATGGCGTAAATACGCAACTCAGTGTTTACAGTGATTTGTGTTATAGGGTGGTACAACCTAACCCCCATTTTTACAGATAGTTGTGGTATAAGAGGGTACACACTTACCCCAGTGCTTACAGCTAGTTGTGGTATAAAGGGACACACTTACCCCAGTGCTTAGAGCTAGTTGTAGTATAGGGAGGGACACACTCAGCCAAGTGTTTACAGTTAGTTGTGGTATAAGCGGGGGAAACACTCACACCAGTGCTTAAAGCTAGTTGGGGTATAAGAGGGTTGTCACGCCCAGGTGAATAATATTCAAGGCATTCAGGGAAATTACTGATGTAGGAATCGGAATCTGGGACAGGGAGGAAGCTCTCAGCCAGGCTTTTAATTCCTCCCTGGGGGCCATATTCAGGGTTCACTGTCTGGGGACAAAGGAAGCTAGGATGTGGCTGGGAACTGAAGGACATAAGACAACTGGTCAGCACCACCAAAGAGGCAGGCTGCCAACCACTCGGGGTGTGGGTGGTCCGCTACTCAGAGAGCCCGTAATCCAATCAGTGCTTCAGCAAGACCTCTAAAAGTGAGGATGCACAGGCCCCTGGTAGGCTATGATGGAGCTGGCTTGGTCCCAGTTCAGAATAACTTACAACAAAGGGCCACAGGCCCAAGACACACATGGCTAGACAATGCAAGGGCCACAGGCCCCAATACGGAAAGGGACAAAACTGTGGTGAACCGAAAGACCCAGCACAGACAGCAAAGACAAAAACAGAAACTATGAAGTGCAGTAAGCCCCAGTACAGATGCAGACACAAACTATGAAGAGCTGTGAGCCCCATCACAGATAAAGCATGAACTAAAGAAGGCCTGAAGACCTACAAGGACATGGAGGTATGCAGGGAGGTTGGAGATCACTGCTAGGCTTTGAAGAAACAGTGCAATGATCCAACCACAGGGCAAGACCATGCATTTATAGGAACCTCAGCAGCATGATTAATGCCAGGTGAGGTCAAACCATGCGGCTCTAGGACCCAGTGAAGAACCATACCACTCCAGCAGACACACAGCAACCACACCACAGCAGACAGCACAATAGCCAGAGCAGTGGATATGGAGTGATGAAGGCTGGCAGATCGCCAGTTAAAGACCCAGTCTATGCCAGCCCTAACAAGGATACCCACTTACCCCAGTATTTACAGTAAGTTGTGGTATAAGGGGGTGCACACTCACTCCAGTGTTTACCGCTAGTTGTGGTATAAGGGGGTGAACACTCAACCCATTCCAGCTGTTTACAGCTAGCAATGGTAGAAGGGGGTGCACACTCACCTGAATGTTTACAGCTAGTTGTGGTATAAGGGGGTACACATTCACCCAGTGTTTACAGACTGTTGGAGTATACACTCACCCCATTTTTCACAGATAGTTGTGATACTAGGGGTTACCCTCTCACCTCAGTGCTTACAACTAGTTGTGGTATAAGGTTGTACACACTCACTCCAGTGCTTATTGCTAGTTGTGGAATAAGGGGCACACACTTACCCCAGTGCTTACAGCTAGTTGTGAAATAAGGGGGTACACACTCACCCCCGTGCTTCCAGCTAGTTGCAGTTTAAGGGGGTAAACACTCATCTAATTGTTTACAGCTAGTTGTGGTATAAGGGGGTATACACTCACCCCAGTGTTTACAGCTAGTTGTGGTATAAGGGGGTATACACTCACTCCAGTGTTTACAGTGGGTTGTGGTATAAGGCGGTGCACACTCACCCCAGTGTTTACAGCTAGTTGCGGTATAAGGGGGCACACACTCATCCCCATATTTACAGCTAGTTGTAATATATGGGGTACACACTCACTCCAGTGTTTATAGCTAGTTGTTGTATAAGGAGGTACACATTCACCCCAGTGTTTACAGATAGTTGTGGTATAAGGGGGTCCACACTCACCTCTGTGTTTACTGGTGGCTGTGGTGTAAGGCAATACACTTGCACCCCAGTGCCTACAGTTAGTTGTGGTATAAAGGAACACACACTCTCCCCAGTTCTCAGAGTTACTTGTGGCATACGTGGGCACCCAGACCCCAGTAGTGACAAGCCAATGGTATAAGTGTAGCAGTAGTGAGTCCATTCCTACTCTAGACCTCACTCCAGCCGCTTTCCCTGACTATAGTTTGCCCTGAAAAGTGCAGTTATTAAACAATAGACCCTATCTGTCACTATCACTAAACCGCTGCAGTAGGAACCTCTCACTATCTAAATCAGTGCTGCAAATTATGCTGATAATCGTGGACCCCACCATTTATAAGTCCTGCACGTGTGAGGGGAAGGAAGAAGTCAGTCATCCTTCTTCCGGGCCCAGCCGAACGCAAGCATGAATTTGTAGTTAAAATCTGTGTTCGGCCTCGGGCACATGAACCAGCAAAGTTAACGAACATACCGAAGTTTGTGGGTTGGATCAGCTCAACCCTAATGATAAACTTAGCACTTGTTTTTATGTTCTGTGTTATAGACAGTGCATTATTTAGGTCTGAATACTCCATGAAATGGATAGTTTTGCATGAGGGTCATGCGAATTATTTCAGGAAAGCATGGTGCACCATGGGTGAGCCTTGTGGTGTGAATTGCAACCTGCATCCCAGTGAGCATTTTAATTCTAACAAAGAATGAAGTGCAATAAAAAATGTTTGTTCCAGTTTTTCCTCAAAAATCACCTGTGTCTGTGATTAAGCATTTTTACAGATATGGGCCTCGATTCAATAAAGGTAGAAAAAAATTCTCATGGTAGTAAAAGATTCAATTCATGAGAAAAAAGCCTGAGAATTTCACTGTTTCTGAATCACCAGCTAAGAAAACAATGAAAGTCAATGGCACTTTTTTACTCCTAAGAAAAGTAGAGAACTGTTTACTCCTTTCTACACTATAGTAAAAGCTGCCATTGACTTTCATTGTCTTTTTATCTAGTGATTCAGTAACAGTGACATTCTCAGGCTTATTTCTCATGAATTTATTTTTTTTACTAGCATGAGAATTTTTTTCTACCTTTATTGAATCAAGGCCGAGGTACCCATGTTTTTCCCATTAAATATACCGTATTTTTCGCCATATAAGACGCACCTGCACATAAGACGCACCTAGGATTTGGAGGAGAAAAATAGGGAAAAAAATATTCTAAGCTAAATGTTGTGCTAAAACACCCCATTACAAGCAGTGTGGTGTTCTCCCATCCCATTCCCCATGGGCAGTGTGGCTTCCCCCTTCCCATTCCTAATGGGCATTCTTCCCTCCCATAGGCAGTGTGGGATGCCCCATCCCATTCCCATAGGCAGTGTGGCATGCCCCTATCCCATTCCCATAGACAGTGTGGGATGCCTTCATCCCATTCCCATAGGCAGCGTGGTATTCCCCCTTCCTATTCTCCATATAGGCACTGTGGCACCCCCTCCAATTCCCCATATAGGTAATGTGGCATCTCCATCCCCCCCCATCCCATATAGGTAATGTGGCATTCATCCCCCCTCCCCATCCCATATAGGTAGTGTGGCATTTCCATCCCCCCTCCCATTCCCCATAGGCAAAAGTAAAAAGTGAGAAAAGAAAAAGTAAACTCACCTTTCAATCCTCCCCGCTGTCCTCGCCATCTTCACACAGACACGCTGGCTTGGAATAGTGGTGGACGTGGCCGACGCTCGAGCGTTTAAGTCTGGGTGTCTCTGTCTGCTGGCACCATGGAGAGGTGGCAGGGACAGTGCGAGTGTCAGGGAGCAGCTGCTCCGCTGCTTGCACTGTCCCTGCCACCTCTCCACGGTGCCAGCAGACAGAAACACCCGGACTTAAACAGCGGTGGGCGTGGCCTATGCTCGAGCGTCGGTCACGCCCACCGCTATACCAAACCGAGTGTTCACTCTATGCTGGCGCTGCAGAGAGGAGGCGATGGGGCAGCTGTGTCTGCCACCTCCTCCGCAGCGCGAGAAGGCGGCAGATACAGCTGCCCCCATCGCCTCCTCTCTGCGGCGCCAGCATAGAGTGAACACTTGGCTTGGTATAGCGGTGGGCGTGGCCGACGCTCGAACGTCGGTCACGCCCACCGCTGTAACAGGCTGGGTGTCTGGCTCTGCAGAGAAGGCTGCCTCCGCGGCTTCCGGGACAGCGCGAGCGATGGAAAGGTGAGTTAACTTTCTGCTTTTTTTTTTTTTTTTTCCCCACCTTCGCCTGATAAGACGCATGGATATTTTCCCACAACTTTTTGGGGAAAATAAGTGCGTCTTATAGGGCGAAAAATATGGTAGTTATTTTCTTAGCATTTTAGAAACAACAGTGTCCTATGGGCTATGCTGACAAAATGCAAAATATTCTTTATAGCCCATAGGGCACTGCTATCTCATGAGATCTTATCTTTTGGAAAAATGACGTCCCTCACCTTTAAATATGCTTTAAAATTGCATTTTCAGGTGATTTTCTGGGAAAAAATGGAACACAAACATTTTATCAAACTTTCTGTACTAAAATTTATAAGCTCCCGAGATGCAGATTATAATTCACATCACAAGGCCCATTGCTGGTGCGCCATGCTTTACCAAATAATTAGCACGACCTTCTATGGGGCTCATGCTAAATGATTTATTTTTACCTTTTTTTCCCCAAAATTAGCTGTACCTGTGAGGGGACATTTTTAAAGAGGAACATCAGACCAAAAATATAAAGGGGCCATTTCCCCCCCCCCACACACATTGGACCCTACCTGCCGCTACCTGCTGTGCCAACACCAGTCTGCTTCAGGGGCCAATCCTCATCCGTAGGGATGAGCGAACCGGTTCGGACGAACCGGAATTCGCTCCGAATTTCAGGGAAAATTCGATTCGGCACGAACCCGAATTTTTTTTGGTTAGTGCCGATCGAATTTTCCCTGAAATAAAAAAAAAAATGCCGGCATGGTGGGAGCGGGCAGGCCGGCTACGCTGTCAGCGGGCGGCGGAAGCAGGCCCGCTGACAGCGCAGCCGGCCTGCCCGCTCCCACCATGCCGGCATTTTTTTAAAAAGCAAACACTTACCTACATGGTAGGAGCTTGGAGGCCGGCGCCGCTCTCAGCTGTCATCAGAGGACGCGTCATCAGAGGACGCGTCATCAGAGGGCGCCTGAGAGCGGCGCCGGCCTCCATGCTCCGACCATGCAGGTAAGTGTTTGCTTTTTAAAAAAATGCCGGCATGGTGGGAGCGGGCAGGCCGGCTGCGCTGTCAGCGCATCGCCCGAATCGAACTTTCAAGAAGTTCGCTCATCTCTACTCACCCGCTGTCCACTTAGCTGCCTGTTAATGGCAAAC
Organism: Gastrophryne carolinensis; assembly: GCA_027917425.1. Classification (NCBI taxonomy): domain Eukaryota; kingdom Metazoa; phylum Chordata; class Amphibia; order Anura; family Microhylidae; genus Gastrophryne; species Gastrophryne carolinensis. The sequence continues at coordinate 174,240,094 of CM051234.1, read as the reverse complement.
ATGGATGTAGCCCTGCTTGCCAATGTCCCACGGCAGCTCTATCGGCTATACAGAATAAAATATTTAACATAGCCTATAGGGTGCTGTTACTTACAAACTTTAAAAATATATCCTTACTCACTGGAGTAAAATAATGTTTTTCCCTCACTGGAAAAATAATGTACCTAAACTGTAAAAATGTGTCATCATATGTACAGGTGATTTTTGGGGGGAAAGTGTACTGTTGTAGCTCTCACGCACCTGGTGTTCGGCACATGATGGCAGTGAGTAGGTTCTTCTGGGTCCAGGGTGCTCTATGTGTGTTTTGTGGGTAGGTAAAGGTTAAGGTGCAGTTGCGGGAAAGGCTAGTACTCACTGTTGCCTCTTAGAAAGATGAACAGCAGTCCAGTAGATGAAAGAGTTCCTCTTTATTTAATCCACAGGCAAACACAGAACAGGTACAACATATCCATCCAGTTACAGTTATGGTTCTGTCCATAGTCACAGGTACAATTAGAAAGTTTTGCTTCCCCAGGAGAATTATGCCCTCGCTGGATTATGTCCTCGCTGGATCTCTCCCTCCTCTCTCTATCAGAGTCAGGATTCCCGCTTCTCTTGCAATTCGTACAGGGCTCGAGGTGTGCTATCGTCAGGGGGGGTTGTACAGCTGTGCACATCCACTCAATGCCCACCTGCCCACTCAATGTCATTGGAGGTGACGGGAGTGCAGAATTAGTTGGGTCAGAAGGAAGGGACCCCATCCTCACCCCTTTTCTGCCCTTTAAAGTGAACCAAAATACCTTATTCCCTAACCCCATGGCCTCCCAATATGGAATGCTCACTGTGTTAAACCCTCTGGGATCACCATGCATACCCACATTGTAAGTAATCCTACGGCACATGCACAGGCTTAATCCCATCAGCAATCTATGCTGTGTATATTAATACACAGAGCAGAGATTTTTTTTTTTTGTCCACAGAGCCCGGCATAGAGAGCGGGGAGCCGCTGCCATTCACGGTTTCCTCCAGCGTGGCAGGGCATCACCTGGGAAAGCCGGGGATGTGGCCTATGCATGCACCATAGCACAGTAGCAGTTACACAAAAGCAGCATGACCGATTTTTACATCTCCTGTATGCCATTTCACCATAGCTCCCTTTTCTGCCTGCCAGATAGGCATCACTAAATACTTTGTTATGCCATTCATAAGCCACCTTGAAATACATAAAAAAATAATTTTTGGACTTTGTTGAAAGAAGGAAATTAAGAATGACAGTTTCATTTGTAAAGTAATCACTAGATTGCAAGGATTACCTGTATAGGTAAATGTTAACTATACATGTCAACATTGTTATTAACTGGTTGCTGTCATGAATAACTTTTAAAGAAAATATAAATTGGTCCTATAGTTGAAAATTACCTTAGGAGACTATTTCCCAGGGAAATCCGGAATTGAAAGGCCCCCTTTGTTCACTTTACCGGTGCTGTTTTTTCCATACAGACACATCTCTTCAGAGGTAAACTTGTTATCTACATTCCTTAAAAGTAGTGAATGGACAATACTATTTTATGATTCGAAGCTTAAAACCTTTTAGAAATCAAGGATCAGCTATGTGTCAGCCTGAGCCTGTAGAGCCCCCAGCAACTCTTGGCTTAAATTACGGGGCTCACTTAAAGTGTACTAACACCAGTGCGGCTATTGGTCCTCGCCAAAACCCCCCAGCACACACCCAATAGTCTTATCTTAGCCACAATCCTAGCCTGGAACACAGTCAGTGCTTGTGTGCACAAGGTTTTCTTACGGCTGGAACATCACTACCCAGGTGAGTACTGGGTGACCGATTGCAGTGCTGTATTCCTGGCAAGAGGCTTGTGACTAAGGTTAGAATATCAAGTGTTTTCGGGGGTTATATGTAGGGGGACTACAGCATTATGGATGCAAAATGAATGGCAAACAAAATTTGTGCAACATTGGAAGACACAAGGCAAGAATAGTCCCACACATGTCAAGTATTCAACATGCATCGCCTAAAATACACAAAAGCACCTCATACCTATTTTCGGAGTGTGTTCCATGGGCCAAAGATGCCAGGCCCTTTACAATGTTAACAAAAGCGAAAAAGGCATAGTGGTCGCTCACAACGGCAAACTCTTCCAGACTGTGCTTCATTTCCTTAATGTCAGATGTGAGGCCTATGATCACAGGGGATAACAAGAAGAAATAACACGAGGAAGTGTGAGAACATTAACCAGAATGACCATCGGCAGAAAACTTCACAGGTGTGCACTTGCAGACAGTGTCAGCTTGGCTGTAGGCAAAGCAGGCTGCCGATGGGTTTCCATGCTGACTGGGGCCTGTTAACGAGGGGGAAAACAAGAATAAGCATGTGAGTCCATTAACCAGCATGACCAAAGGGCCCATCAGCAGACACATTTGAACCATCGTCACAGGTGTGCACTTATAGACAGTGTGATCTTATCCAGAGGCAGAGAAGGCAGCTGGTGGGGTCGGACCTTTGTTGGTTGGTGCCAGGTTGTGAGTCAGTGGGCTTGTCCCCCTCTGAGGCAGAATAAGGCTGAGTAAACAAAGTAAACACTTTGAATACACACATGCTAACCCAAATGGAACTTACGTTCTGCCAAAGCTGTGATGTCATCCCACACATCCACCCCCTGCATCTGATATACAGGGATATGGGGCTTCAGCATCAGCTCAAATTCATGGTGCTCATGGAGTGGCCCTTCAAGCTCTGCCTCCATTTTCTTTATGAGTACCCTGGCCAAGGTGTGATAGTGCTTGATGTTTGCTGCAGTGGTCCGCTGATGTGCAGCTGTCTCAGCAATCCCCTCTCAGACATTCTTGCTCACATCATGACAAGAACGACCATTTGGCCAGGATCAGCCGCACCAGTGTGATGCTATGTTCCAGGTTGAACTTCTGGGGCTGTGCCCAGCAGGGGACAATTATGGGCTGGCACAACCAGTCAGGCACAGGGCATAGCGGCAAATGATACCAATAGAAACTCTAGTGAGTTTAGGCCACAAGAAATGCCCACTAGCATGCAGGAGCATGCTTTAATGGCTTTTCAAGAGCTGATTAGCGTTTTTGATTTGCGCCAAGCAGGGAGGAGGAAGTGCCCACTAACACAGAGCAGCATGTGTTAACACCTTTTCCCAAGCAAATTAGCATTTCTCCTTTGAGGCTAGCAGGGAGGAGGAAGATGAACAACATGTGGCCCTGGTGCACTCAAGTGATGGCTGAAGTTAAGTGTAAAAGGATGCTGTTGAAAACAGCAAAATGGATTTATACCCTGTTGCATTTGCCTAAGCTTTGTGTGTGTCTGTGTTTGAATTTGGAGTAGCACTACACTGTGTAAGGCAATGCTAACTAGCTATTCTGTGAGCAACAGCCATAGGCAGTCTATCTGTTGGGTACGCTGTCTGCTAGCAGGTTTGGGCTTTGTGACATCAATCGCGTTTTCTCTGGCTCTAACATCAGGATTGTATTTTAAACCTTATCTGGGCTGTCTAGCAACTCCCCTTTTGGCCTGGCCAAACTTAAGAAGCATGCTTTCAGTAGATTAATGGTTCTTTCCCCAATGCATATGTTTTTTTGTGCTGCATTGACTTGCACTTCTGTGTGTATTACTGTTTTTGTTTTGCTGTGCTTGTGTGTGTTTGGTATTGTGGTTGTGTTTGTTGGTTTGTGAAGTGGCAATGCAGTGCTGCTACGACCAAGATTGTGCAGTTGCAGTGATGTTTGGGGTGTGGTTGCGTTGTATTGTTGCCACAGAGAAAGAAAAGGAGGCTGAGGAAGCCACAGTGGTTCGACTCAGGGCTGACTGACTGTTTATCACCAGGCTGTCTGTGGCGGATGTAAGTGACAAACAAATACACAGCTGATTCTGGCTCAGTCGAGCCGCACTTATGCTACTGTACCACCAAACTTGCCGCAGAATTGATCCTGTCACTGGGCGCAGCAAGGCCATACAAGGCTTTGTGCTTCATTTAACAAACTTGTGAGGGCACATTCAGGCCACTGCAGCTCTATTAAGCAGAATCAGCCAGCTCACCATGTGCCACATCGTTCATGAGGTCACCCTGGCCATATGTGATCTGATAACCACCTACATCAAATTTCCGAATGATGAGGAAGATGAGGAAGAGCTGCCATGCATCAAACTTTTTGCATCAAGCATCATCATTTTTTGCATCATGCATCAAGCATTTTACTGCATGGCAGGGGTCCCCAATGTGCTTGAGTGCATTGACAGGACCCATATTTCATTTCCCCCCTCCATTCTATGAATGTGATGGTTGCGTGCGATCATGAGGTGTGGCTGTATGCAGTGTAATGAGGGTTTCAAGGCTCATGTCATGATGCCTATGTATGCCAACAATTGGCCATGGCCAGGAAATGTAAAAAGTAAGTAAGGTAAGTAAGGGTGCAAGCTATACGTCCGAGCAATACCTAACTTATGGGGAGGGGAAACAAAGAACAAACGTTAAAAGAGCAGGATTGAGTTTGCATTTAGTATGTAACCAACCCTAACACAAGTGTTTTGATTTAGGAGATAAGGGATATGGCCAAAAGACCTGGCTGATGACCCCAGTGTGCAACCAGCAGAGGATGACTGATGTGTGCTTTGTAGAATGAACCATTGGCCTCCTGAAAGGAGGACTCCTATGATTTCCCTCCCCTGGAGGGGGATTCTATGCAGAAGGTGAAGAAGATGTCAAAGATCATCCTGGCTTGCTGTGTGCTACACAATCTCTGCATACTACACTGGATGGAAGAGCCAGAGGAAACACAATTGGCTTCCGAGGTTTCAGACATGGCAGCAGACATTGGAGAAGACACACAGACTAGCTTTGCATGGCGGACTCAGATTATTAATTCATGCTTTGGGGTAAGTGGCAAGAACTGCTTTTAATTATGCCCTAGGAACAGCAGGGAGACATTGGGACCTAGTTAAAGCATAGTTAAAAAAGTGACGCAAACGGAAAAAATCTGAGGACAACCATGAAACAATAGCGTGACAACAGAGATTTAGCAGAGCCATAGACAGTGAAAGTGAGTGAAAAATAAACACTTTAGACTTTAGACTAAAACTAACATTTTTGTCATTCAGACACTATTTGGGAAACATTAGTTAATTAGTAATTTTATTTCTTGCTATTTTACTTATGTTTTTCTTGGTATTTTGCTTATGTTATGCAAAAAATAGAGTAAATTGAGTTGAACGGATCTGTCTGTGATGGATTCGCTTTGGTTTTGTTAAAAACGCAGGTGCTGCATGAGTCAAATTGAGAAAGATTAATCCAAGACAATCAGTGTAAATCAGGGATCTAGGTTCGTGAGTGCCAGTAGCTCATTACATTTATCAATCGAACATCAAAAGCTACAGCACCATTTTGGCTGCAGCGCTGAACTATGTCTGTGCCTCTTCGCGGGGCAAAAATGGCGCTGAGTGGCGCTATCAATAAATTAGGCTCTTTATCTCACACTGCTATGGTTTGGCAGAAATTTTAGGATTTGTTGGCTCTCAGGATTTAAATATATAAATAAATGTCACTGTTAACCTTTATGTGTAGCGATTATAAGTTGTGTGGTGTAGCTAATTTAACATGTTTGAAAATCCCATACTAGGCTGTTATTTCCAAATATGTATACTAAAATATCTACCTAATTAAAATCAATCTGTAATTTACTTGTACAGTTGCTCCAGGGGAAGCAGAGGGTGTATCATGTTACCTACCACAGATGTCCAGATGACCTATCAGCAGTGGATGCATAGTTGTACGATGGGGGCTATTCCAGTGTACACTTACATAGGGCTATACCCAATGACTACAAGGGATTGAGCCTTCGAGCTGACAGCTAGGTGAGCATGGTTTTGATTATACACCAGCTGCTCTGTGGTGTCTGAAGCAGTCTGTCAATCAAGATGTGCATTTGCATATTAATTGTTTAAATTGAGGAGGGTAGAGCAACACACATTTCACTTCCATTGATCTCCCTTTTACATATGGACCCAAATATTAAGGGTTAGCACTAAATAGCCACAACAATCGTTTCATGTCTGCAATAATAATAAGACTCCATATTTCCAAAACCATGGATGAAAGAAGACAGCATTGAAAATAATATAGAGACAAAGGTCTAATTCTACATTGTTCTTCATTCTGCACCTGTAATTCAGGCCATAAATTCGTGAAAAATAAGCAACATAAAAGGCATCTTATATCAGTGAGAAGCCGCTTCAGAAACTGCTGTAGAGAAACTGGATAGAGGGAAGATTACGGCTTCGATTTACTAAATATAACAACACAATTCCCAGTCTTCATAAATCTGTCTGCCGAGATGAGAGTAAATGCGTGGTGAAATGTATGCATATAAAAAATTTGAAGTGCCTGTGATGTTGAAAAAGATAAAAAATGTATGAGCTGAGAACTACAAATGGAATACTCTATATAAAGGAATAAACACAGTATTTGGGAATGTAAAATGGTCTGAGCAGCTGCTTTTATTTTCAGTGTAATTTGAAATCAGGGTTCACCGATTGCTGTCAAATGCTGCTGCTGGAAGAAGTCTTGGTGAGGTCATTTGGGAGATAGCATCTTTGTAAAGTACTTTTGCGGATATTTTCCTTGAGTCTTCATTATCACATTCCATCTTAAAGAAGTGGTATCAGCATTTTCTGCTTTTCCAATTAGTAGTGTACCTCCTGTTGACGCATGGACAGATGATGGCCTAGTTAAACCATATTTGAGTTAAAAGTATAAAAAAAAAGAATTAATGGTGGTGACAACAGCTTAATGAGGTTATATTTTTTTATCTGTAGACCCCTGTCAAGCAGCAAAATTGTATTTTTTTTATTCAGTAGTAGCTGACTCTGCAACCTGGTGGCAATGCCTCTGATGTGAGGAAGGGTCTAAGAGAACTATTTTTGTAAATAAGATGCTTCCTTGAGTTATCGTGATTCTTCAGCCCTAGCAGAGCTTTCCTGAGTAATAGGTCTGCCAATGTAATACCTTCGAGGATGGCTGGTACCCAGAAGTGAATGGCTGAGTGGGGCCGCGCACAAAGCATTTTTGATTTTTATTGGACAATTTTTTTCAACATAGCGCTACTTAGTGCTCCAATTAAATTATTGGCTAAGAGTTGTAATGCAGGTTCCAGGATTAGCTGAAAACGCACTATTCCAAGCATGCAATGCACAGAGCATTTAATTCAGACCAACACCCATAGAAGACACAGAGCTCATATGCATCCCTTCCCAGGGCAATTCAGATTGCTGCACAAAAAAATTAATTTATCTTTTTGTAACGCCTCCTGTGGCCAATTTTACAAACAAAATGATGTTCCTTTTTAGCTGCAGGTCGCCTGCAAAGAGGAAGGACTGCTGGGTTTCCTGCTGCTGTGCATTGTGAAGTTATTTCAGTTGAATCCAGGCAGCAGCATGACTGGGATGATGGGAAATGGCCATTACAAGGTTAAAATCAGTGATGCAGCTTTTCAGCATTGAGCGGATGCAAGAACAAACGTAAGTGCCGACAATGATTCAGTATCATGCATATTGCACATTGGCAAGCTCAATCAGAGCAATCCTAAAACTAACCTATTCTGATCTAAAGTATTTTCATCCTCAAATACATAACTCTTAAGGCAAATTTGCTTCCACTTGATATGTGACCCGAGGGCATAAAGGCAGGCAGGTGTCTAGAATATCGGTGCCGTGCATCTGGCGGAGCTGCTGCATAAGCAAGCAATGCATGGCACCGACAGGGCAACAAATCTTGACCACCGCAGTGTAACCTTCCATAAACTGAATGGTTGAATAATCTGCCTCAGTGTTGGACCTCAACACGCCTTGCTACAACTATTGAGGGTATAACCCTGCCCTCAGTGAAGTAACTGAGGATGATTGAGCTTGCCATATACATACTTACATTTTTCTCACATGAATTTAATACTTGCTCTAACACTATCATTGGTTCTATGTAACATATACCATATATTTATGTGTTATGATTTACTGTCATGCATCATTAAACTTGCTTGGTACACCTCACCAGTAAGGTTTTTTCTTATATAACCAGACAATGGGGCCAGTCATTTATTCCCAATTATTTGTGTAAAATTAATTAAACAATCCTGAAAAATCATGCTAGTTTTTATTTTTGGGGTAGGTCTTGTTTTCAGAGAAACACAGTAATAAAATAAGGCTATATTGAAAAAAGAGAACAATGCTTGTAAAGCAAGGTTGGTGGGTGCCTCCATTTAGTTCTCCAGGGCCTCAATCCCAAACTAGCATGCTGAATTTCTAATTCTATTAGGATCTTTAAGGATCATTACCAGCAGGTAGTTCCTAATGATTAAATGCTTTCAACGATATAAACATATTTTTCTTTATTATTGTCAAGGCAAGCACTTTCTTTGGTATCCACACGCACTACAGCATGCATTTAGAATATATTTTGATCAAAATATCACTTAAAGCAATGTAAAATTGACGGAAATAGTAATGCAAGTATTGTATTTAAATATGGCAAGCTGCTCTTTGCTCATATGTGAGAGGGCAGCATATAGGCTTCCAGATGCAAAAATGCAGGTTTTTCAGTCTTTCAGTTCTTTTTTAAAATATTTTTAATCAATAACCCGTCAGACAAATAATGGTTCTCAGTGGATTCCCGTATGATGTACATTTTTAAAGCAAACACTGAACAGCCAGGAGGCTTGAGGGAAACAGCCATAACAAGACTCTGAACTGAAAAATAGGATTTATATTATCTTTCATACTACAGTAGCATGCATTAGAGGACCTATGACAAGCGTGCTAGTTGTTTAACCAAAACGAAATGTCATAGCGATCAAGAGGCAGCTGCCAAGCCATTCATTATACAAAAAATAAAAAGCCACACAGTCAATAAATAAATTCACTGTAGATTTACATAGCAGTAGAGTTCTTTATTTAGCACTGTCAAGATTAGAGATGAACTGAATATAATGAAATAAAACAAGTTCTTCCAAATAAATTGGTGTAGAACATAAATGAACGCCAGACTTTGTGCTATAAATGGACATGGTAATTGATCCTTTTGTAATAGAACAATTTAACTTGGTGTCTCTGTTGTGCTGAAACAATAGAGACTTTATTACAGGCTGATATATCTGTCACAGTTAACAATCGATATGTCCTGCTTTTAGAAGTTTTCAAATGAAAAGGTTCTTTACTCTCACTGCTCCTCGACATTTCACTTATGTGTCATTAAAGCAAACTTTGAATTTCTATCATGCGGATACAGCAATAACTGCAACAGATGCCAAAAAGTTGACTGACGTGACACATTCAATGTGGGGCTCCGCCGAGATTGGTGTTAAAACATTGCAGATATTTTGTTACCAAGAAAAATGCTTTGGAAGAACTATTAAATCAGGCTTATGATGCTTGGATGCAGATGGATCTGGAGTTCTCGACTTGCTGAGCTGCATAACTGAATGAAAGTAATCTGTCTAATAAAAAAAAAAAAAGAAGCTTAATATTATTCAAAAGATTAACACCTACTTTACATAAAATGGGTGTCGGTCCACTACAGAGGGAAGGTGGAATCACAAATACTAGAGTTCCCCGCTCAATTACTGACTGCAAGCTTGGTGAATCTAACATTAATTTGCTCCCCCGTAACATGCGACACGTGACAGTCACAGACGCCAAACCCCCCAGGTCGCTCATAAACTCACCTTTATCTCCAGTCCAACGGCGCATGCACGAGCCGTGGCAGCATTCCCTGCTATCCCTCTAGCACAGCGTGTGCCCATGCCAGGCATTTGTGAATGGCCAGCACAGGCATGCTACCTTTTAGAGGGTAGCGGGGGATGCGGACACCAGCGAGCTCGGATCCAAAGGCTTAGACAAGCTGACGTGAGTGGATCTGAGTGTGCTGATTGGACGAGCGGCCATGCATGTGCCATAGGACCGGAAAGGAGTGAGTTTGTTTTGGTGATCTTGGGGGTTTCATACAGTGGGGTGCCCCAGGGGCAAGGACCAAAATCCTGGGTTTTGGTTCACTTTAAGTAGCTTTTACAGTAATTAAGATATATAATATATATATATATATATATATATATATATATATATACTGTATATATATAAATAAATATATATATATATATATATATATATATATATATATATATTAATCAGAAGCATGTTAAATATACTTGCAGGTTGGATCTCAGGTCAGAGTTAAAAAATTAATTCAAATTGTAAATTTAAGTAAGCACCACACTAATAATCAGCCAGGACTGATGGGTGGTGCCAGTGGTGTAATGATCGTGAGTAGGAAGTGAGGGGAATGGCCAGCCAGCCCACAAGTCCAGTTGGGGTCCATGAGGCGTGGAACCGCTGGACTTGTTCTTTTTTTACAAGTTCATTGGTGGTCCAGTGGAGGATCAGGTCCCCCAGTGCAGGGCCATGCTGTTTTACGTGGAGGCTGATTCACTACTAGTGCCACGTATTTCCAGATGAGTGTCTGTATAGCGGTGCTTAGAGCGACCGCTAGTAGATGCTGTAAGCGGGTATCGGGCACTGTAACCAATTGTTGCGGTTGCTGTAGTAACCTGGCCCGCATTGATGAATGTGATGTGTGTTGGGCGCTCTAACAATAGTACAGTGCTGCAGGGAGCGAAAGGTAGCGCCAGCTCAGTGTGTCCGGCACTCGGCACTCAACACCATACTTAACAAAAAAACTACACACAGCGCCGGCGCTCTAAATCTGGTCGCTATAGCATAGAGCGTCAGATGCTGTGTAATTAAAGTCTGTTTTTGAACACATATACACCAGTAACAAAGTGAAAACACATGGAATTACATTGTTTTAACACTGAGACAATACTTTACTGCCAGACCTGTAAATTGAATTCTGCATAAAAATATAAAAAGTCCAAAAAAATTATAAAAGTGTTTGTTTGCAGCCAGGAGAGGTCACACAATGATTTGAGCAAAAAAAAAAAAAAAAAAAAAGGGATTGCCAAACACGCTATTTTAAAATGTATGGGAGAGTGACACTGAGTGAAAGGTAATACGTGGCGCTCTTGAACCTGGAGCGCCGGCGCTATACACCAGGGTCGCCTCTGGTAATACATGTGACGCTACATGACGCTGTTAGAGGCGATCACCAGATTCACTTTCTTAAATGTGGTCACCGGTACAGCTTCCAGAGTTGACCAGATGCTGCCTGCTACTACAAAGCCCTACCTAGCGCTATCCTTCCATAAATAATCCCACTATTGCTGAATCAATGCCCCGCCCTGGCTCCATTGAGTTACGGAAGCGGTTGCAGGGGAGGGCGGGGATGCCACCAAGCCAAGTTGGGGATCTTAATCTTTTCTAAAACACCAATATAAAATTCAACAACTACAAATATTTTCCAGGGGGTGGGACTCCCCATATTTATGCCTGCTTGTGCTGCACGCAGGGTGGTGGGGTCATATTGAATGTGGTGTGTATACACACAAATCCGGATGGCCCAGGGTTAAATTAATCTGCCAGCCTTGGAGTCTTTTAGACTTCAGGGCCAGTGAAAAGTGTAGTTGGCCCTCTTAGAAGTAGAACAATCATCTCTTAGTCTGTCCTTGAGTTGCTGAGCTTATATAGTATTCTTGTTTTCTTATGTTAGCAAATGTGTATTTTAAAGAAGCAGTTTACACTACCTGCAATATGTTGCAATTGGCAACTTTACAAGAATAGAGGAGTGAGCTCTGTACACATAGAACTGTGCTTCTATGGCAGCTGCTGAAGTGAGGGGGTTCACTCATGCTTACACATGCTCAGTAACAGTGTTCTGTGCGTGTACAAGTCTCACTTCTCTACACTTATAGATCTTGGTGTACAGCTGCCAATAGCAACCAGGTGCAGGTTGGATTAACTGCTTCTAGATAACACACATTTAGTAACATAAGAACGAAAAAATAGTAGCACCTTTGGGGCATCTTTTTGGCATACCTAAAAAAATGCCATTGAAAATGGATGCCCTACAAGACCCCTATATCCTCAATAAGTGAATTTGAATTATTTGAACAAATGTTGAAATTATTGAACTTCTTCATATGTATCAAATTTGAACAGCAATGTTGCAGAGATTGAAACCAGACCAATATCGTTATTATTTTAACGGGTGTTGTCCTGCTCTCTGCAGATAGCGAAAAGCTCGGGGGGTGGATCCAGAACGCTGGAGCCCCCTCCCACCTAACTGAACAGATTGCACAGAATACTCACCTGCATTATGAGCCAGAGCCTGGAAAAGATTCCCGCTGTGCCGGCCACTGGCAGGACCTGCCCACGTGTCCGCCCGGCGGCCAATCGCGGGGCTCTTTTCCCGGCGCTGGCTCGTAATTAAGGTGAGTATTCTGCGCAATCTGTTCAGTTAAGTGCGAGGGACCTCCAGCATTCTGGATGCCCCCCCCCCCCGAGTTTCTTGCTATCTACAGAGAGAGGGACCAACACCCGTTTAAAGGAGCACAAAAAATGACCAAAAGATAAAAATACATAAAAATTTGCTGGATGGCAGGAGGAGGAGTCACTTATATAGCCGGCATCAAGAAATATCGAACTAGGCTTGCTTTTCTTTTCTTTAATGGAAATAAAAGGAGATCTGGGGTGACAGGCCCTGTCACCTCTAATTGACTAAACCTGTCACTCCTGGATTTTATTCCTACCATGAGAGAATAAACCACAAGCTTGCAGGGAGTTTTATTCAGTTTGGGAGTATAAGTGACCCCTGCTTTCATTAGCCTACATGTTTATATGTATTTTTAATATTACACAGAAATGCACAATTTGACATTGCACTGTAAACAATTTCATAACAGCAACCCCTCTGTTTTATGCTTTATGGTTATAGATAAAATCCCCCCCCCCCCTGTGGGGTACCAATGTAAGAAGAAGCTTATCACAGCAGGAATCAAAATGGATTTATGAGGTGGATATGCTGGTACCCCGAGGTCTTAATGTAGAAAATGACGTTTTATGTCAGTTGTTTTATTCAGAATAGTTAGTATTTGCTATGTTGATCACATTATTTTTACTAGTATCATTATTCTCTGTGGTTTTAATAAGTAATTTCTTTATTTGTGTAGCAATTTAATGTAGATATGTGTTTTTTGAGGATTAATTTTTGTAAGTGGACACTGAGCCCTCACTGTACTAGAAAATGTGCTAAATTAATTTATAGGTGAATTGATGGGATTAACTTTAATAAAAAAAACTTCAATGGGCCAAATATTAATTTTGTTATTGCTGCTAGCAGTAATGACAACTTACAGAGCTTTCTGGTTTATTTATTTTTTTAAGTTAATGTCAGCATTGATATCTGATTAGGATATATTAGGGGTTAATTAGCAAAAAAGAGTGGAAACATATTGCTATTGTTTTAGAATTATTGTCGTTTACTTGGAGTTAGAATCAATCAAGGGTTAATGGCCCTCTAAATTCCACACACTCGCAGGGCTCTGTAAGCTCCAGCAGAAGTCCCAGTAACTAAACGCATTGGGTGGAGCCTATGCATGTCACGCATTCGAGGAGGAAAAACTGAGAGTGCTGAGAGTGCGCGGGCCAGAGCACACAGTCCATCTCGTGGGAGGCGCCACCATCATTCAGCTAAGGAGGCTGCTGTACTAAATAGTCTCAGGAGGTGGTAAGACTACTAAAAACACACATTTTGTGTACCGGAGGGGACAGTGTCCTCATTTTATGCTTTGGTTCAAGATTTTAGAAGATGAGTATCTGCTGTAAACATAAAAATGCTGCATCTTATTTTAAAGCATATTATGCTATGTTTTGGTTTGTTTTCTCTCCTATACTAATTTGAACTAAAAGTACTGCTGGCATATTGAAGTGTTTTACAAAACAGATGTGAAGCATTGCATCTTATCAAATTTAGTTATTAGAGTTGGAAGAAACCATAAATATTGGAAATAAATTATGAACGTCCTTTTTAGTAACATTTGGTAAGAGGATATTAAAGGTGGAGGGATATTGCTATTGAAACTGATCCATGTGGTGCCAGTATTATGGTGCTCTGCAATTAAATGGCCACATTTATTTGGACTCTTCATTTTACTTAACTGTATTTGGACTTTTTGTGTACAGAGTCAATTTTATTGCATTGTAACACTGAAATAAGCTTTTTATGAGGGAATGATTCCAGTGCGTTGTTTCAAATTTGCACCTTAAAAAAAATCAATACATGAGAAACATGCACGAGAATTTCACTTTTAGTGAATCACCAGATAGGAATACAATCAAAGTCAATGGCTTCAGTTGACTGACTTCAACTATACAATGCATTTATTAATAGAGATTCAGCTTTTCACAACTCAGCCACTTAAAGTTTATCGCAAATGACTAATTGTACATTAGGCCTTTGTTAGTAGAGTTTGAATTGCTCAGTATGTTCACACATGTGTGTAAGAAGAAAAGCAATTAATTAGTAGTTAGACATGTACTGTTCTGACACTTCATCATGTGAACCTTTATTTCCTTTGTTCCATGGATTGCATAATATTAGTGTTACTAGCAATGGCACGAGCAGAGCTGCTTTCATGCTCCTGAAATGGGCATATAATGAGGCAAGGAATTTTCATCCCTGATTTTGTTCAGATATAATGAAGTTGCCCTTGTCTAAAGTTCAGAGGTCATACAATAGTTTTTCTGAGCTATGCTGTCAGTATAAAAAGAATCCTGTGATACGACCCCAGAACATTAAAGTGGACCAACACCCACCGCGGTGCCCCGCTGTGTGAAACCCCCAGGACACCCGCAAATCCTACTTGTTCCTCGTTCCAACGGCGCATGCGTGGGCTGCCGCCGCCTCTCGCGCATCCCTCTAGCAGGGCGCAGGCGCACTCCTTGTAAGAGGGACGTGCAAGAGGCGGCGGCGGGCGCTCTCACCTTGTCCGTCGATGGACCTCGCTTGTCCGTCGGCGGTGATTGGTGGAGCGAGTCACGTGGGAGCGGGGTCAGGTGAGTTTTTGGGGCTTTCTGATGGGTTTCACACACCGCGGAAGTGGACCAACACCCAGGATAGTGAAAATCCTGGGTGTTGGTCCACTTTAAATTTCATTTTTACAGGCATTGGCCTCATGTTTTTAAACATTGAGTTACTCTGGGTATTTTGAATAATTTTGCAGGAAGCTAAGCAAAATGCACACAAATGAAGTTAAAATCACCGGAAACACACTGACACATCACAGAAAGCTGTGAGCCAGCTGTGAGTGGTTTACATTTTAATATCTGGTGTATGGCTGCATTCCTGTGATTTATCACAGCAGGGTTTTTCTGGTTAGAATTGTAACATCAGCCAAAGTTTGGCTACTAAAAAGTATTGCAGAGAAAATAGATGGTTGGCATTTACATTGTAATAGCATGGATCATTTGTGCTTGATACATTGCTTAAAAGGAGGGAGAGATGCTGCAGTGCAAGGTAAAACACCCGAGTCACATATTCAGTGAGGATGCCTCTGCATAAGCACTCACTGCTTTTTTACTACTGAGAAAAAGCAGTTTGCCATAAGAGGTTTGGAACGCTGAAGTTATTTAGTAAGTGAAGCATTGGTGACTTATGAACTATACACCTTCACACTTCATGGGCCCTTTGTAACTTTAATGTGATTGTAGTCTACTGTGTGGAGTTGCTGTGGTTCCTAAACTTTTACACTTTTATAACTTACAGTTGATTAAAGGATATTGAGGAAGAAAGAAATTTCAAGATCTGTTTTAACTAAGTGTCCCATAAAATGTAGTTATGAGTTAAAATTATGATTAATCATATTAAGACTTAGCCTGTCTGTCTGAGCATGTTTTAATTCAAAGAACAATATGAATTTGGGAATAACATTTCATGGGTTGTACAGATATGACAGTCAGCTGAATGGGCTTCTGACGGCATAAGCTTCGCCCGAATACCAAATGCACATATCTGCTGGTCCATAAAAGGCAGTAAATGATTGCACATACTAAAAGAATAGTAAATAGTAAATGCACATTTGGACTTCTCAGGGAAAGAACAGAGAGCTGGTTCTGAAAATATAACTTACGCTCCTGGTATCAAAACCAGCGGACCCAAAAACCCACAGAAATATTTTTAGAAAACAGAACAGCTATGTCCCTGCCCAGGAACAACCCTGAGATCCCATTGGCTGTATACAGTATGCTACCTGCCCCTCCAAACTGTTTAAAATGAGAAAGAGAAGACAGTTTGTATGATGTGCCAGGGGTGGCTTCTCTTAAGCAAGCTGGTCATTATCATTCGTGTACCGCTCACAGCAATATATGTCAGAGGTAAAGGATTTCTGTTTATTCCTCCTTATTTCTTTTTTAAGCAACTTGCCATAGTCGGTATGTCTAATTTATTTTCTGTTATTTTTGATTGTACATTTTCAGCATGCATCTTAAAAATGTATAACGTTCTTTCTGTGTGCCTTGTACCCTGTCTGCTTGGCAGAGTGTAACTATCACTACCAGTCCTTGAGTGCTTGGGGGATCACTTTACAATCAGGAAATCGGAGTGAGACTGTACGTGTAGCATTGCCTGGGCCCAACAGTGTAATCTGATATTGTGACTGTGTCAGACAGGATCTTAGCCAGTGGTGGCAACCTTCCTAAAAATCTGTGTGTGTGTGTGTGTGTGTGTGTGTGTTGCCAAAGTAAGATTGTAACCCTGTCGTGGATTGGGTCCTCCCTGATTCATGACATCTGTATGGCTAAGGGCTTGTTTTTATACATCTGCTCCAACTTGCAGCATGCCACCCCACTGCAGGTTTCACAGCTTGCTGGACTTTTCAGTCAGTGACTAACACAGGTGGGTGTGCGGCCAGGTTCTGCCATCAGAACTGTTTCCCACCCATCTCCTCTGGTTGGCCAGCCACCGTCTTCCACCTTCACCTGTTCCACGGACGGTTTTGGAGCGGACAAGTGCCTGTATGCCAACCTCAATAGTGTTAGGGGGTTGGGCTACACCTTTACACATGGTGAAGATAATACTAAGGGGATTGTTCCCAAAAACGCTTCCCTGAACAGGGGTATAATGGCTGGGGATACTACAATGGGACCAGGAGTATGAGGCGAGAGGTTGGGAAGCAGGGAGTGGGGGATGTTAGAGGAAAGTAATGTATAGGCTATGGGTGAGGTGGACTGCAAACTGGAGGCTTCACCCATCCAAGTGGCCCTAAAGCAGTGCCACCCATTGGAATTCTCCCTGTGCTCCCTATGGCAAGTCCACCTCTCTGCCTTTATGGTCGCCACTGTACATTGTCATTCAACATTATTATAAATACAGTTTGGTAAATATAACTGATGGGAAAATAGAAAATTTACCTTCAAAGGAATATTTGTTGCTTGGGACATTAAATGTAGCCATAAAACATATTTGCAGTCAGGGTGATAACTATCCAATCAACAATGCCAGATTTGACATAGTTTGTAGCTCCTTGTGTCTGAAAGTGGTGGTATCTGGCTAAGTGAAAAGATAGACATCCTAGCCACTCCATTGATAAAAAGTGGGACAAAACCCAGCATTACATTTTTTTAATGTTTTTGAAAGTCAGTATAATCTAATTTCTCATGATCAAATTTGGTTCTGGTCTCCCAAAAACAAATCACACTTATTAGGGCAAATTAATACCTGAACCATAACCAAAACTCAGCACTAGTCATGTACTATGTATGTGGTTACTGATGTTGATCTTCGGCTTTGGATCATTGTTGAATTCAACCCAAATATTTGCTGTTCAGTTGGACGTGACTCAATAAAGGCAATAATTGGGTTAAACTATTCCACCCAAAATCCACTGTGGTCATTTGCTGTTCTTGCCCCCCTGCTTCCTTGCATTTTTGGATTTTAAATTCAGATAGGCTTTGGAATTCAGATAGGCTGGGGATGGGGCCTCTCTTGCTCTGCCATAAACAAGAGCCATATTGGCGTGCAAATGGTGCACGGCAACCAGCTCTGCTTGGATGAGAGCATGCACATATGCCATAGGACCAGGAAGAGGTGAGTTTTACAGGTTGATCTGCTGGGTTTCACACAGCGGGGCATCACACACCTGTTTTAAGAAGACATGGACCACAGTTAGCGTTCCTATGAGAAATGCACTTCAACCAATCCAAGGCTCCAATTTTTAAAAGAAATGTATTCACTGCTTCTCAAAAGATTCCAAGAGGCTTGAGTATATTAATCTCCAAGTTAGTGCCCTGGGTGGGGCTGGATGCATGGAGCGGGGAAGACGGTGGGTAGCCCTTCATCAAAGGTAAAATGTCTTAGGAGATATACTTAATTGCTACTATTCCCTGTTGAGGTGCTTCATATATTTTTTTATGCAAAGGTGAAGCGCATTTGAAAATGTCTTCATCTCCTCCGGAGAATCTTGAATCCTGACACATGGTACTTCACACAGACTGCTATGTAAGTGACACATGGAGAAGCTACGGGCACGTGACGGAACAAGTGGGGAAGCTGGGCACTTTGACCCCTGGACCTTTATCAAAATCTTTGAACAAAGGGCAGTACTATTCTCTTGCCATATCTCTGATTATTTACCATTATATTTTTTTTCATTTTGGTTCGATTTCACAGGTGTACCTTACAAATAACTCACATAGTAGTCTATGTAGGGGTTTATATTGGGAGTGAGTACCCGGCTTGATCCGGGTCACTACATAATTTTCCAATTTTTATGGATTCAAGTTAGGATTGTTTTGCACGTGCACTTTATCTGGGGATAACGTATATGGTAGTACCTGTATTTTGATTTTTTTTCGATCAGCACTTTATATTTATGCATGTATATAATTACTTAATTATTTATTTATTGGCTTAATATTGGACACTGTGATGAATTATGAATAATTGACCTGGAGGATTTATACATTTTGGATAGGAGATTTTAGCATATTTATTTAAGTATTGTCATGATGGTTGCAGAGGATCGATAGTGATTTGTTTTTAATAGTTGTTTGTCGAATGTGTTGTTTCGGATATGTGTTATCAACAATAAAAATAAATTATTTTTATTGTATTGGTGCTGTGCCCCATTTGTGTACTCATAGTAGGAGTTAGTAGTATTTGCATGAAGTAGGGTCTGGGGGAGCACACCCATTGTGTTGTATATTTGGCTGTGCACTGTCAGATCACCCACCAATCCTCCTGTGATGGGTAGACCCATGTCGTAACCCTAGGTCCTGGTCACGGAGACTAAACAATAGTCTGAATACTGAAATTCAGAAAGATATCCAAGCCTATTTAGACAAAAAACGCAATACATAATCAAGATAAACAGATAGTCTGGGAAACTCATAATTGTGTTATATAGGGTTTCCTCATAAAAGTAATTATGTTTTAATCAAGAAAAATCTAAATGCATTTGCAAACTCCTGGCCTAGATCAGCAAGCTTGAGGCAGTACACAAACCATCTTCAGCACTAGCACATGATGTCCTTACTAGTGACATACGTAATGCATGTTTAACAAATACTGAGAATAACCGGAAAAGGATTTAACACAAACTAAAATATGTACCATGATACTAAGAGACAAACTGTACATTAAAACTTTGTTAGGAACTTTTGGATTGCTCGATTTATACACAAATTTGTGCAACAAAAAATTAGAATAAATTGTAATTAGATTTATACTGTTCTAAAACTTTAACATGCGGTCGTTATTTCCTTTGTTTCTTGAATTGCATAATAATATTATTACTAGCAATGGCACGAGCAGAATTGCTTTCATATTGAGGTAATGGACATATAATGAGGCAAGGCTATGGCTATGACTTTACTCAGACATAATGAAGCTACCCTTGCTTAAAGTACCACGGTCATAGGTTTTTTGAGCTGTGCAATCATTAAAATAAGAAGCCTTTTTTATGATCATTTTATTTTAACAGGCAATGTCCTGAATTTTCTTAACATTAAGAAGCTAAGTTGAACATTAGTAACAGTAACACGACCCCATGACAAAACGTATAGTGGGCCCCCAAAAAACACCCCTCCTAGAATTAGAATTAGTAGACTAAATACCTCAATAATCAGGCCCTAGACTCACAAAGTCTCTAGAGACTGGCAAAAAAACCCTCCCCAGGGGCATCCTATTATGTGAAATTCCTGGGATTGTCCATAAAATGATCTCATTCCTAGATCTCATAGTGCATGTGCGAGCCTCCTCCGTGACTCCCTGGTGCATAGCCTCTCCAAGCATTTTGTGCACATCCTGAGGCAGTGGCCAGTGGGAGGCACCTGACATTCAATCAATTAATTCAGCAATGTTTGCCATGCATTAATATGAACAGCAATCAATGCTGATTGAAGAAGAGCCTGTAAATGTAGCGTGGCAGATTTCAGATGATCCTGTATGTAAAAGACATATGGGCATCTCAAATCAAGCTTGTGGTCAGGTCTGAACAGTGTTAGTGCAGTGGGGGACCATAGTCATCAAGAGTGGTGCCATGTGAGGTCCGGGTCTTACTGAGGTGCAATATGCAGTGCTGGTGCGCTGTCTGCAGAGAGCACCAGGGTCCAGAGTTGTACCTACTTAACTAATATAAGATGTCAGACCCTTTTTTCCCCAAGTGCTCTATTCACAGAGTTCCAGGGGTAAACAATGTACTGGCATATTAGTTTCATTCTTTTGCCACAAATGCTGCAAGGTGTCCTTACTAGTGACATACGTAATGCTCTCAATGTTTAACAAATACTGAGAATAACCGGAAAAGGATTTAACACAAACTAAAATATGTACCATGATACTAAGAGACAAACTGTACATTAAAACTTTGTTAGGAACTTTTGGATTGCTCGATTTATACACAAATTTGTGCAACAAAAAGTTAGAATAAATTGTAATTAGATTTATACTGTTCTAAAACTTTAACATGCGGTCGTTATTTCCTTTGTTTCTTGAATTGCATAATATTATTATTACTAGCAATGGCACGAGCAGAATTGCTTTCATATTGAGGTAATGGACATATAATGAGGCAAGGCTATGGCTATGACTTTACTCAGACATAATGAAGTTACCCTTGCTTAAAGTACCACGGTCATAGGTTTTTTGAGCTGTGCAATCATTAAAATAAGAAGCCTTTTTTATGATCATTTTATTTTAACAGGCAATGTCCTGAATTTTCTTAACATTAAGAAGCTAAGTTGAACATTAGTAACAGTAACACGACCCCATGACAAAACGTATAGTGGGCCCCCAAAAAACACCCCTCCTAGAATTAGAATTAGTAGACTAAATACCTCAATAATCAGGCCCTAGAGTCACAAAGTCTCTAGAGACTGGCAAAAAAACCCTCCCCAGGGGCATCCTATTATGTGAAATTCCTGGGATTGCCCATAAAATGATCTCATTCCTAGATCTCATAGTGCATGTGCGAGCTTCCTCCGTGACTCCCTGGTGCATAGCCTCTCCAAGCATTTTGTGCACATCCTGAGGCAGTGGCCAGTGGGAGGCACCTGACATTCAATCAATTAATTCAGCAATGTTTGCCATGCATTAATATGAACAGCAATCAATGCTGATTGAAGAAGAGCCTGTAAATGTAGCGTGGCAGATTTCAGATGATCCTGTATGTAAAAGACATATGGGCATCTCAAATCAAGCTTGTGGTCAGGTCTGAACAGTGTTAGTGCAGTGGGGGACCATAGTCGTCAAGAGTGGTGCCATGTGAGGTCCGGGTCTTACTGAGGTGCAATATGCAGTGCTGGTGCGCTGTCTGCAGAGAGCACCAGGGTCCAGAGTTGTACCTACTTAACTAATATAAGATGTCAGACCCTTTTTTCCCCAAGTGCTCTATTCACAGAGTTCCAGGGATAAACAATGTACTGGCATATTAGTTTCATTCTTTTGCCACAAATGCTGCAAGGTGGGGTAAGACAGCTTTAAGTCAAAGCAACTTTTCACAATCAGACTTGCATTACGCAGAAGTTCTGACATGCCACAGAAGGAGACGTTATGTATCCTCAGTAGGGATGAGCGAATCGATCCGGACGAACCCGGATTCGATCCGAATTTCAGGAAAAATTCGATTCGGATCGAATCCGAATTTCCCCGCGATTCGATCACTCGAAGTTTTCCTTTAACATCCATTCATTTACATTACAGGCATTCTAAGATGGCGGGCGGGACATGTCTGGACATGTATCCCGCGCCAGTGCAAGCTGGGGCAGTCACATGCAGCCTATCAGCAGCCAGCAAGCCCGGTGACGTCACACAGCGGTATTTAACGGCGGCCATCTTGCTTTTCCTCATTTCTCTATTGCATTCGTGACAGACAGACAGAACGCTGTGTAGCTGAGGCAGTTAGACAGGCTGGAGACAGGCTGGAGACAGGGACAGACAGGGACAGACAGGGACAGGCTGGAGACAGGCAGGAGACAGGCAGGAGACAGACAGGAGACAGACAGAAAGCCAGGGAAAGGTAGGAAAAACGGAGCTGGCTGACAGGGAGATTTTTTTTTTTTCATCCAGCCTTTGTTAGCGTTTTCAGGCTGCTTATAGTAACTAACTGTGCATATATACTGAACTGATCTTAAGTCTGCTGTGAGGCATCCCATTCTGTGACTAAAGCAGCCTCTGTTTAAGACCATATAAGCATTTGCTCTAATCATATTTGAAATTAGGCCTGATAAAGACACTTTTGCTGGCCAAAGCACTACTGTACCCTGGCAGCTCGATTCCTGCCCGGGGCATCCCATTCTGTGACTAAAGCAGCCTCTGTTTAAGACCATATAAGCATTTGCTCTAATCATATTTGAAATTAGGCCTGATAAAGACACTTTTGCTGGCCAAAGCACTACTGTACCCTGGCAGCTCGATTCCTGCCCGGGGCATCCCATTCTGTGACTAAAGCAGCCTCTGTTTAAGACCATATAAGCATTTGCTCTAATCATATTTGAAATTAGGCCTGATAAAGACACTTTTGCTGGCCAAAGCACTACTGTACCCTGGCAGCTCGATTCCTGCCCGGGGCATCCCATTCTGTGACTAAAGCAGCCTCTGTTTAAGACCATATAAGCATTTGCTCTAATCATATTTGAAATTAGGCCTGATAAAGACACTTTTGCTGGCCAAAGCACTACTGTACCCTGGCAGCTCGATTCCTGCCCGGGGCATCCCATTCTGTGACTAAAGCAGCCTCTGTTTAAGACCATATAAGCATTTGCTCTAATCATATTTGAAATTAGGCCTGATAAAGACACTTTTGCTGGCCAAAGCACTACTGTACCCTGGCAGCTCGATTCCTGCCCGGGGCATCCCATTCTGTGACTAAAGCAGCCTCTGTTTAAGACCATATAAGCATTTGCTCTAATCATATTTGAAATTAGGCCTGATAAAGACACTTTTGCTGGCCAAAGCACTACTGTACCCTGGCAGCTCGATTCCTGCCCGGGGCATCCCATTCTGTGACTAAAGCAGCCTCTGTTTAAGACCATATAAGCATTTGCTCTAATCATATTTGAAATTAGGTCTGATAAAGACACTTTTGCTGGCCAAAGCACTACTGTACCCTGGCAGCTCGATTCCTGCCCGGGGCATCCCATTCTGTGACTAAAGCAGCCTCTGTTTAAGACCATATAAGCATTTGCTCTAATCATATTTGAAATTAGGCCTGATAAAGACACTTTTGCTGGCCAAAGCACTACTGTACCCTGGCAGCTCGATTCCTGCCCGGGGCATCCCATTCTGTGACTAAAGCAGCCTCTGTTTAAGACCATATAAGCATTTGCTCTAATCATATTTGAAATTAGGCCTGATAAAGACACTTTTGCTGGCCAAAGCACTACTGTACCCTGGCAGCTCGATTCCTGCCCGGGGCATCCCATTCTGTGACTAAAGCAGCCTCTGTTTAAGACCATATAAGCATTTGCTCTAATCATATTTGAAATTAGGCCTGATAAAGACACTTTTGCTGGCCAAAGCACTACTGTACCCTGGCAGCTCGATACCTGCCCGGGGCATCCCATTCTGTGACTAAAGCAGCCTCTGTTTAAGACCATATAAGCATTTGCTCTAATCATATTTGAAATTAGGCCTGATAAAGACACTTTTGCTGGCCAAAGCACTACTGTACCCTGGCAGCTCGATTCCTGCCCGGGGCATCCCATTCTGTGACTAAAGCAGCCTCTGTTTAAGACCATATAAGCATTTGCTCTAATCATATTTGAAATTAGGCCTGATAAAGACACTTTTGCTGGCCAAAGCACTACTGTACCCTGGCAGCTCGATTCCTGCCCGGGGCATCCCATTCTGTGACTAAAGCAGCCTCTGTTTAAGACCATATAAGCATTTGCTCTAATCATATTTGAAATTAGGCCTGATAAAGACACTTTTGCTGGCCAAAGCACTACTGTACCCTGGCAGCTCGATTCCTGCCCGGGGCATCCCATTCTGTGACTAAAGCAGCCTCTGTTTAAGACCATATAAGCATTTGCTCTAATCATATTTGAAATTAGGCCTGATAAAGACACTTTTGCTGGCCAAAGCACTACTGTACCCTGGCAGCTCGATTCCTGCCCGGGGCATCCCATTCTGTGACTAAAGCAGCCTCTGTTTAAGACCATATAAGCATTTGCTCTAATCATATTTGAAATTAGGCCTGATAAAGACACTTTTGCTGGCCAAAGCACTACTGTACCCTGGCAGCTCGATTCCTGCCCGGGGCATCCCATTCTGTGACTAAAGCAGCCTCTGTTTAAGACCATATAAGCATTTGCTCTAATCATATTTGAAATTAGGCCTGATAAAGACACTTTTGCTGGCCAAAGCACTACTGTACCCTGGCAGCTCGATTCCTGCCCGGGGCATCCCATTCTGTGACTAAAGCAGCCTCTGTTTAAGACCATATAAGCATTTGCTCTAATCATATTTGAAATTAGGCCTGATAAAGACACTTTTGCTGGCCAAAGCACTACTGTACCCTGGCAGCTCGATTCCTGCCCGGGGCATCCCATTCTGTGACTAAAGCAGCCTCTGTTTAAGACCATATAAGCATTTGCTCTAATCATATTTGAAATTAGGCCTGATAAAGACACTTTTGCTGGCCAAAGCACTACTGTACCCTGGCAGCTCGATTCCTGCCCGGGGCATCCCATTCTGTGACTAAAGCAGCCTCTGTTTAAGACCATATAAGCATTTGCTCTAATCATATTTGAAATTAGGCCTGATAAAGACACTTTTGCTGGCCAAAGCACTACTGTACCCTGGCAGCTCGATTCCTGCCCGGGGCATCCCATTCTGTGACTAAAGCAGCCTCTGTTTAAGACCATATAAGCATTTGCTCTAATCATATTTGAAATTAGGCCTGATAAAGACACTTTTGCTGGCCAAAGCACTACTGTACCCTGGCAGCTCGATTCCTGCCCGGGGCATCCCATTCTGTGACTAAAGCAGCCTCTGTTTAAGACCATATAAGCATTTGCTCTAATCATATTTGAAATTAGGCCTGATAAAGACACTTTTGCTGGCCAAAGCACTACTGTACCCTGGCAGCTCGATTCCTGCCCGGGGCATCCCATTCTGTGACTAAAGCAGCCTCTGTTTAAGACCATATAAGCATTTGCTCTAATCATATTTGAAATTAGGCCTGATAAAGACACTTTTGCTGGCCAAAGCACTACTGTACCCTGGCAGCTCGATTCCTGCCCGGGGCATCCCATTCTGTGACTAAAGCAGCCTCTGTTTAAGACCATATAAGCATTTGCTCTAATCATATTTGAAATTAGGCCTGATAAAGACACTTTTGCTGGCCAAAGCACTACTGTACCCTGGCAGCTCGATTCCTGCCCGGGGCATCCCATTCTGTGACTAAAGCAGCCTCTGTTTAAGACCATATAAGCATTTGCTCTAATCATATTTGAAATTAGGCCTGATAAAGACACTTTTGCTGGCCAAAGCACTACTGTACCCTGGCAGCTCGATTCCTGCCCGGGGCATCCCATTCTGTGACTAAAGCAGCCTCTGTTTAAGACCATATAAGCATTTGCTCTAATCATATTTGAAATTAGGCCTGATAAAGACACTTTTGCTGGCCAAAGCACTACTGTACCCTGGCAGCTCGATTCCTGCCCGGGGCATCCCATTCTGTGACTAAAGCAGCCTCTGTTTAAGACCATATAAGCATTTGCTCTAATCATATTTGAAATTAGGCCTGATAAAGACACTTTTGCTGGCCAAAGCACTACTGTACCCTGGCAGCTCGATTCCTGCCCGGGGCATCCCATTCTGTGACTAAAGCAGCCTCTGTTTAAGACCATATAAGCATTTGCTCTAATCATATTTGAAATTAGGCCTGATAAAGACACTTTTGCTGGCCAAAGCACTACTGTACCCTGGCAGCTCGATTCCTGCCCGGGGCATCCCATTCTGTGACTAAAGCAGCCTCTGTTTAAGACCATATAAGCATTTGCTCTAATCATATTTGAAATTAGGCCTGATAAAGACACTTTTGCTGGCCAAAGCACTACTGTACCCTGGCAGCTCGATTCCTGCCCGGGGCATCCCATTCTGTGACTAAAGCAGCCTCTGTTTAAGACCATATAAGCATTTGCTCTAATCATATTTGAAATTAGGCCTGATAAAGACACTTTTGCTGGCCAAAGCACTACTGTACCCTGGCAGCTCGATTCCTGCCCGGGGCATCCCATTCTGTGACTAAAGCAGCCTCTGTTTAAGACCATATAAGCATTTGCTCTAATCATATTTGAAATTAGGCCTGATAAAGACACTTTTGCTGGCCAAAGCACTACTGTACCCTGGCAGCTCGATTCCTGCCCGGGGCATCCCATTCTGTGACTAAAGCAGCCTCTGTTTAAGACCATATAAGCATTTGCTCTAATCATATTTGAAATTAGGCCTGATAAAGACACTTTTGCTGGCCAAAGCACTACTGTACCCTGGCAGCTCGATTCCTGCCCGGGGCATCCCATTCTGTGACTAAAGCAGCCTCTGTTTAAGACCATATAAGCATTTGCTCTAATCATATTTGAAATTAGGCCTGATAAAGACACTTTTGCTGGCCAAAGCACTACTGTACCCTGGCAGCTCGATTCCTGCCCGGGGCATCCCATTCTGTGACTAAAGCAGCCTCTGTTTAAGACCATATAAGCATTTGCTCTAATCATATTTGAAATTAGGCCTGATAAAGACACTTTTGCTGGCCAAAGCACTACTGTACCCTGGCAGCTCGATTCCTGCCCGGGGCATCCCATTCTGTGACTAAAGCAGCCTCTGTTTAAGACCATATAAGCATTTGCTCTAATCATATTTGAAATTAGGCCTGATAAAGACACTTTTGCTGGCCAAAGCACTACTGTACCCTGGCAGCTCGATTCCTGCCCGGGGCATCCCATTCTGTGACTAAAGCAGCCTCTGTTTAAGACCATATAAGCATTTGCTCTAATCATATTTGAAATTAGGCCTGATAAAGACACTTTTGCTGGCCAAAGCACTACTGTACCCTGGCAGCTCGATTCCTGCCCGGGGCATCCCATTCTGTGACTAAAGCAGCCTCTGTTTAAGACCATATAAGCATTTGCTCTAATCATATTTGAAATTAGGCCTGATAAAGACACTTTTGCTGGCCAAAGCACTACTGTACCCTGGCAGCTCGATTCCTGCCCGGGGCATCCCATTCTGTGACTAAAGCAGCCTCTGTTTAAGACCATATAAGCATTTGCTCTAATCATATTTGAAATTAGGCCTGATAAAGACACTTTTGCTGGCCAAAGCACTACTGTACCCTGGCAGCTCGATTCCTGCCCGGGGCATCCCATTCTGTGACTAAAGCAGCCTCTGTTTAAGACCATATAAGCATTTGCTCTAATCATATTTGAAATTAGGCCTGATAAAGACACTTTTGCTGGCCAAAGCACTACTGTACCCTGGCAGCTCGATTCCTGCCCGGGGCATCCCATTCTGTGACTAAAGCAGCCTCTGTTTAAGACCATATAAGCATTTGCTCTAATCATATTTGAAATTAGGCCTGATAAAGACACTTTTGCTGGCCAAAGCACTACTGTACCCTGGCAGCTCGATTCCTGCCCGGGGCATCCCATTCTGTGACTAAAGCAGCCTCTGTTTAAGACCATATAAGCATTTGCTCTAATCATATTTGAAATTAGGCCTGATAAAGACACTTTTGCTGGCCAAAGCACTACTGTACCCTGGCAGCTCGATTCCTGCCCGGGGCATCCCATTCTGTGACTAAAGCAGCCTCTGTTTAAGACCATATAAGCATTTGCTCTAATCATATTTGAAATTAGGCCTGATAAAGACACTTTTGCTGGCCAAAGCACTACTGTACCCTGGCAGCTCGATTCCTGCCCGGGGCATCCCATTCTGTGACTAAAGCAGCCTCTGTTTAAGACCATATAAGCATTTGCTCTAATCATATTTGAAATTAGGCCTGATAAAGACACTTTTGCTGGCCAAAGCACTACTGTACCCTGGCAGCTCGATTCCTGCCCGGGGCATCCCATTCTGTGACTAAAGCAGCCTCTGTTTAAGACCATATAAGCATTTGCTCTAATCATATTTGAAATTAGGCCTGATAAAGACACTTTTGCTGGCCAAAGCACTACTGTACCCTGGCAGCTCGATTCCTGCCCGGGGCATCCCATTCTGTGACTAAAGCAGCCTCTGTTTAAGACCATATAAGCATTTGCTCTAATCATATTTGAAATTAGGCCTGATAAAGACACTTTTGCTGGCCAAAGCACTACTGTACCCTGGCAGCTCGATTCCTGCCCGGGGCATCCCATTCTGTGACTAAAGCAGCCTCTGTTTAAGACCATATAAGCATTTGCTCTAATCATATTTGAAATTAGGCCTGATAAAGACACTTTTGCTGGCCAAAGCACTACTGTACCCTGGCAGCTCGATTCCTGCCCGGGGCATCCCATTCTGTGACTAAAGCAGCCTCTGTTTAAGACCATATAAGCATTTGCTCTAATCATATTTGAAATTAGGCCTGATAAAGACACTTTTGCTGGCCAAAGCACTACTGTACCCTGGCAGCTCGATTCCTGCCCGGGGCATCCCATTCTGTGACTAAAGCAGCCTCTGTTTAAGACCATATAAGCATTTGCTCTAATCATATTTGAAATTAGGCCTGATAAAGACACTTTTGCTGGCCAAAGCACTACTGTACCCTGGCAGCTCGATTCCTGCCCGGGGCATCCCATTCTGTGACTAAAGCAGCCTCTGTTTAAGACCATATAAGCATTTGCTCTAATCATATTTGAAATTAGGCCTGATAAAGACACTTTTGCTGGCCAAAGCACTACTGTACCCTGGCAGCTCGATTCCTGCCCGGGGCATCCCATTCTGTGACTAAAGCAGCCTCTGTTTAAGACCATATAAGCATTTGCTCTAATCATATTTGAAATTAGGCCTGATAAAGACACTTTTGCTGGCCAAAGCACTACTGTACCCTGGCAGCTCGATTCCTGCCCGGGGCATCCCATTCTGTGACTAAAGCAGCCTCTGTTTAAGACCATATAAGCATTTGCTCTAATCATATTTGAAATTAGGCCTGATAAAGACACTTTTGCTGGCCAAAGCACTACTGTACCCTGGCAGCTCGATTCCTGCCCGGGGCATCCCATTCTGTGACTAAAGCAGCCTCTGTTTAAGACCATATAAGCATTTGCTCTAATCATATTTGAAATTAGGCCTGATAAAGACACTTTTGCTGGCCAAAGCACTACTGTACCCTGGCAGCTCGATTCCTGCCCGGGGCATCCCATTCTGTGACTAAAGCAGCCTCTGTTTAAGACCATATAAGCATTTGCTCTAATCATATTTGAAATTAGGCCTGATAAAGACACTTTTGCTGGCCAAAGCACTACTGTACCCTGGCAGCTCGATTCCTGCCCGGGGCATCCCATTCTGTGACTAAAGCAGCCTCTGTTTAAGACCATATAAGCATTTGCTCTAATCATATTTGAAATTAGGCCTGATAAAGACACTTTTGCTGGCCAAAGCACTACTGTACCCTGGCAGCTCGATTCCTGCCCGGGGCATCCCATTCTGTGACTAAAGCAGCCTCTGTTTAAGACCATATAAGCATTTGCTCTAATCATATTTGAAATTAGGCCTGATAAAGACACTTTTGCTGGCCAAAGCACTACTGTACCCTGGCAGCTCGATTCCTGCCCGGGGCATCCCATTCTGTGACTAAAGCAGCCTCTGTTTAAGACCATATAAGCATTTGCTCTAATCATATTTGAAATTAGGCCTGATAAAGACACTTTTGCTGGCCAAAGCACTACTGTACCCTGGCAGCTCGATTCCTGCCCGGGGCATCCCATTCTGTGACTAAAGCAGCCTCTGTTTAAGACCATATAAGCATTTGCTCTAATCATATTTGAAATTAGGCCTGATAAAGACACTTTTGCTGGCCAAAGCACTACTGTACCCTGGCAGCTCGATTCCTGCCCGGGGCATCCCATTCTGTGACTAAAGCAGCCTCTGTTTAAGACCATATAAGCATTTGCTCTAATCATATTTGAAATTAGGCCTGATAAAGACACTTTTGCTGGCCAAAGCACTACTGTACCCTGGCAGCTCGATTCCTGCCCGGGGCATCCCATTCTGTGACTAAAGCAGCCTCTGTTTAAGACCATATAAGCATTTGCTCTAATCATATTTGAAATTAGGCCTGATAAAGACACTTTTGCTGGCCAAAGCACTACTGTACCCTGGCAGCTCGATTCCTGCCCGGGGCATCCCATTCTGTGACTAAAGCAGCCTCTGTTTAAGACCATATAAGCATTTGCTCTAATCATATTTGAAATTAGGCCTGATAAAGACACTTTTGCTGGCCAAAGCACTACTGTACCCTGGCAGCTCGATTCCTGCCCGGGGCATCCCATTCTGTGACTAAAGCAGCCTCTGTTTAAGACCATATAAGCATTTGCTCTAATCATATTTGAAATTAGGCCTGATAAAGACACTTTTGCTGGCCAAAGCACTACTGTACCCTGGCAGCTCGATTCCTGCCCGGGGCATCCCATTCTGTGACTAAAGCAGCCTCTGTTTAAGACCATATAAGCATTTGCTCTAATCATATTTGAAATTAGGCCTGATAAAGACACTTTTGCTGGCCAAAGCACTACTGTACCCTGGCAGCTCGATTCCTGCCCGGGGCATCCCATTCTGTGACTAAAGCAGCCTCTGTTTAAGACCATATAAGCATTTGCTCTAATCATATTTGAAATTAGGCCTGATAAAGACACTTTTGCTGGCCAAAGCACTACTGTACCCTGGCAGCTCGATTCCTGCCCGGGGCATCCCATTCTGTGACTAAAGCAGCCTCTGTTTAAGACCATATAAGCATTTGCTCTAATCATATTTGAAATTAGGCCTGATAAAGACACTTTTGCTGGCCAAAGCACTACTGTACCCTGGCAGCTCGATTCCTGCCCGGGGCATCCCATTCTGTGACTAAAGCAGCCTCTGTTTAAGACCATATAAGCATTTGCTCTAATCATATTTGAAATTAGGCCTGATAAAGACACTTTTGCTGGCCAAAGCACTACTGTACCCTGGCAGCTCGATTCCTGCCCGGGGCATCCCATTCTGTGACTAAAGCAGCCTCTGTTTAAGACCATATAAGCATTTGCTCTAATCATATTTGAAATTAGGCCTGATAAAGACACTTTTGCTGGCCAAAGCACTACTGTACCCTGGCAGCTCGATTCCTGCCCGGGGCATCCCATTCTGTGACTAAAGCAGCCTCTGTTTAAGACCATATAAGCATTTGCTCTAATCATATTTGAAATTAGGCCTGATAAAGACACTTTTGCTGGCCAAAGCACTACTGTACCCTGGCAGCTCGATTCCTGCCCGGGGCATCCCATTCTGTGACTAAAGCAGCCTCTGTTTAAGACCATATAAGCATTTGCTCTAATCATATTTGAAATTAGGCCTGATAAAGACACTTTTGCTGGCCAAAGCACTACTGTACCCTGGCAGCTCGATTCCTGCCCGGGGCATCCCATTCTGTGACTAAAGCAGCCTCTGTTTAAGACCATATAAGCATTTGCTCTAATCATATTTGAAATTAGGCCTGATAAAGACACTTTTGCTGGCCAAAGCACTACTGTACCCTGGCAGCTCGATTCCTGCCCGGGGCATCCCATTCTGTGACTAAAGCAGCCTCTGTTTAAGACCATATAAGCATTTGCTCTAATCATATTTGAAATTAGGCCTGATAAAGACACTTTTGCTGGCCAAAGCACTACTGTACCCTGGCAGCTCGATTCCTGCCCGGGGCATCCCATTCTGTGACTAAAGCAGCCTCTGTTTAAGACCATATAAGCATTTGCTCTAATCATATTTGAAATTAGGCCTGATAAAGACACTTTTGCTGGCCAAAGCACTACTGTACCCTGGCAGCTCGATTCCTGCCCGGGGCATCCCATTCTGTGACTAAAGCAGCCTCTGTTTAAGACCATATAAGCATTTGCTCTAATCATATTTGAAATTAGGCCTGATAAAGACACTTTTGCTGGCCAAAGCACTACTGTACCCTGGCAGCTCGATTCCTGCCCGGGGCATCCCATTCTGTGACTAAAGCAGCCTCTGTTTAAGACCATATAAGCATTTGCTCTAATCATATTGAAATTAGGCCTGATAAAGACACTTTTGCTGGGCATAGCACTACTTGTCCCTGCCAGGTGTACTTACTGCTGGTTTTTAGGGCATCCCATTCTGTGACTACACCAGCCTCTATTTAAGAACCTAACCATTTGCACCTATTCTAATTGAAATTAGGCATGATAAAGACACTTTTGCTGTGCATAGTCTTACTGCTGCCTGCCAGGTGCTCTCTGGTTTTTGGGACATCCCATTCTGTAACATACCATTAGCCTCTGCATTTACTGTAAGCTGCACAGTTATTTAAAGAAATTTGGCCTGTATGAGCCTGCTAACACACTGCTGCTGTGTGCATATATACTGATCTCAAGTCAGCTTTGGGGCATCCCATTCTGTAACATACCATTAGCCTTTGCATTTACTGTAAGCTGCACATTTATTTAAAGAAATTTGGCCTGTATGAGCCTGCTAACACACTGCTGCTGTGTGCATATATACTGATCTCAAGTCAGCTTTGGGGCATCCCATTCTGTAACATACCATTAGCCTTTGCATTTACTGTAAGCTGCACATTTATTTAAAGAAATTTGGCCTGTATGAGCCTGCTAACACACTGCTGCTGTGTGCATATATACTGATCTCAAGTCTGCTTGGGGCATCCCATTCTGTAACATACCATTAGCCTCTGCATTAACTGTAAGCTGCACAGTTATTTAAAGAAATTTGGCCTGTATGAGCCTGCTAACACACTGCTGCTGTGTGCATATATACTGATCTCAAGTCTGCTTGGTGCATCCCATTCTGTAACATACCATTAGCCTCTGCATTAACTGTAAGCTGCACAGTTATTTAAAGAAATTTGGCCTGTATGAGCCTGCTAACACACTGCTGCTGTGTGCATATATACTGATCTCAAGTCAGCTTTGGGGCATCCCATTCTGTAACATACCATTAGCCTTTGCATTTACTGTAAGCTGCACATTTATTTAAAGAAATTTGGCCTGTATGAGCCTGCTAACACACTGCTGCTGTGTGCATATATACTGATCTCAAGTCTGCTTGGGGCATCCCATTCTGTAACATACCATTAGCCTCTGCATTAACTGTAAGCTGCACAGTTATTTAAAGAAATTTGGCCTGTATGAGCCTGCTAACACACTGCTGCTGTGTGCATATATACTGATCTCAAGTCAGCTTTGGGGCATCCCATTCTGTAACATACCATTAGCCTCTGCATTTACTGTAAGCTGCACAGTTATTTAAAGAAATTTGGCCTGTATGAGCCTGCTAACACACTGCTGCTGTGTGCATATATACTGATCTCAAGTCAGCTTTGGGGCATCCCATTCTGTAACATACCATTAGCCTCTGCATTAACTGTAAGCTGCACAGTTATTTAAAGAAATTTGGCCTGTATGAGCCTGCTAACACACTGCTGCTGTGTGCATATATACTGATCTCAAGTCAGCTCTGGGGCATCCCATTCTGTAACATACCATTAGCCTCTGCATTTACTGTAAGCTGCACATTTATTTAAAGAAATTTGGCCTGTATGAGCCTGCTAACACACTGCTGCTGTGTGCATATATACTGATCTCAAGTCTGCTTGGGGCATCCCATTCTGTAACATACCATTAGCCTCTGCATTAACTGTAAGCTGCACATTTATTTAAAGAAATTTGGCCTGTATGAGCCTGCTAACACACTGCTGCTGTGTGCATATATACTGATCTCAAGTCAGCTTTGGGGCATCCCATTCTGTAACATACCATTAGCCTCTGCATTTACTGTAAGCTGCACATTTATTTAAAGAAATTTGGCCTGTATGAGCCTGCTAACACACTGCTGCTGTGTGCATATATACTGATCTCAAGTCAGCTTTGGGGCATCCCATTCTGTAACATACCATTAGCCTCTGCATTAACTGTAAGCTGCACAGTTATTTAAAGAAATTTGGCCTGTATGAGCCTGCTAACACACTGCTGCTGTGTGCATATATACTGATCTCAAGTCTGCTTGGGGCATCCCATTCTGTAACATAACATAACCTACCTACCATACTAAGCAGCTCTCTTATTTAAACTAAGCAGGCCTCTTGG